>OZ007557.1:38301647-38475545 GCA_963931855.1 Philhelius festivus
TGCATTTTATTTTTTTTTATTTTTGAGCTCAAGCTAATTAAGTAGTTGATTTAGTAATTTGAACAATTTGTTTTATGTATTCGAACATTTTTCTCTATTTTTTTAATGTTCTTATAAATACAATTTTTAAATCCCACAGTACTTGCACATAAAAAAAAATTGAATTGAAATTGATTTTGAGATTAAAAAACAGAAATTTATTTGAATAAAAGAACACTGAGGAAATAATTTCTGCCTCATTATATAGTAATTCAAAATTTAAACATTCAGATTTTTTAATTCGAATATTAAACGAAGAAACGCAAGCACGAGTCTACTAGTTAAATGGAATTTTATTATATTTTCTACTACGAAAAGATCAAATAATGTTTAATATTTTTACTTGTATAAATTTGAAATTAAGTTTCTATCTACCAAACGATATTCTTGAATAAACCAAAGTTGAGTTTAATCTAAATTTCTAATATCAAGACCATAACATGACCTTTTTTTAAAAATGATAAACCAACATTTCAACCTCAAATAAAATTATCTAACAAAGTAGAACAAATACAATCCTCACAAAAATTGGAGCATGAAGTTCTAAAAAAAAAGGAAAAAAAAAAATAGACCATAATTCATTTCGATTGGATGGGAAAACACAAGCCGTATTTTAGTGAAAAATTCTTTTGCGGGGAACCATACATTTTTTTTAAATATTTTTCAGTGAATCCAGGCGAGACAATCTGCCCTCAATAATTTCAAGGAAAAACAAAAAAAGAAACAAAAGGTAAAGCATCCAATTTTCGGGTTAACTTTTAGCTCCCATCATGCATCTGTTCTGCCTCCAGAGGCCAAGATAAAACGAATAAAAATCAACCTCACTTTTAGCTGCCAAAAATTTAACAACTCTGATTTATACAAAAGCCACTTTTGCACATGGCTCCGCCAGAAGTTATAAAAAAAATGAAAATTAAAAAAACTTTTCTTCTTTTATTTCATGTTTTTATTTTCGAATCCCCAAACACAAGTGGAATTACGAAAAAGACGGTATCGACATTTTATGCCACTACCACCCTTTTCAGCCTTCAGGTGGTGAGCCTCAAGTGGTTTGTATGCGATGTTGGGTGCGGAATATTCAGCACTGCCTGGAATTCAATGAAAATAAACCACACCACAGCAAGGGAAAAATAATCCTGAAAAAATCCACTACACGTGTGGACTATACGTGTGAGTTTTTATATAAACAGCAATGCTTGCCACAAGGATCTTAAGAATCCCGATTGCCACAACGAAGACCAATAAAAGCCGCCTCATGATGAATGTGAGTAATTGGATTCTATTAGGAGTGCATCTCGAAACCCTTGCGGAGTGATTGAGATGATAGGATAGGTTGCCGCGTATTCATACGCTTCTTTAATCCCAAGGATACTGCAAGGAATTTCAACATCACGCTTCACACATTTAATATAATTAAAGTTTTTCCAATCATTCAATCTCGTCCCATTACATTGCCAGGGAACGCTTTTATCTCGTCATCGTCATCCCTCATCAGGCCACCAGGCCTGGCACTCATTTTGTGGTTAAATTGCTTAAGAGAAGTAAGTACGGCTGGTGGGCAAATGTTGCTGCACCCTTGAGTTTAATTGTCGTTGTCTTAGAGTTAAAGGCTTTTTTTTAGTTTTTACTTATTGCACTTAAAGCCTCTGTTTCCAACTACTATATCTGGGTGCATATTCTATGACGACTATGGCTACCACTAAGGCGATGAGCATGGAGATGGAGATGAAGTTCGTCTTTTATGCAATCATAAGTACAAATGAGGCACCAACAATGCCAGAGAGAGCGATGCTGCAACAGCCCCTGAGGCTTGTTAAAAAGGACGATAGCGAGGGAAGCTTTTATCATTTCATTTCACTCTGTCTGCTTTTATCGCAAGATATAGGAGCATTATTTTCTTGCTTTTGTAGTCTTTTGCCCTCCTACCTACCTTGTCGTTTCATGGGACTTCGTTTATTTATTTGTGATTTTTTCCAAGGAAATGAAGTGTTCTTCTGTTTTATACAGATTCTCTTCTCCTTTACTACAGTGATGTGCAAAAAAAATGCATTCAATGGTAATGTAAAACTTTATCAACTCAATAAGTTTTAACTCATACGAATTTCCATTTTCTGGCAATTTGCATAGTGTTTTCCCATTTCCTCTAAACAGATTGAGTTCAAAGTTTAAGAAAATCGTTGGCATTTGCCGAAAAGTGTTTTGTCAAAATCGATCTAGCGGTTTACTAACAAGGCGCAATATAAGCACGACTGGCAGCGGCTGTTATGATTGTTTGTATATTCGCGCTAATCTCAGAAACCACCTGTCCAATTTTAAATATATCATTCGCAAATTGCCTGTACTTTAAATTGATTTGCGTTTTGGTTAGGCCAATTTTTAGGTTGTGTGTTGTTGTAGGATACATCTATTTTTTAATTTGCCATTTTAAATAAATTTGCGAATGATATATTTTTTTTTGACTGCTGTACAGCTGCTACAGCGATATTCGTTTATAAGCGCGAACAAATTTTCTCCCATAAGTCTCATATAAATGACGTTACTTTAGCTGGGGTAGAGAATTCCACTATATGTCGGATGGCTTTGATGAAAATATGACGATTTAAGCAACTTTAGACTTTTAAAAGCCGTTCAACGCCGCCTTTCCTCGAAGAGAGGAATGACAAATCAACGAGCCATCAACTTGCGAATCGATGATAACAATATATTCCAAGATGGAAACTGGTGTTCCGAAACCCTTGGACTAGCCAGCTGATGCAGACTTCCTGATTGCTACAGTGTCTTTCAAGCTGAATTCTTGGCAGTGACGAAAGCTGCTAGACAAGTCTCAATGATAGCTATACCACAAGCTGATATCACCTTTTCCATTGATAGCCAAGCGGTAATAAAAGCGATTTCTGTCATTGAAATCAAATAGAAGCTTCTAACTTGCTGTCGCGAAGAGCTTAGCGACTTGGTACACAGCACAACATAAGGCTTTGTTGGGTTCCTGGTCACAGCGTTGTCCCAGGTAATGAAAGCGCTGACAATACAGACATCACAGTTCAGGTCCCACCCTGTAATATTTAACAGGTAATCTGGAGCTAGCTACGAGTTTTAACTACAACAAACAAGATATGAAACTCGCTCGATACCTGTCTTATAACCAGAAAACTATGGCCTAGTTTCAGCAAACAAAAAACTGACATTATCATCCAAAGTCTCTATCTCTTTTCATGAGTATCAGCATCGGCCACAACCAACTGGGTTAGCACAAGAAAATAAATGAACCTCTGTATGGACGACTTATGCAGAGGATGCGGTGAAGAGGAGATACATGAGGATACTTCCTCACTACATGTTTCACTGCCCTGCGCTATATCATCTGAGGAACAGACACCTAGGGAGACACTTTTTCAACAACTTGGAGGAACTTTCTGACATTCCAAAGAAAAACAAAAAAGACATAGAAAGGGTCACGGATGACAACGAACGAAAAAGACTGAATGATGCACTCTCCTTAAGATTGGTAAGATCCACTTAACGAAAGGGATAGCCCCTTCAACTTATTCAGCAATACTGACCGAACAAACGGACATATACACCAACCACTGACCTATGAAACTCATCTACCAGGCGTTTCAAGGAGCCTCATGCTGCTACTGGTCTGGTGGAGGGATGATTTCTCAAGTGGAGGTAAAGGAAAGGATCACGCCCTTGAAAGGCGTCTACTTCTCCTAAATCAGATGATTATGTGACGAGACAGACATTTCTTCAGTGACTTAGAAGTACGAGTACCCCCGGACATTTCAGGCTATAGCTTGCTGAAACTCATCAACACCCTTAACTTGAATTACTTAGGATTACCATAGGTTTCACAATCCCTAGGGTATCACAACGGATTTACATTGATCTAAGTATGACGGTAACAAGATCAACCGTCAGCCCAATAACTTAACCTAACTTACGAACTTTTTTGGATGAGTTTTTTAATCTTAACGGAGCTTTTATTAAAAGAAATTTATTGAATTTAATCATAAAAATAAGTGGAATGGTTTTTGAAAAAAAAAATAAATTCTACAATTTCGAAAAAAATGCATAGCAGGGAACGTTCAAGTTTAAAGAAAATCGACCTAGCTGTTTGTGACTGATAGAATCGAGAGACCAACTTTCTAAGCTTTCAATACCATCTCACTGTCAAGTTTAATCAAAATCGATTTTGAGTAAAAACTATTTACATACTTATGTACCTGGGTTCAAGTTTCTAAGGAGCTAAGGGGACTACAATTGACAGGCGTATTGAAGAAGGAGGCAAACAAAGGTAACCTATAAAAATCGGGGCACGTAGGATTGAGAGTATTTTTTGGACCACCGTTTTACAAGGTCTAGTGCAGAGTTTGCTCTAAGAATATGTCTGACAAAGTTGAGGTCTCTATCACATAGAACACCAAGGTCGCGAATTGACTCAACGGTGAATATGGGTTGATAATGGACAAGATACAGACGGAGAGGAGCTTTTTTCTATAAGCGCAAGAGAGAAAAGAGTGTGAGCGTGAGCAAAGAGTTGCCAGTGCGCGGTAGTCTATCAACTGGTGATTAAACTATTTGATTTCGATCACACAGGGTGGACAGTATGAAAAGAATAAGCTTATGTGAGATTTTTTCAAAGGCTTTACTGAAATCGGTTGAGGCAACTTCGACTTCCTTTCCGTTCTCTAAGATTGAGAGGGTTAAGGGTACGAATTCAACGAGGTTAGTCGTTGTGGACCTACATTTGACAAAGCTGTGTTGTCTGAGGGAAATGAGAGAATTACAACGAAAACCGAAAATATCGTACAAAATGTTTTCAAAGATTTTGGGAATATGTGAAAGGTTAGAAGTTGGACGATAGTTTGTAACACACTTTGGGCCCTTTTTATGTATTGGAGTTATGAAAGAGGTCTTCCATAACTGAGGGAATTCTCCTTGAGGATTCCCTGTCAACTGGTCCCAAACAACTGGTCCCACAACAACTGATCCCACGAAAACCGATCCCACGACAACCAAACCGATCCCACTACAAACATATAAAAATCCCGTTTCTTATTACGACGTATAAACAGTGAGGTATATAACCCCCCTATTTGGGCACGCTATATGATAATGATTTGGGGTAGGTGCGAGTTGGGTGTATGCAAAGTTTCTTTACATTTTACATGGAGTAGGGGTAAGGAGGGGCAGAAGAAGATAGGCATAGCCAAATTTTTGATTATCGAAAGAAGATAGATAATGTGGGATCAGTTGTCGTGGGACCAAATATCCTGGAATGAATAGACTGGGACCACCGGTTGGCGGCGTACCCTCCTTGAGATAGGGATAAATTGAAAATTTTTGAGAGCGGAAGAGAGAATGTTGAAGAGCATGTTTTGAAAAATATCGTGGGGATACCATCTGGTACGAAAATATACTCATCATTGAGAAATGGGTCAATTTTATGAGGTAGAAAGAGACCGATGGAGAAATTCGGTAAATAATTGAAATAATTACAATCAGATATAAAGGTGTCGTCGGTAAAAGATTGCTTTAAAAAACTAGCAAGAACGAACGAACGGATCAAAGTTGACAAATTGAAAGAAGGATTTAGAGACTTTAATAAGATTGCTTTGGGTTTCGATTAAATAGGGTTGATAGAGGGACTTGTTAAGTTGGGTAAAGTGAATGTTAATACCAAGATAATTAGAGTAGTCAGGTTGAACATCGAGAACGAAGGAAAACTGACCAAAAAGTATTCATCTTGTTTCACAACGAATATAGTCAGTGAATATACCAAGGTGGGAAAAAAGACGAAGTTTTACGCCCGAAAAAAGGTACATGAAGAGAAATAAGTAGAATTAAATATTTCCCTATAAAATATGTCTATTTCATAATCTACAGTTAGGTTGTCAAAATTAAAGGAAACTCCGGTGATATATTCATTAATTTGAGAAAATTTAGCTTTCTGATGAAAATCATTAGAAGATAGACTTGTTTTGGAAGAAGTCTGCATAGGAGAATCTTGATAAAAGTTTATATTAAGAGGGGGGTGATAGTTGTCGATAGAAGATTTAGAAAAGGAACTGAGTGAGACTGAAGAGTTGATGGGATCTGTTGTGAGTCTAGTTGCTTTACCATACAATTTAGAATACCACCAAATTGACAGGTGCTTGAGTCTGAGAGGCTATCTATGAAGAGACATTCCTTTGTAGATGTGGCAACCTTCCAATGACAACTGATCCCCAGAGGGCGCAGTCTCTACTCCAGTTATACATATGTGTATCTTAAAATAAATGATCTCTGGTTTTTTCGTCTCTAATTACTTTTTGTTTTTGTTAACTTGTCATTCTGTTGTTCACTCTGGATCTCGTCGGATCGTCCACTCAAGGCTCAAGGGTATTACAGTAGAGATGAGAATGTGAATGATTGTCATCGCGATAAATATTAAAGGAAGATGAAAACAGTTCCTGAGTGTTAATACTAGGCATTAGATTCGTTTCGGTTAGAGCGTAGATTTTAAAGGGTAGACGATGAGTTGAAAACAATATTCAATTTACCTTTTCCTTTACCTTTTGAAAAGCAATACGACAACACTCAACATACTCATCTTCTTAAAATGTGTTCTCAAAAGCTTCAAATCCCAAAAGCTCCTTAATAAAAATCACTGAAAAAGCTCCTTGCTCGCAATTGAGAATGATAATGGTAACTCTGTTTTGATGTAGATAAAGAGCGCACGATCGTATTGAGTGACACTTGAAACTTGACACTCTTGACAGTATCTCATTCAGCAGTGGGATACGACGGTCGTGTTGGGGTGTACAACTTTTTGCAAAGAATTACAACAACAATTCCTTAAGAAAAGTCAGTGGCTTGCTCTTTTTTTAGTGGCATTTTTCCTTACGCATTGTAGTGAGGGTGCAGGCGTCACTGCTTTAGAAAAAGCTCTCCCATAAGGCCTGTACTGACAATTTTTGTTGGACAGAGTATAGAAGGAAAGAGAGAGGTTTTTGACAATTTGTAGGAGAGGGTAAAGGAAGAAGTAGATTATGAATGAAAAAATAAAGCTCAAGGTCAGCTCTCCTCCGCTGAAGATATGATATCTGTTTCAAATGAAAAGCATCAAAATCGCTCGCTACTTTCTTGGGGAGACATATTGAAAAATTCATTGTATTTCATATAGACGGTTTTGAGACCACCCTTCCTTAGTATCAATTTAATCAGGTTAAAGTTCAGACAGATGAACAAAAGTGCACACAGCACTGTATTGTGTATATCCTTACATGAAAATATACTTCTCTATAAACATTTACACAAACATTGATAACGAATGCGTACAAAACAAAAGGATCGAGAATGACACAAAAAAAAAAGCTAGATTATCCTTTCTTGGAACTTGGAACTATTAAACGAATCACTTTTTTCCTTTCTGCAAATGACTCAAGAGCATTGTTATTCGATAGTGAATGAGATGTGGGGAGGGGGGGTACGACAGGGTATGAACGATGTAAGCGATGGGTTGGGTGCACATTTTGTGCATTTTTAAAAACAATACGAGGTTTTATGTCTTTAATGGGGCAACAAAAACTTGTAGGTGGGTAGTTAGGTACTGCAAAAGAAATTAGTATGTTTTTAAGTTTTCTTCTTTGTTTCTTTTGTAAATTAATCATTTAAATTTTTAAGTAAAATCTTTGGAGGTATTTCATCCTCAAGGGCAAATGAAAGTTTTATCCTTTTTTGTTATTTAATTTTATGCTCTCTTAAGAGAATTACTTAACTTCTGGAATTTTTAATAGCAATAAAGCTGATTAAGAACTGAATAGGGCATTGGGCATTCACACAAGGAGCATGGTTCCCATGAAAAATATTTTTTTTTTAAGGGAAAATGCCTTTGGCGAATACAAATCCTCTGTGAAAAACTCTTGTCATGAAAAAAGAGTTCTTCTTAGCCGTTTGGACTCGGCGGACAGGTTTAGGTTCCTTACATTTCTCAAAACTGATATTGAGGATTGTTTGGAATTTTCGAAATTTTAAAATTATAAATAAATTTGAAGAAAATTGATGATGCCTCAAGACCATAAGCTTGATCATAAGCCCATCAGGCTTCGGTTTTGACCATCTAACCTTAAAAGGATCGTTTTTCAAATTCCAAACCTAGTTCCTGCCACCAGATTCTTTTTTTTTTCTAATAAGCAGCTCTGCTCTCTGCTCCTTCTATGTTGTGCTGCTTTGTATGCAGCTGCATGCTTACCTCCACTCATCTTTGCGCATCAATGCTCGATGCTGGGTTATCACACTTCTCAAGATGATAAAATCTATCTTTATTTTCGGTGTGGTCGGGATATTTTCTGCCTTACCTTGGCTACAGAAGTAGGAGGGGACTCGAGTCAATGTTAGCTCGCGGAACTTTAAGACATCCAAGGAGTTCATTGCGTCGATCCCATTTTGACTGTACCACCAAAGATATCTTATCTGCCTAGCTAATCGTTATATTCGCCTACCAAAATGTTATTTTAAGAGATAGATAGGACACATACGTGTTTAATCTTAAAGCTCTTATAAAACATGCCTTTAGTGTCATCTTCTAACTGGTAGGGCATGAGCGAATATCAGAGCCAAAAATAAAATTAGAGATCATTCCGACTCTCTGCTATTCCTGTGCGCAGAATAAAAGGAATGGAGGGGCCCTACAGTTTTCTGCAAATTCAGTACAGCTAATGACAAGAGCTCATGGAAAGAGATACTCTTGGAGAATTTTTCATTTCCTTGTTAGAGGCAGTATAACTCCAAGAAAAAATTGGAGCAGCTAATAACACTGGTCAACAAATTTGTAATTTTTTTTTGTCACATGAAAACTTATATCAAATTTTGAATATACTAGGGCCACCAAACAATAATATATCAATGAAAAAAAAATGTACACATCAGGTTTTCTTGTGACATCAAAACATATATTTTCGTAAAAAGTACAAAAATCAGCCACACTTACAGAATTAACTTATTATTTCCTAATATCTAATAAATACTTATTATTTTCTTGAACATTTGGCTTTTGGTAGGTCCCTTTTAAGTATCCAACAACAGTCTGCTAGCATTCCTGGACTCCATTTCCCTTGACAGCGCTTCTCCATTAAGGAAATGTCCTGATGGAACCTCTCACCTTGTTCGTCACTCACAGCACCCAAATTTGCCGGAAAGGAATCCAGATGAGAGTCCAGCAAAATGTATTTTTAAGGACATATTACACACCAAAGCTTTATATGATATCATAAGTTCATTTATTAAATCTTTGTAATTTTCACCTTTATGGTTACCTAGAAAATTTTGAACAACATTCAGAAAACATTTCCAAACGAGTTTTTCCTGATCATTTAGTTTTTCTTCAAAGCTCTTATCCTTCATGAGTTGCCGTATTTGGGGACCTACAAATATTCCTTCTTTGATTTTCGCCTCACTGAGTTTGGGGAATTTTTCGTCCAACCTAATTGGAGCCTCACACACGTTACACAACATTTATGTGGAACCCAGGGGTGGAATCGGCTAAGGTAATAGTTGATTGTGATTGTCATTTTGACTATAGCTGTCTCCCTCATATCAATAAATAAATATAGAGAGATCGATTGTCAAAATGAAAATCACAACCAACTATCATCTTAGCCGATTCCACCCCAGGGTTTGTCTTGATTCCTTACAGGAAAATCAAAATAGTCTAAATAGCACTGTTCAATTAGTGATGTGAAATTTCGACGCTAAGATGTAAAAGTTAATTTCCCGCACACATACGAGTAACAAAAACTGTCCGGGTTCCCACTCTCGTGATATATTTACGGTCTAACTAACGTAAATAAAATGTAATTTAGCAATCACAATAGTTACACAGTCGACTAAATGCAGTTTTTTAAGCAAAGAAACGTCTATAAGGTCAGAAATGAATGTAGCTGTCACAAGAAAACTGGATGTGATAGAAACAAAACTGTTATATATTTTTAATGAGGGTACATCAACATAAACAAAAATCATAACAAAGTTCGTGTGACAAAAACAGTGTTTACCAGTGTAATCGAACATAAGACCCTTTGCATAACAGTCCAACCTACGCTCGGACCATCCCATCATTCTTGGATGTTAGCGATATCTGCTTTGCAGCAGTTTAGAGCTTCCACTAGCTCATCGGTCTTACGTCGCTTCTTAGCTCTTGCGGATGCTTTACAAATAGACTTAATTTAGAAAGTTACACCAAAGGCACAACTCTCACCCTTGAGGACCCCCAGAAACAAGCAGTTGGATAAACAGCTTCTTATAAGCACCTGAGTTCCAAATATAGCATTGTAGTGTTAAAGGTATTCACTAAGTAAATAAACCTGACGTCAACGTTGATTGCATCAAGCGAGTTCTTCCAGTACAACCTGAATCCAAGAACGAAAGGTTGCCATGCCACTGTACAATTTGTTCGATGGAGTTCTTTGCAAAATTGTGCAGGGCAGTTTTGCACCAGTGCATCTCTATACAAAAAATTGAGCTCACTCAACTAACGCCGAATGTATAATATAGTGAGATATAATTCACACATTTTCAATACACATCACTCTAGAAGGAGGTAAGGGCAGGTTTCGTCCTTGGCCCTTAACAGGCCAAAAAATATCTATTGTTTGCAGCATTTATAGCGTTCACTTGTCAAGTTGTCGATTATTGATTTATTTGGAATTTATATGCTTTCATTTTGAAATGCTATCTATCTAGCTCATGAAGTAGGTATAACGACCGTGATATGCATTAGAAGCAGAATTCCGAGTGTGCAGAATATGGATAACCTACATTATTCATATACATACCCGCATACATTGTATGCATGGAGAATAGAACTGCGTATTCTGGTAGAGAGGCATGAGGCATCCCCTACACATTGTTTTATCATCACATAAGCATTATTTACGAGGAATTTTCCAAACCATTCAGCCCCAACCATTACTCAAATTCGCCCTGTTTATCTGTAGTTTGGCATATTTTATTTATTTTCAATATTTGCATTGCTCTAAAGATTAAAAATAATATGCAAATATCATACAAGGTTTCCCGGGATTGCTTTTGCATAAAGTAACTTAACGTAACCCTAATGGTGGAAGCTTGTTTTTCCTGGGAACACATGATGATATTATATTTTAAAGTGGATATTTAAACATCTTCTTAGTTTTCCAATAACTCTGCGAGGAACAACGTCTGTATATCTGCATTTTTAAATAGATAAATAATGTGTATGAGAGCCTCTGGAGAACTGAAGCTCAGTGACTTACACTATCACGATTATTCGGAATAAAAACAGGGCATCAACCAATCGCGTTATATGAGAAGCACTACTTTATTTGTCTTGATTACAAGCGGCATTACGATTAAGAAATATTTTAGTTCATATCGACTGGAATTGATTTTGAATCCAGACTTAAGCCACCGCGCCGTAGTAATTGTTTAATTTACTAAGTATTACCCAGATGGACCTTCATAACAATTGAAATAAACGTCAAACCTATTCAAAATGTAAAAACTAGAAATAGTTTGCGAATACCAAAAATCTCAAAGTGAAAGAAATCTGGAATACATTTTAAATACTTTTTCTGTATGAAAAATTTTACTATACGTTACGTGTGCATGGCTTGGATTTAAGCCTATTTCCGCTTCTTTGAACCAAATTCAAGTAAAATTAATATCTTCTCAATATTAACTTTATTAATGCTTGTCTTGTTATTTGACATTTCAACTTTACTTAATAAAAAAACATGAGTATCAACAAGAACGAATCAAATAATTTGAGAAATGATACTGCCAAATAAGGCAAAAAAAAGAAACGAAGAACCCTATACCTACGATTATCTAATGTCGATTTCCTTTACACACTAGCACCCATATTAATAAAGATGGTTTAGTGGAGGTTTATCGTTAAGTCCTGGACTAAGTGCGAAATTTCATTAATAAAACAAATTTTCTGTTAAGTGACGTTTACTAATTATGATTAAGTTAAACCACCGAAGTAGGTGGTTTAGCGAAGGAATAAGAAATAGAAATGTCCACAGTCAGACACAAGCAATTGACAATCAATTTAGGTAGCCACAGAATATAAAAAAAGAGATTGCTTACTTTTGTAGAAGATTTTCTTAAAAGGATTTTTGGTAAACGTCATTTTACTATTCCGGGAACATTTTGTTTTTATTAATATAAATATTTAAGCCAGGACTAAACTCCTATTCTATGGTTTAGTAAGACAGTGGACTATAGAAGGAATAAGCGTTTGTTATTAATATGGGTGTAGGGATTTCGATCCTTTGTAATTTTTTTCTTTTGGTGTGCGTATGTAAATCCTTCTTCAAATACGGATTCGAAAAATTTGATCTCTGTCGAAAAAAAATCGATTTTTTTGGTGTGAAGTAACGTAAAATCTGTCGAGAGATCGAAATCTTCACACAGAAATTGATTTCTCATGTGTAAAGGAAATCGACATTATGAAAAATATTTGTCAAAATTTGACACTTGATTGTTGAAGCTACATCTGTCCTATTGGCACTCATTTGTTAAGTCTGTCTTGCCAGATCAACGTGGACAGTTTTAGCGTTCAACAACATGATTAAATTTCTTTTATGAAAGTGGTTTCTCTGTTCAGAAACATTTCTCGCGATTTGCCTATTTTACGATGACCATAATCGTCCTTCCGAGAAGCCTATTCGCAACGTAGTAGTTAAATTCGAGTCGACAGGTTCAACATTGAACAATCCGCCAACATCCGTGCATCAACGAAACGCAAGATCCGCCGAAAATATGGCCACTGTTAATAGGAATGTTGAGGAGAAGCCCAGGAAGTCAATTCCGCGCAATACGCACAAGAACTCAGCCTTTGGCACACCACAACTTGGCGAATGACTTGGGCCTGCGCCAGAACTTAGAGCTCAGCTCAGAGTTAATGATCATATATAACGACGTGTGGAAGCTGACAACAATTTCTGACGAAAAATAATATTCATGGACGAGACCCATGTGTATGTGGCTGAATTCTACAACAAGTATTATTGTAGAATTTGGGAAAATCTCAATATCCATATCCACCAAATTTCAATGCATGTTTGGTGTGGATTTCAAGCTGGAGGTATCATCGCACAGTGGGACAGCACCATGCATGCCGATGATAAAAATGTCACCTTGCTAAATTAAAGCAACGGTATAATAAAGTTTGCTCAATTAAAGTTAACTGTTAATCTGATATGAAGAGTGTGATTTTTGTTATGTATGTCTATTATTCAAGCTTAGACAGCCGATCAAAGTTTATATTTAAGTGTTAAAAAAAAAGCTACTTTAGTTTCATCCATAAAAAAAAAATGTAGCACCTAGATGGAAGTATGTACATTGCTTTTATTGTTTAATAACTGAAAAAAAAATTTGTTTGTATTAAAAAAATTGGCATAAAAAGAAGAAATGTATTTAAGGCTTTCTTTAATGATTTACTCTATTCTATTTGGACAAAAGTCAAATCAGGTCTGAAAGTAGGAAATAAATAATAAATTCCAATAAAAGGTACTTGACTTTAGCCCAAAATTTTTTTTCTTCGATTTTCTAAAATGACGTCAACAAAATTTGAAGATTGAAAAAATCACTTTTTTAAAAAATATTTATTTGAAACAAAAATCGATGAATATTTTTCAATTTCTGAAAACTAATTTTTATTATAAAATCGATTTTACATTTTTTTCGATAATTTTTACTTGCGACTTATATGTAGGTACTATAAGGCATGTTATGCATTCGGAAAAAAAATCGAACTCGAGATTTTGATCAAAGTTGACATTACGATAATAGTCTGTCTGTCTGTCTGTCTGTTCGACTACAGCTAAACGGCTCGGCCGATTTTCTTTAAGCTTGGTAGATATGATTTTTACTTTTTTCCCCCCACACGTTTTTTTTTTTTTCTTTTTTTTTAAGACCAAAAATAACTGTACCTGCCATAAGATTTTTTTCGAAATTTTATAAATATTTTTTTTTCTCAAAAACTTTTCGACAAATTTAAAAAATAAAAATGCAAAAAAAAAATTATTTAGTTAAAGCTAGGTAATGGTTGAAAAAACTGCAAAAAATGGTTATTGAGGGTACCATTTTTTTGTTTTTGATTTTCTCTAAAACGGTACCGCAGATTTTGATCATATTTTGTATGCTAAAGCTCCCCAGCAATTTGAACAGATTTGTGAATTCAAAATTTTCAAAAATTATTCTTTTTTCATTTTTCAGAAAAGTTTCAATCTTTTTTTTCAAAACTCAATATTTCGAAAACCCCATGCTAGATTTTTTTTCAAACTTAATAAACAAATGTTTGTCAATATAATCCATAAGAAGTAAAAAAAAAAATTTATTTTACCTAAAAATACCACTGCCCACCATACAAGTGTTAAAAAATTGTTTTCAAAAATCTTATTTTCCTCGAAAACGGCGCCTAGAATTTTTATGATCTTTAATTTAATAAAAAAAAATTATAAAATTAAGATATTACAGCTTTTACCTACCATAGAACCATTTTTTTCAAATTTTCAATTACTCATTATCGACATAACGGATTTTAATCAAATTTTTATAGAGATGCTTCTAAAAAGTTTAAAAAACATTGCATTTCAAAACTTAAAAAAAAAGTATTTTATGAATTTTTGAAAAACAAATCATTTTTTTTTTTGGAAAATTCGATATTTCAAAAACGGCTCAATATTTTTTTTGGAAATTTAACTTTTATTCGAACCATAATAAAAACTTAACTTTGGCCTACCAAATTTTTTTCTGACCTCTTTACTGAAACATCAACACTGCTCCTGTCAACAGGCATCTGTCAGTTAACTCCTGTCAAAATTTAAACTTGCTGCGTCAGTTAGTTTGTGTCTGACAGCTATTTTTATCAGACTACTCACTAATTTGAGGAAAAAAGGGAAAAAAAGTGAATTTCGTGTGCTTATTAAGCATTATTTCTTGCGAAAAAAACCATTACCGAGACCAAGGCTAAGCTTGATAAATACTATGGGGACTCTGCACCATCGATTTCAATGGTAAAAAAGTGGTTTACTGAATTTCGTTGTGGCCGTACAAGCACTGAAGATGCCGAACGTCCTGGACTCTACACCCGAAACAATCGAAAAAATTCACGATATGGTGTTGGCCGACCGAAGATTGAAAGTGCGAGAGATTGTGGAAGCCGTAGGGATCTCGCATGGCTCAGTGGTTTCAATTTTGAATGATCACTTGGGCATGAGAAAGCTTTCCGCAAGATGGGTGCCGCGTTTGCTCACAGTCGACCACAAACAAAACGCAATCGTGTAACAACTTCACAGGAAGGTTTGGCGTTGTTTAATCGCAATATGGAGGAGTTTTTCGCCGTTTTGTAACCGTGGACGAAACATGGATCCATCACAACACACCAGAGACCAAACAACAGTCAAAACAGTGGGTTTCTAAGGGTGAATCGGCGCCAAAGAAGGCCAAGGTGGGTTTGTCAGCCAATAAAGTTATGGCGACTGTTCTTGGGATGCACGCGGGATAATCCACATTGACTACCTTCAAAAGAAAGAACAATCAATGGGGAATATTATGCCAACTTATTGGACCGATTCAATGACGATTTGAAAAAAAACCGACCTCATTTGGCCAAGAAAAAAGTTCTTTTCCACCAAGACAATGCAAGGGTGCACACATGTGCAGTTGCCATGGCAAAAATCCATGAATTGGGCTATGAATTGCTCCCTCATCCACCCTATTCTCCAGATTTGGCTCCGAGCGACTACTTCTTGTTCCCAAACCTGAAGAAATGGCTTGGTGGAAAAAGATTTGACTCTAATGATGAAGTCATCTCGCAAACAAAGGCCTATTTTGAGGACCTCGACAAATCATTTTTTTTTGGAAGGGATAAAAAAATTGGAGAAGCGTTGGACAAAGTGTATAGAGCTCAAGGGAGACTACGTTGAAAAATAAAATTATTTTTTTATCAAAAAATCTGTGTTTTATTCCAAAAGTCACGGACTTATTGACCCGCCCTCGTACCACTACAACGACTTATAATTTTTGTTCTTGCATAAATTCATGTTTACATAGCATTGTTTTTGTCTCTTACTACTAAAAGAATTTAAAAAATAAATTTTATCCTTATGAACAGTTTTCTCTAATAACATTCGTTTTTAAAATTCCTAGTCTATTACATAGGAGGAAGTTCGTGCGACCCAGTCGTGCATTTCATTTTCAATGAACCTGATCATTATAATCATTCAGAGGATAATAATTGAATTTTGTTGAGGGGTCAGACAAACTACTTGTAAGTGCTTTTAGTCTAAGTATCAACAAATATTTTCTTTTCTTTTCTAGGATAACTATTGTAATATCTCGAAAGCGTGAAGAAATACTTTTATAATATCTCAAAAATTTGAAGTGCTGGAATTTTTTTAGCTTCGAATTAAATTTCAGAACACTCAAATTTGTCAAAAAAGTACGTTTTTGATCATATATAAGAAGAAAGTTATTTTTTTAACAAGTAGAATTAGTCAATTTAATGTTTTTAAATACGTGATTCCAGGTTCATTTATACATTTCTGAAACGTCAAACTGCACTACAAGTTTCGATTACTTTCGGCATGAAAACACAAACAGCCATCATAGCAACAGTTTTAATTATAAAATATTTAATATCATAAAATGGTCAATTTTGTCCTACTGTGCATCGGTCTCCAGTTCTTTGAGAACGACACGTTAGCCAAACCACCGAATTGGATGATAAGGATACCAACGACATGTGCCTTTACTAATTTCAGACTTTTTGTCTTTTAACAGAAAATATGTGAAGTTAAATTTACCAAGAATATTATACACTTTTATACACAAGATATTTATTTAAGTTGCGTTCACGTTATATCGATCAAGATTAATTACTTACATCATTGTCGATCAATATGGTTGGCATTTTAGCAACTGTGTCAAAGTTGACTAGACTAGAGTGTTATTGGAAATAATTTCAGAACAATTTGTTTGCGTTTTTTTTTTCATCATTAGTAAGGAAGATGCTACTTGGACTCGATTTCTGCCTTTTCTACACATCAAAAACCACCATTAGCAAATAATGCTAGGTATTTTTGTTTTTGTAACCTTTTTCTATTTAGTTCCACAAGAAGGGACGGATGACCCCTGTGCATATCTTCTCGTCTGACCAATTCATCACAGAAAATTCACGAAACATATTTGACAGTTGACAATTGTGTTGATGAATACATCCAGACTAGAAAATTATTGTTCAGTCAACACAGCTTTGTTGATTTTTATCCATCAGATTGGGTTCGGGTCAACAAAAGTTAATTGAAGCTCTTCATGGCAACACTTACTCAACATTGTTAATAAGCTATGTCATATATCAATATAATGTGGACGCTTTGTCATATTTACTATGACCAGATGCAATTATACTTTATATGAAGATGCCAAACCACGTAGAGGTCAAAGCATTCTTTGGGCCATCGTTTCACAAAGCTTAGTGGACAGTTTACTTTAAGAATAATCTCGTCTAATTGTGTGAGAAGGTTGAGCTCTCTATTACATAAAACACTAAGGTGGCGAATTGACTCTACGGAGGATATGGATTGATAATGGAGAAGATAAGAACGAAAAGAAAATTAGATGCGTTTTTGTGAAAAAGTGATGGAATAGCATTTGGAAATATTAAGATCTGAGTAATTATACAAGCACCAGGCAGAGAAACTGTCAAGGTCAAGTTGAAGAAGAGTATAATCACATGTTATGTCGGCGTAGATTGAGATATGAGAATATTTGATGATCATTATATCGTTCATAGTGTGACTAAAAAGGAGAGGTCCTAAGTGGCTGCCTTGTGAGACTCCGGAGGTAGGTAAAAAAATCATGAGAGAAGGTAGATCTGAATCGAACTTTATAGTTTTTTAAGTAAGAATAAATCCATCTTACGGAGATAGGTTCAAGCCCAAGGGTTGGCAGTTTGAAGAGAATGAGCTTATGTGACTTCCTTTCCATTCTCTAAGGCTGAGAGGCTAAAGGATACGAATTTAACAAGGTTAGTCGTTGTAGACCTACCTTCCAAAACAGTTTGTATTAAATGTTTCGCAAAGAAGATTTTAAATTCAATGAATTAAAGATTCATCGTTATCAATTGCAAACATTTTCAGTAAGAGATCTTCTTGATGCCAAACTCTGTAACTATCAAGTCCATTGTTCTTACTCTCTTCAAATCGATGCACATTGGACCCCCTTCTGCGGAGTTAGATTTAAGGAAAAGTTGTTGAAATCAATATCCGTTGAAATGATATCCGTTTAAAAAACAAAATTAGACTTGGCTACAGACTTTTATTGGCCTTAAGCTTCTTGATCAACGGTGGAATCGGTGATATTTGATTATCAATTTTTTGATTGTCAGTTTGACTATAGCTGTCTCTATCATATCAATATAGAAATATAGAGAAAGTGATTGTCAAAACAACAATCAATTAATTTAGTAATCACTTTACTCTTACGCGATACAGGCCCAGGTAACACCATTTAAAGGCATTCGCCCAGAAAAATCGTTCGAACAAAGCAGTGATCCAAGCAAGCTCATCAAAAAAAGAAAAGATTTAAACAAGAGGCGCCAACTTCGCAACTAGGATTCGCAACAAATGTTAATTTAAGATCTGAAGATCATCGGGTCGTAACAAAGTTAGTAAATGAGCTATGGCGATCCGCTCGGCAAGCAATTTATTATCAAAAAGCATTCCGCAAAGAACATCAATCAACGCGAAAGATGTCAGGAGAGGAAGCACTATCTGTGGTGGTCGAGACAAAGTTGACAAAACACCAATATAATGTTATGAGAGCCAAGGATCAAGCAAAAATCAGTCGGAGTGAAAGCTCGATGATCCAAGTGTGTGTATGACTCCTAGTGCGAGTGCTCAGAAAAAAAACCGTTGTATGGCATAATCCCAGATCCTCATCAGCACAATATGGCCGACCAATTACATTTGAATACAAAAAAAAAGTCAGCACAAATTTACGAAGCCGAGATGCAAAGAATAGATGCTCAAATTCAGAATCTGTGCCGTTCTATTGTAAGCATTGAAGAAAAAGTTCCTGACGTTTCACATAAACTCGTCTCTGCAATGGTGGACGAAAAAGTGTGTAACGCTTTAACGGATACCACCTCTTTACAGCGTTTGTAAATCTGCGGTGCAAGTTCTAGGGACTGCAACTATATTGAAAAGCTGCTGTTGATGTCTCTGTTGATAATCCGAATGAATTGAAGTTTAGATTATCAGTACTACACAGTTAGAGCATTTGAGTGCCTCTTACATATTGGTAATATAGAGAGATACGTGGAAAATTTGTTAAGAGGACAAACATTTTGTAGCTTTGAATAAAGCTCTAATACAAAACAATTTTCTGGATCGAATGGATGTAATTGTTGATCAGCCAAAGCCTGATTTTGAGAATCCTACATTACGAACCAACTCTTTAGAGTACGAGACGACCAAAATTACTTGGAACTAAAGAAAATTGAAGTCGATGTACCCCAAGGAAGTGTCCTAGGACCAACTCTGTATTTGTTATATACTAGGGATATTTATGCCCACATTTTCTGACGATACTGCGATATTGGTGCCTGATAAATCCGTTACAAAGGCGATAGCCAAACACCTTGGAATGATTTTGGATGCTAGGATAAAATGGAAAGAGCACATCAAAAAGAAAAGAGAAGAACTGAAATTAAAGTACAGAAAAATTATGTACTGGCTACTAGGACGGAACTGTGACCTATCTATCCAGAAACAAAAAAACGTTATACAAGCAAAGCTTCGGAGGCTTGGAGAACCAAGTCTCATGATCTGATGGTCTAAAAGATACGAGAAAGTAAAAGTTTAAACTTACCCCAATGTGATTTTTAAATAAGAAAGAAAAATCACTTGTCGTTTGCAAGTGCCTTCTGAAGATTTCGATCGAAAAACAAAAAAATATGCTTTATTCAATTAAATTTAATTTCACTATGATCATCTAGGTATAGATCACAGATTTCGGTAAATAAGTTAGATGACCGCATTCCGGTACCTAAGAACAAAACGTGTTTGGTTCATAACTTTTTGGACTTGAGTGGCTGTCTAAAGTTAGTCAAGAATTATAAATATGAACCATAGTTTTTAAAAATCAAACTTTAAAATAAAAGGGAACAAAATAAAATTAAAATAGAACAAAGGCTTTTGCCATTTCTCTATTGAAAAGGCTTTACAATTATTGTTCCTTTAAATATGCCTTATAACTATAACTTACCTTATCATGTATCCAAATAATGCCTTCGCTTCCGAATGTTCCATTTTCTCAAATAATTATACAGCATCGTAATGAAGACGGAAATCCTGATTGCATATTACGCCACTTCTGCTGCTGATTATGTCGCTGATCGTCCTTTACCTTGGCACCTTTCAAGTGTTCATTATTCAACCACCCAATCGAAATGAAACGCATTTCAACTAATTGCACAAATTTGTGTAACTGTTTTGCCAGAAGCCAGCATATTCCATAGGGATGACTCGATACTGCAAGCAAAATACATACATACATATATGAGGTGGAATTAATCACAATCAATCGAGAATAATTTTCGTTTCATTTAATATTGAGTCATACAGACAGACACAGAATTGTCGCGCATAATTATAATGCTTGCACAATATTGAGTTTAATTAAATATGATCCAAGTGTTTATGTATAACTAAGTATCCCTGCTATATGGACGGACCATGTTATTAATAATATCCTAATTAAGTGTGTACAGAATTTCATATAAATTTTAAATAGATTTTGGCTAATGATGGTTTCGTTATAATGAAATTTCTCCATGTTTTTGAAAGTAAATACATACATACATACAATACGATACCTTGAAACATATTTCGACACGAGTTTGTAATAATAAAATGTTTGCTAATGAGTTGTTCATAGTGGTTGGGAATATTGCTTTTAATTGGATTTGAAAAGTTTTAGGAGGGACAAAGTTTTCGTCTTTATGTTAGCCGAACTATTAAAATTAAAACATATCAATTAATTTTTTTTAAAAAGTTAAGTCGGTTAAATATTATTTTTATAAGTAGGAGTAGGTGTAGTAGTAGGATTCATAGAAGCTGGGACTATTCGGAAAACTTGGTCTAAGACGGAAGGGCACAAGGACGCAAGACCCAAGGACTCATCATTTGTTTTAGAAGAGTCAAATTTCTATTGTGTTTGTGTACTTCCCCTTGTACGTTTAAATAAAAGAGATGTTGCACTTACGCATGACTATTCAAGACTGACCTTTATTCAACACAACTAACACTACAACATCTTTTTTTTTTATAATTAAAAATAATATTATATTATTATTACTGTACCTTTTCGTTCACAATTGACAAAAAAAATGTATTTCTTATGTTGTATTACACGAGTAGTAATTTTTTTGTGACAAGAGTAATAGTAGAAAATTACAGAAAAGATGAGATTTTATTACTGTTGTAAAAGCAGCATTAAGCTTCTCAGTGTGTAATTTGGAATATTTTGTATTAGATTTGACCTTTCCGGTTTCCTATCAACTCTCACACGCAAATGACCCATGACCTAAATAAAACCAAAACAGATTTAAAAGTTAATTTGGATTTTATTTGCTTACGAAAAAATATATATTTATAAAATTATATATTTTTCCGATAAAAGTTATAAATAAAATATTCGTAATTAAAATATGCATTATTTTGAAGGCACTTTGTGTTTTTTCAACGTAAAATGTTAGAATTAGTAGATACAATTTAAACCGCGCTTATATTTCGGTTCCCATATGTGCAAAATAGTAAATATAATGCATGGCCATTATAATAAAATAATTGATAGACTTACAAAATAAGTACTATCAGCCTATCAGTTTTGTTGGTATAGCAAATCATGTATACACACAAACTTAAAAAGTATTTTGTTTCTTTCTTTATTAAGCTTACAAATATTCTGTTCTCTTTTTATCACCTCTCATTGGAAGAGAAACTAGGTAAAAATTATCTTATTCCTGCTAGATATACCTTATCTGAAAGCTTCATTTAGCCAAAGAACTATGTTAAATTTAGTTGTCAAGATAAACTTGCATAAATTTACCTACTTTAGACAGTTCCTAACAAATTTGTTTTGCCTTAGCAATTTAAGGTATGTTATCTTAGAACTTACCAAGTTCAAAACTGCCCTGGGAGTAACTTAGTTTATACTCCGATTTAGGTTAATTTTACACAGGTTTTTATTTGGGTGTACTTACGATATGATGATATGAACAGATGCTAATTAATCGCCTTCAGGTATAAGTCTTTCTCTACCACTTCTTCTTTGTACCGGAAACCATTTCATTATTAGTACTACAATATTCATTTTCAGAATTCGAAGGAGAACTACTGCTCGATGGACTATTTTCTATTTATTCTAACTTTTTCAGACTATCAGACTGGTATATCAATTATTGATTTGCAAATTTAAAAATATATTTTTAGGAACATTGTAAATCTCTACCAGCGTATTAGCGAAGAGCCTTTGGCAATAAAATTTGCCGAGGAGCTGGGTTTGTTGCCCACTGATAAAAACTGGCGACTTTACATACCCTAGGCGGAGCAACGGAGTTGCGTGAGCGGGTGTGACCCCCGAAAAAGGAGTTAAAATCCTGAGAACTCGCGAAGCGAGCCACCCAAAGTACTGTTAAGCCCCAAGAGGTATTAAACATCGAAAACTGGTTCTTTCAGTACTGTTAGTCCAGAAAATAATCATACAAAAAAAAGTGAGGCTAAACATGAAAAGTAAAACATTTTTTTTTTATAATTTAAGGGCGTTTTCTAACCTTAATATTTTAAATCTGTTCTATTGAGACCACTAGCTAACTGTAAAAAAAATCAATATTATACGCGTGCTACATTAAAGGAAAGTCGCCCCAATAAGACCGCATTTTTCTACTACACTTCCAGGATACCATACGAAATTATGATATTTTTGTAATAAATTTTCTCTCCTCATTGTAGCTCCCTTAGGCCCGGTGCACACATGCGTTCTTTTGACGCACGGTACCGCAGCGTCACCGCCTTTGCGTCTTACAGTACTCACAAATGAATAGAGTGGTGCACACACGAGTCCGATGACGCTGCGGCATCGCGCGTTATTTTACGTGTAAAAAGACTCGCAGGCTGCGATACCGCGCGTTAAAAGAACGCATGTGTGCACCGGGCCTTAAGGGCCTTGTAGAACGATTGTAATATTTTTACTCGCGATATACATATGTTCATAAGTGCTATAGGGCAAGTTCTGCATTTGGAAAAAAAATCGAATTCGATATTTTGATCAAAGTTGACATTACGATGATAGCGAAGACGAAAAAAGTGGGTCCGACAATTCCATCTGTCTGTCTGTATGTCTGTACCTCGAACTACAGCCTAAACTACCGGAGGTATTTTCTTCAAACTCTGTAGTTAAGGGTCTTCGGTGATTCCCTAGAGGAGAAATTGAAATTTTTTTTTAGCTCCAAAACTAAGGGTACCCCCCATACACCCGTAATGCAAAATCTTATTTATCTCAAAAACGGCTCTAACGATTTTGATAAAAAAAATTAAGTCTGATATTATGGACGTGGACTATATTTTGGTAAAAAAAAATTTTGGGGCAAAATGTTATTAGGGGCACCTGCCATAGACCCGTTTTTTTTATTTTCGACTTTCTCATTAACGGCTCTAAGGATTTTAACCCAAAATTTTTACCAGGAGTCCCCTTAAGTTTAAAATAATATTGTATATAAAAATATTCGAAAAAATATTTATTGTGTTTAAAAAAAAAACAAAAAATTTAAATCAATATCTTCAAAACCTATGAACTATTATTTTTTGAAATTATTTCCTAAAACCAATATTATTAGATACTTAAAATTCGCATCCCACATTTTTTTCTTGAAAAATTTTAGAGAAATTTCTTATATAAAAAATTTATTTAATATAATAATAAAACGATTTTTTAAGGTTTATTTGCATAAATTCATACTTTTCCGGAAACCAGACGGCAATTTTATGCATTTGAACATTATTATCTCATTAAATCCATGTTTTATATTTATAAAATGTATCTTAAATTCCAAAGTACTTTTACATAAGTGCAAGTTCGTGCGATCCAGTCGTGCATTTTATTTTATTTTAGAGCAAGTCAAAATGCCAATCGTTTTTTTTTTTATAATCTACCCGTGCTCAAGGGATTAGATTCAGCGCTGCCACCCTAAAGATAATCAAGCGAAGTATTTTTCAGAAAAAAGCGCAGTAGATTGCAATACACCGCAGTAGATTTTAAAATCTGCAAAACAAAATTCAAATCATAGAAATAAATTTTATTTACACGTACGAATAAAAGCAACAGAACTTAAAAAAATTAACTCAACAGTTAAAAAAAAATAAACAAATTTCTTAAACTAAATAAACAAAAAATCACATTTCATTTTGAGAATTCTTATGCTAGATACACACGAGGCAACCGTTGAAGCAACGTGATGCAGCAAGGTGTTTCGTTTGTTTACTACACACGAAGCAACTGTTGCCACAACAACAGTACAGTTGGAGCAACCGACCGAAAATATCAAAACATTTTGATATTTCTGGCAACGGTTGCAGCAACTCAAAATTAATCGGCAACACAGCTACACACGAAGCAACCGTTGCTTTAGCATGACCGTGTTGCTGCAACCGTTGCCTCGTGTGTAGCTAGCATTATATGTAGATAAAATAAAAAGAGATCACATATTATTTCGAAAATTCATATATACATAAGAAAATAATGACATTACTTCATTATAAATTCTCCATTTGTGAATTTAAATTTATTATAAAATTCTATAATACCTGTTGAATCTGAGGGAGACCAACAATCCTCTTTTAGGTCTTTTAGCTCTTTGGCTAAAATAATATTTTGAAGGGTGTTGAGGCTGTTTCTAGTATCAGTTTTTATTAAGTTGACTAGCGAAAATTTCCTTTCAGCCGCTGCGCTGCTATGCGGTAAAGAGCATAACAAAATCATAAATTCTGCTAGCTCCACCAATGCAAATTCACCTACCGAGTTTTTAAATATTCTGGCTTTTGACCAAAACTTTGTTATGTCTGAAGGGTCATTGTATTTTTAAACAAAATCATTATTGCCTAACAAGAACCTCCATTGCATATTGAGCACTTCCGCATTTTCAGATGAATGTGGAAATTCTTCCAAAATGAATTTGAATTTTTCACTGAATGCATTCAGAGTGAGTGAACATGGTTGAGAACAAACTTTGGTTAAGTACTATTAACATTTTTGAAAGAGGAGTAGATTCGTTTTGCTGCGCAGTAGATATTCATTTGGGCCAAAACGCAGTAGATCTACTGCTAAAGGAGTAAAGTGGCAGCCCTGATTAGATTACCCTTTAAATGTTTCAACACAGCGCGGGCGTGAAGTTAAGAAGATAAAGAAGGATAGGAAAGAGTGTGGCACGATGTTCTGAGACTGAAGGTTGTTGTCTCAGATATTTTATCTCCAGGGATGGCGGCTGAACTAAAGCGGAGAATGCCGTGTCTTATTTTTATGTCGCTTATAATTCACATTATTTTATTCTTGTTCATCCTTGTTGGGCATACTAGTTCAACTCAATTACATGTTGTTAGTGTTATGCCTGAACAACATGTAATGAGTAAACCAGCAACCCATTGATGACAGTTTTAGAAGGTTTTTAATGGAATTAAAACGACATAGGGATCGAACGGCAGGGATCGAACCTGTGATCATGAGGTTCACAGGCGAGCACACATCCATCGCGCCACGGCCATCCCCTCTTTCTGGAACGAAATGTCGTCGGTCCAAATTCCACACCAAAAGGTAACTCTTTGAAGATGCTTCATTACTTAGTAAACTTCTTTTGGGTTGGTGTCGTCGCATGTATGGTAATTTTGCTTTTTAACACAGCCATTCATTCAAAAATCCACATCGTCGCTAAAGACAAAATTGGAGACCTCTTCCAAACGCTCTGAAACCCAGTCAGTGATCAAAAGGTGTTGTCTACGGTCATAAACTTTAAGCTCATGAGTCACTTGGCTCTTGTACGGGTGTAGGCTCAAGTCCCGACGTAAAAATCGTAAGAACAAGTCTACTTACTTTGTGATGTAAAATAACACCAAATATAGCGGAAACCCTCACAGCCAAATATCTTGGTTTAGCTACCGAAAGTAAACTAAATTCGAAAGAGAACACCAAAGAAAGGGTAAAAAGGCTGCAATAGCCTTTTAAACCTGCAGTAGAATTTTTGCCAAGAGATGGGGACCCAACCCCATTTATTGGATGTACACAGCCATTATAAGGTCTATCCTGACGTATGCCTGTTTGTTTTGGTGGACAGCCTTGGATAAGAGAACCAATCCTAAGGCCATGACAAAAATTCAGAGACTGGCATGTATCGACACAACAAGTGTCATAAGAATCTTCCTCTCACTTGCCCCACTCGATCTATTCACGAAGGAGTTGGCAGCCAAAAGTGCTCTATGACTTAAAGAGTATACAAATTGGAAAAAAGGCCACTGCGGTCACAGAACCATCGTAAACTTTACTGACATCGACATTCAATTAGACTATATTTCACCGAACATAGATTTTAACCCAGTCACAATAACACATACTCCAACAAGGGAGATATGGATAGAAAACCGGGTCCTAAACGCGAATCATGTACATATGTAGACGGTTCCAAAATGAAAGCTGGGCATCTTCTCAGACAACCCACCAAGACCGTATTAAAGTTCCGAAAGCAGCAAAATATATTTCCACATGTGAACTGACGAACAAGAACATAGATATCTTCATAGATTCCAGGCGGAAATCAGAGCCATTTTGTCAATTGTCACGAAGTCAAAACTGGTTGCTCGTTGCCGTAGTTAATTAAGATTGCCCGGCGAAATAAATTCAGTCGCGCTTCGATGTGTCCCGGGACATTCCGCGACATTTATAGAAATGAAATGGTTGATGAACTGGCAAACGGTTCATCACTTGAACCGACCCAACCCACAGATGGTCAACATTTTACACCTGTCGGGTTTCAAGGAATCTTTGGCCAGATATATGAAGGAAAAACACAGAATATATCTATTAACGCATAACAGACCTCAACAGTCTCTCTTGATTGGAATCCTTACGGGTCATAACACACATGACCCACATGAGCAAATTGGGCATCAGGACATCTGACTTATGCAAAGGTTGTCAGGACGAAGAGGTGGAAGAGGACTCATCTCGCTACCTTTGTGAATGCTCCAGATTAGGCAGAACTGAAAAGATGCCCTCGGAGAATACTTGTTCGGCAAACTGGGCGATGTTGAATTTTCACCACTAAAAAGCACCCTTTACTTCATTCAGAAATCAGGACGTTTCAGGGAGGCAACCCATACCTAACACTTCCACTAAATAATTTTTTTTTTTACACTTCCCTTGCCTACATTACTCGCAACCTGGAGAGAATAATAGATCCAAGGTGATACGATCAAATCGTCATTCAACTTAACCAAACCTAGCGGAAACCCTGCGTGATGCATTCTTCAATTTGAAGATGGAATGCGAATTATGTGCGTCAAAAATCTTCAACATAATACGTACATACATAAATGTCGAAAATTATGTTTTGTATGATGGGATATGCAGTGGTGGAATGTGTCGAAATCCCTATTTTCCCGATTGCCCCACTCTGTATAGAAGACATTTTTTCTCGGTATATGGTAAGGAGACAAAGTGTTCGCAGAGAGCACTCTACTACTCAACAGAGCAGATATGTATGTATATAAGCCTGGTCTATAATCAAACACTCTTATTTGAACGAAAACTCGGGTTCGATTTTATTAGTAATCCCTAACGTTCCCATAAAGTTCGCAATGATATAATTCACTTAAACCCACTTTAGAGCTCACGTGTTTTCAAAAACTAATGATACATAAAAATTCATATCGCATGTAGCAAATCCTTAACCAGCCAATGCTTACCAAGGACATTTCAAAATAAAAAGAATATACATATTCACATACACATACACAGAAAATACGCAAAGGTATGTTTTAGGATAGGTTATGTGATATAATTTCTTTTAAACATGAATCAATACCATTTCCTTGGCACGTGTCATGTCTAAAAACGAGAAATGGGAACAAAATAAAATTGAATTTGTTATTGACATTTATGTTTGATTTCGAAGATAAATGAAGTGAAGTGTCAGAAGAAGTAAAAAAGGAAGTGTCACAAGAAAAAAATATTTTATAAATACATAAATACTGATATCGTCGAAGAAATTTCAAAAATTTACAAACATACATATGTACATATCTACACCCAGAAATATGAAGGTCTGGATTTTGGATTCGATAGTTCTCATTTTGAAATGGTCTTTATAAAAAGAACCAAATTCTTACATGACCAGAAATTAAGGCAACAAATCCTGCAATGTCCCAAGGCAGTAGAAATTTCCGGTCATTTGTCAAGAACATACAAAATTTAACTTCATCTGTGGTCCCAACGCTCATCTTCATTGACAACCTGATAACTAGCTCTTCAAATAAGGCAAATGAACTTGCAGCTCATTTTGCTGCAACATTGCATCTACTGTACTTGAAATAAAATGCACGACTGGGTCGCACAACTTGCTCCTATGTAATAGACTAGGAATTTCAAAAACGGATGTTATTAAAGAAAACTGTTCATAAGGATGAAATGAATTTTTTAAATTCTTTTAGTAGTAAGAGATTAAAACAGAATGATATGCAAATATGAATTTATGCAAAACAAAAATTATAAGTCGTTGTAGTGGTTCCTTAAAAAAATACGTTCTTATGTTCAAAATTTTTAAAACGTTTTTAAGAAAAAATTTTGGTACACTAACCTTAAAGTCTAATTTCCAAAACAAATATTAAGCCGTTCTTGAGATATCGAATTTTTATAAAAAAATTTCATTAAAATCCGTTATAATAATAATATAATAAGAAATTCAAAATTCGGAAAAATCTTTCTATGGTAGGTACAGTCAGTAATATCTATATTTGAATTTTTTTTCATTAAATTATAGATCGTAAAAATTTATCAAAAAAAAAAAATTTTAGCAAAATTCTCGGAACCGTTTTCGAGAAAAATACGATTTTCAAAAACCATTTTTTAAAATTTGTATGGAAGGTACCGTTAGTTTTAGATAAAACAAAATTTTTTTTGCAAATCTCGTAGATTATGTTAAGAAACTTTTATTTGTCAAGTTTGAAAAAAATCGATCTTTTTATTTAAATCGGCTGTACCGTTTTCGAGAAAATCAAAAACAAAAAAAAATGGACCCAGGGGGTCTACCAAAAATAACAATTTTCTGGAATTTTTTTTTTCAACCATTAGCTAGTTTTAACCAAATGAAATTTTTCAAATTTTTTTTTTTAATTCTGTGGGACAGTTTTTGAGAAAAAAAAATATTTATAAAATTTCGAAAAAAAATCGTATGGCAGGTACCGTTATTTTTGGTCTTAAGAAAAAAAAGAAAAAAACGTGTGGGGGGAAAAAATTTAAACCCATATCTACCAAGTTTGAAGAAAATAGGCCGAGCCGTTTAGGCTGTAGTCGAACCGACAGACACACAGAATTGCGAGACCCACTTTTTTGGTCTTCACTATCATCGTAATGTCAACTTTGATCAAAATCTCGAGTTCGATTTTTTTACGAATGCATAACTTGCCTTATGGTACCTTTAAGTCGCAAGTAAAAATCATTCAATGGAACAGGTATATTTCAGTACTCGTATAGTAGCAAGAGCACTTCGAGATATTAAAACAAACAAATCAGCTGGTCCTGATGCTATACCCTCCATCCTCCCGTCCTTCTGAAGAGGTGTTGTTCATCGCTGAGAAAACCATTGCGTAAGCTTTTCCATCGCTCCTATTGTTCTGAAATCTTCCCTAGAAGATGGAAAACAGCATTTGTCCAGCCTGTTTCCAAAATAGGTCACATTTCCTCGACTAATTGCACTTACTTTACTTCTTTCCAAGGTCATGGAATCGATGATAAATCATCAGCTCAAGAAATATCTCGAAGATCGAAAGCCTCTTAACGACCGGCAAAACGGCCTTCGCAGCAATCGTTCCACTGCTGATCTGATGGCATATCTCACCGAAGATTAAAACAGATCTTTACATTGTTTTGAAGAAAGTAAGATTATTGCGCTTGATATTTCGAATGGAATCAACGGTGGCGTCTACATTTCCAGTGAAGCTGAACTACTTGGTGAACACCTTACGGGGCTACTCTGACACATTCGGAGCTCAGGCCTGTAAGGAGCGGTCTACCCGGCTCCCCGTTCTTGGAGTCATGCTAAGGACCTGGCCCTCCAGGTTTTGGGGTTGTGCCGCCGGGGTGACTTCCCGGCCACATGAAATACACCTTAGTTTTGAAGCAAAAACAAGCCTCGGATACGGAGGCTTCGCGGGCGGGACGTTCTTGTAGCCAGTACGCAGTTCAAATATCTCGATATTTACAAAGAGACATGGCGATCTCCTGATCAATCAACTGTGAACCAGATTGACTACATTGCGATCGACGTAAGGCACTTTTCCAGCTTAAATGATGTCCGCACGTTCCAAAGGATTAACATCGACTCGGACCACTACCTCGTTGTAGCCAAGGTTCGGCGGATATCCCGACCCAAGCCAAAACAAGGAAGTTCGACGTTGGACGTTTGCAATCGCAAGAGATCGCGAGGTCCTTTTCCGATCGAGTTTCTAACAACCTCTTAAGAAGTCCTATGCCGCCAGCATCAAGTATTGAGGACCAGTGGCAACATTGCCAAGCAGCCATCAGAGATACCGCCTCTGATGTGCTGGGCGCTGCAAAGAAGGACTAGAGCTGCTCGCGAGCTCTACGAGCAGAAGAGGAGAGAAGAAAACCGGCTTTCAGAAAGAAAAAGAAGGAGCATGAGAAGCGCTTGATCGAGGAAATAGAAGGATGCCATAACAGGAATGAGGTTCGGAAGTTTTACTAAAAGGTAAAAAAATACATCACAAGGATACAATCCCCGAGCCGAAGCCTGCAAGGATAATCAAGGGAACATCGTAGTGGAACCGCAGTTCATGATGAGAATATGGAAAGAACATTTCTCCAATGTTTATAACGGCGATGAAGAAGCAAATGCCGCTGCTATAGAAATAGTACCGTTCGACTTAGGCGACGCAGACCAATAGTACCGCCCTCCCGACTTGGACGAATTGAAGATAGCTATATCAAATCTCAAGTCCAACAAAGCCGCTGGAGCTGACGGCCTCGCAGCCGATGACTTGGTAGGGAGTATGCACCAGTTCATCTGCAAAATATGGTCGAAAGAAAGCATACCCGACGAATGGAACCTCAGCACTGTCTCTCCGATCCTCAAGAAAGGAGACCTTCTGAACTGCGCCAACTACAGAGGCATAAGTCTTCTGAACATCGCGTACCAGATCCTTTCTGCCGTACTATGTGAACGTCTGAAGCCTTTCGGCAACAACCTGATAGGTCCATATCAGTGCGGTTTTAGACCAGGAAAGTCTACCATCGATCAAATATTCACATTACGGCAGATCTTGGAAAAAACCCAGGAGCTACAAATCCACACCTATCACCTTTTCATTATAGACAGCTATAACTTTGAGGTAGTGAAGGACTTCATATACCTAGGCGCAGGTATAAACTCAGAAAATAACACCAGCGTTGAAATCAAACGGAGAATTACTCTTGCAAATCGCTGCTTCTTTAGACTAAGAAGGCAATTGAATAGCAAAGTCCTCTCTCGAGCCACTAAAGTGTCCCTCTATAAAACCCCTATCATCCCGGTTCTTGACGCCCTGGTCCACTCCGGACTGTAGCGCCACCTTAAGTAAGTAAGTATTTCTAAGGCATTTGATAGACTTTGGCACCAGGCTCACTTATCGAAAATGCGTGCGTTTGGTATTAACCAAACCCTTATTCTTTGGATTAGAAATTTACTTCTAGATCTTTCAACATTATGTTGTATTGTATGGTTTCGTCTGATCTTTACAAAATAAATGCTGGTGTTCCCCAGGGCTCCGTTTTGTCTCCGACTCTCTTCGTCGTATTTATAAATGATCTCTTGTCCGAAACTTCTAATCCAGTTCATTGTTTTACCGCCGACTCTACTCTCAACTTCTCATACTCGTTCTCAAATTCACGTTCATCTCCTTCGGAAGTTGAATTACAACTTCATTAAATTCCGATCTTTACAGCATTGCTAAATAGGGTATACAAAATCGTGTGAAGTTTAATGCTTCGAAAACTCAATGTTTTCTATTATCGTTGAAGTAAAATGTTCCCCTTATACTATTGTCCTTAAATGGCACTTGCATCGAAGAAACAGAAAAGTTCTCAGTATGCGGTATGTGTGTCAACGACGATCTTTTTTGGAACGACCACATTCTCGAGACCGCTAAAAATGCTGCTATATCCTTATCTGATCTAATCTAGCTACGTCCAAAACTCGAGTGTAACTCATATCTTTGGGCAGGTGCAGCACAATCTCTCCACTTATTGTATAGAATTTTGGTCATACCGTCAAATGTAGAGATTCGTTTTTTAGTCACACAACACGATTATGGAATAATTTACCTGAAACAATTTTCCCTTCCATTTCAATTTGCAAACATTTAAGACCAATATTCATCGACACCTCCTTTTCCTTCCCCCCTGATTTCCCCATCGACCGTGTTGTGTTTAACTTTATAAGGGTCCCTCAATAAACACTTAAACCCTACATTTGGCTTTCATTATTTTAAAATGGCATTAAAGTCACAAAACACACCTCGATTTGTGGAACCAACAAAAGCGTCACTCACTATCCCTTGATAATCCTTTTGCTGAACAAGTTCTTGTGATCAATTCAAGCTTATAAAGTTTTAAACAAAACAAACCTCCAAAACCAATGTGTCACACGCAAACAAATATGAAAAAAAAGTAATGCTTTGGCAGAATTTAATCTAAACAAAATCCTGTAAGTTTTTTTGCAAATATACTGTGAACACTTGTCACCAGGCTAAAATGGAGTAAACGATATTTATAGGGGATGAGTTAGCACCGCGCCGTGATGCTGCATACAAACAAAAAAAAAACACAACAATAATAATCCATACACTATAAATTCCAGTCTCAGCTCAAAAAACAACACACACAAACACAACTCAATATGCAGGCGGCGCGCTATAAACAAATGAGAGATGCTACAAAAGGATTCCAGGAATGTGGTATCCTCTGGTCCACTTACTTCTTGTTCGTTGCTTTATCGTCGTCTCCGCGCGACTATAATAGCAATGATAATGGTATGTATTGGTGGTGATATCCTTTTTGCTCTTCTTTCTCGATTCTATTACCCCTGTCTCTATGTTCTATTCCTTGGGAGAGTCATTCTTTTTTTTTCGTTCGTTATTCTTAACTAATTCAGGGTTTTTATTTAAATTTTTTTTCTCCTTATTGCATTTTTCGTAAGGATAAAAAATTATAACACATGAAAATTTTTTAAAAATATTTTTCCTTATGAATTAATACAATTTCACTCTACACATTTTCATATATTAATTCGATTACATAGAAATTTAAAATTTTCAGACTTATTTTATGAAAAATCTGTACAAAACTCTTTATTCACATACACACACTCGGTAATACACAAATATTAGCACGCCCACTTCACATAATTCACTTTGAAGCAATCAAATAGAGAAACAGGTTTTTTCAATCTTCGTATCCTTACAGGATATACTCAATTTAACTATTTTCTTTTTTTCATTATAACATAATTTTGTTAAATAAGAAAAACAGAACGAACAACGAAACCGTATTATCTATTTATAATTTATATAATCCGTTGAATACTTTTAGGATGTTTTCACTATTTTCACTATACTGTATTGTGCTCCTTGCTTGCAGGATATTTTTTTTATTATATTAACTCACAAAACATAATTTCTTTCTATTTTCCCATATCGCGGTGATAACGTCCGTAGCGAGTAAGGAGCTTTCGATACAGATTCTCGTCCGGGACTGAATACAAACAACAAGGATAACAGAGATCCTTGCTCTTAGAGCATCAGCAATGTTCAGCAAAACACATTCACGGGAAGGTAATATGGATTGGAAAGATGCGTCTCTCTCTCGCTCCCCCCATTTTGGGGATGGTTTTGCTTGAATGTGTATGTGATTACTGCTCTCCGCTGGAGCTCCAGCTAAGCTTCCTTATGAGCGGGTGGCTGGGCGCTTCTTATCCTTTTATTCAACGTTCCACAATAATGGATGTAGGTAAATGTATCGCTAGAGCAAACCGAAAAAGGACAGCTCTGAAAGGGAATGAAGGACACTGACATAGATACTGCTGCTCCCCCACAATGGGTTGTTCATATGTGTTAAATTTTGACCTACTAACTTAAAGAACCGGAGCAAATACATGTGCAAGAGTTCTCATGTGTATTATATTTAGGAGACGTGCGATAGAAAGTGAGGATAAATTATTACCCTTTGAGATATTTTAGAGTTTAAAATTCATAATATAAGTGGCTTAAAAAAAAATTCAAAATAAATGTTTAGTTTAAGAAAATTTAACAAAATTGAAGCCTGTTTTCGGGCGCGTCGGGCATGCGCCGTACCAAACTAGGTGAGTTCCTGCAAGTGTGCGTTCCACAAACTTCTCTAATTTTTTGACAAAAAGAGGGGGGCCAGAAGCTGGAGCGCGGGCATCAGAAATCGGAAGCTGGAAAGTATGGTGTTTGTGGTATTTGGAAGTGGCACTCTCTATTGAAGACACCGAAGATTGGAATATTTATCAGTTGTTTTCAATTACAGTTAACTTCAAGCTGAAATTTTCTTTATGCGATGAGTAGAGTATCGCAACATGAGTTCCATTCTCCTAGGCAATCATTTTTTTTTTGTTATTGTTTTTTTTATTATTCAGGAGTAGATTGATTTGGCATCATGATGCCTTGCAGGTTGATGTACTGTTGAAATATGATAGGTTGTATTAGATTGATATTCCGTACGGTAAGCTTAGTACATACATCAGACTCCCTCAGGTGTAAATAGTGTGGTGTTAGTGTGTTTTCCATAGGTCCATTCATAGAATGTGATTTACTACGCTTGGAAAATAATTTATATTTGCGCAATAGCCTGATGTGTTCTGTGTTTCTTTGGATCTCTATGAGTTTTGAATGGGCAGAGATTTCTTTTTCATAAATAATATGGAAACGTTTTTTTACGTATTCAAGTTGAATGGACTTTGACGATTGTGAGTTGTTACATAGTGATTGAAAGTTTATGATTTGATTTTTTTTTTTTTTTTGTGGAAGTACTTGTATCGAAATTGCTTCAATGGAGCCCTTGTGTAGATTCACAGTGTTAGGGTTAGTTATGAAAATATGTAGTCTTTTTGTGTACTATTCATTTAAATTTTCTGTCGGTGGTTGTTATTTTATTTAAATGGATTATTTGTCTTATGTTTCTAAAAAGGGTCAATTGTTTGGATTGAATAATAAAATAGGTTATTTTCAGATTTTTCGAACTTCTTATACCTAACAAAAATACAGACATTATTTATGTTCCACATACGCCGTAGTGAACGTCCATTAATAAGAGAATATATTTTTTGAAGCAATTCTTTTAATATTTTGCTATTCAAAAAGTGGTGGCAAAAAGTTATTTTCATTAAAGGATAAGCATTGGTTTGGTGTAAGGAAAAATTCGCGGGCTTAATCAAACTTCTCATTATGGTAATTCATGATGTAGATGTAATAAAATGCACGACTAGGGCGCATGAACTTGCTCCTATTTAATAGACTAGGAATTTAAAAAAAAACGAATGTTATTAGAGAAAACTATTCATAAGGATAAAATCATTTTTTTAATTTCTTTTAGTAGTGGGAGCTAAAAATAGAATGCTATGCAAATATGAATGTATGCAAGAACAAAAATTATAAGTCGTTGTAGTGGTTTCTTTAAAAAACAAGCTTTTATATACAAATTTTTTAGAACATTTTTAAGAAAAAAATTTGGTGCGCCAACTTTAAGTTTTTATTATTGTACGAATGAAAATTAAATTTCAAAAAAAAAAATATTAAACCGTTTTTGAGATATAGAATTTTCCAAAAAAAAATATGACTTTTTTAAGTTTTGAAATGCAATGTTTTTTAAACTTTTTAGAAGCATCTCTATAAAAAATTTCATCAAAATCCGTTCTTTCGATAGCGAGAAATTCAAAATCAGACAAAATGGTTCTATGGTAGGTACAAGCTGTAATATCTTAATTTCAATTTTTTTTATTTAATTAAAGATCATAAAAATTAATTGAAAGAAAAAAAAATTATCAAAATTCTAGGCGCCGTTTTCGAGAAAAATATGATTTTTGAAAACCATTTTTTAACATTTGTATGGTGGGTACCTTTATTTTTAGGTAAAATACATTTTTTTCTTACATCTCGTAGATTATATTGACAAACTTTTGTTAATTAAGTTTAATCAAAATGGAGCATGGGGTTTTCGAAATATTGAGTTTTGAAAAAAAAAAATTGAATTTTTTTTTAAAAACCCAAAAAAAAATTTTTTGAAAATTTGAAAACAGAATACTATTTAAATTTTTGGGGAGCTTTAGCATAAAAAATTAATCATCAAAATCGGTGGCACTGTTTTTGAGAAAATCTAAAACAAAAAAACCGTTCCCTCAGCAACCATTTTTCGGACATTTTTTTTTCTGCAATTACATAGCTTTTACTAAATGAATTTTGTTTGTATTTTTATTTTTTAAATCTGTGGAACAGTTTTTGAAAAAAAAAAACAAATTACATATTTATAAAATTTCGAGAAAAATTTGTATGACAGGTACCGTTATTTTGGGTTTAAAAAAAAAAGAAAAAAACGTGTGGGGGGCAAAATTAAAGAATGATATCTACCAAGTTTAGAGAAAATCGGCCGAGCCGTTTAGGCTGTCGTCGAACAGACAGACAGAATTGCGAGACCCACTTTTTTAGTCTTCGCTATCATCGTAATGTGAACTTTGATCAAAATCTCGAGTTCGATTTTTTCCGAATGCATAACTTGCCTTATAGTACCTACATATATGTAAGTCGCAAGTAAAAAGTCGCACACGGGCATAAAGGCTTAAAAAAAAATAATTAAATACACGTCTTGGTCCACGAACTTGCTTTTAAATGACTAATGATTTCAAAATTGAATGTTATTAGAGAAAAAATGTTCATATGCATAAAATTCATTTTTTAAATGCCTACAAAACAACTCCAATTACGAATAAAAATTAAATTTCCAAAAAAAATTTACCTGTTTTTGATATATCGAATTTTCCAAAAAAAAAATTTTTTTATGTTTTGAAATGTAATATTTTTCAAACTTCATTAAAATCCGTTATGCCAATAATGAGAAATTCAAAAAATGGTTGTATGGTATGTACATTCTAAATATCAAACTTTGTTTTTATAAAATTATAAATCGTAAAAATTTATCGAAAGAAAAAAAATTTATCAAAATTAATTCTAGGCATCGTTATCGAAAAAAATGCAATTTTCGAAAACCATTTTTCAACATTTAACACCTGAGTTATATTTAGGTAAAATAATTTTTTTTCTTACATCTTGTAGATTGTATTAAGAAACTTTTATTTGTCAAGTTTAAACAAAATGGAGCATGGGGTTTTCGAAAAATTGAGTTTTGAAAAAAAAATTTGAATTTGTTTTAAATTAAAAAAAAAATGTTTGGAAAATTTATATACACAATAATATTCAAACTTTTGGGGAGCTTAAGCATAACAAAAATGATCCAAATCGGTTGTATCGTTTTTGATAAAATCAAAAACAAAATAAAATGCACGACTGGATCGCACGAACTTGCTCTTATGTAAAAGTACTTTGGAATTTAAGATACATTTTATAAATATAAAACATGAATTTAAAATGAAATTGCCGTCTGATTTCTAGAAAAATATGAATTTATGCAAGCAAACTTTAAAAAATCGTTTTAATAATAAAACGATTTTTTATAAAAGAAATTTCTTTAAAATTTTTCAAGAAAAAAATGTGGTGTGATTTTAGGAAATAATTTTAAAAAATAATCGTTCATAGGTTTTGAAGATATTGATTTTTCAAAAAAAAATGTTTTTTCAAAAAAACCCAACAAATAATTTTTCGAATATTTGTATATACAATATTATTTTGAACTTAGGGGAACTCCTGCTGAAAATTTTTGGTTAAAATCGTTAGAGCCGTTAATGAGAATGTCGAAAACCAAAAAAACGGTTCTATGACAGGTACCGTTAATAACATTTTGCCCCAAATTTTTTTTACCAAAACGTAGTCCATGTCCATAATATCACACATAATTTTTTTATCAAAATCGTTAGAGCCGTTTTCGAGATATAAAATTATGCATTACGGGTGTATGGGGGGTACCGTTAGTTTTAGAGCTAAAAAAAATTTCAATTTCCCCTCTAGGGAATCACCGAAGACCCATAACTACCGAGTTTGAAGAAAATAGGTCCAGTGGCTTAGGCTCTAGATCGAGGTACAGACATACAGACAGACAGACACACAGACGGAATTGCCGGACCCACTTTTTTCGTCTTCGCTATCATCGTAATGTCAACTTTGATCAAAATCTCGAGTTCGATTTTTTTTCCAAATGCAGAACTTGCCCTATAGTACCTATATCGCAAGTAAAAATGGTTCCAAGGAGGTACCATTAATAAAGCATTTTTCAGAATTTTTTTTTTCAACCATTACCTAGCCCTAACTAAATGAATTTTTTTAAGTAAATCTGTGGAATAATTTTTGAAAAAAAAAAATAATTATAAAATTTCGAAAAAAAAATTCGTATTGCAGGTACCGTTAAAGGTAAAAAAGCGTGTGAGGGGTAGTCTGAGTTGCAATAAACAAAGCAAGAAAACCTGTCTCAAACACTAGAATTTGATTTGATTCAAGCTTCTTTTTAAGAAATAACGCTAAAGCTTTTACTTCCTCAAACTCTTTATGAGCTGCATAGCACATGATCGCTTTAGTTGTGGTTTCAAAAATACGATATTTGAATTCGTAGTCAACATCTTAACAATGAACCACAGTCCTCTATGTTGCGTTTGAAGCGTTTTTGGATTTGTACAACTTATCGAGCATATGGTTTTTCCAATTCAAGTTTCTAGACATCTGCACACCAAGATAGTTGTATTCATTAAAGACTTCAATGCTTTGAGCTCTAAATTTCCAACTTTCACTGCGGCAGTTTCGGCCTCCACTATTAAAGAAAATCATGATTGCACTTGTCTAGGTTCACCCGAATCCTCTTCTTGTTGCAGAGTACTCAAACAATCTTTTGATCATCAACTGGCGGCTTCCAGCACTTCCAGGTATCATCAGCGAACATATGTACTTTGATTAAAAGATACACCGAAACATGAACTCCATCTTCCAATATCTCTCAAATTGCAACCTTGTCTCTGTCCTATCTCTACTATGAATTTTTCGAAAATCTACTGCAGAAGTTATTGAATTATAGAGATGCTTCAAAACGTTCAAAAACTTCGAAGATACGAGTACTCCTTTATTGCACAGCTTCAGCATTACCACCTTGTAATCGATAAAAAAAAACGTAAAGTTTGCTTTTTGATCCCATACAAATTTCAGCTATATTGGCATGCGAATAAATTTGGTCGATTGTAGAATAATAATAAAGCTGACTCGTATGCATGGAGGCTAGTTGTTTTGGAGCTCTTTCAATGCAAGTTTAACCTTTGCAGATGAAAAATGTGAATCCAAATCTTCGTTTTCATAAAAATGTTTGGCAAATTGGAATGATAAAGAGAAATCTGATTTTGTTTAAGTTTTTAAGTGTTTTGCGAGATCTTCGATTTCAATAGGTGGAGTGACTTGATTATATTTTTTTACTTTAATTTTTCTCACACTTTTCCAAAACTCAGCATCATTTCTATAGTCTGCAAGATCTTGAGTAAGTTGGCGTTTACAACTTATTATCTCTTTGTATTGGTTAATTACTGCAAAATATTGCTCTTTAAAAAAGACATTGAAAACTTTATTGGTAATCTTATCAATCGCTCAATTCAGTTATCTCTTTTGAAGCTATTAGTACGGAAGCAGTAAAATCTATAAAAGTATGATCCTCCTCTAGAAATTTTTCTTGCTTTGCACAATTATTTACTCAGTATCCGTTATATTTACTCTCAAGACTGCTTATATCAAATATCTATTGTTCATATTGTCTTAAATTTGTTCATGATGAATATAATGAATACAATTTCCTAAAAGCACTAAAGTTTTTCTTTTTAATTTGTAAAAAAAACATACGAAATACTACTTGGACTTCGGGGCAAATGCTCGTCTTCAATGACACTCCTTTTTTCAGCTCAATAGAGAAAACCAATTTGATTGCAACACAGTTTGCTGCTTCTTCGACGCTGCCAAAAAATGCCATGACCCCTCGTATACTTGACACCCCAAACGATTGTATGAGATAAAACTTCTTTCGAAGAAATATTTTGAAGGAGGAAAGCTTTTTAATGACCGGTAGTATGCCTTTTTTAACAAAAGCTCCATTGTTGGTCTGAATGTGTATCTTACTGAAAAGTGGCATAAATTTTAAAACCGTTTTAGAGAAAGTAAAATGATTGCATATAATATTTCAAAAGCATTTGATAGTGTATGGGATCAAACTCACTCATCGAAAATGCGTGCCATTCGTACTGGCGAATCTGTCCTTAGTTGAATTAGAAATTACTTTTTGGGACTCGTTATACAATTAGTATTAAATGGTTTTAAATCTGATATTCATAAAGTGAATGCTGTTATGCCCCAGTGCTCCGTTTTGTCTCCGACATTCTTTCTCATATTCATCAATAATCTCCTTTCAAAGACTTCTAGTCAAATAAATTGTTTTTCTGGCGACAGTAGGTACCCCGAACTTTTCATATTCGTTTCTAAATTCGCATATTTGCCATTCGGATGTAAAACTACATTAGCAAAGTATGATGGGCTCATTAAATTCTGTTGTCGTTAGCAGTTACCAATCGTCATTTAAGCTGAACGCATCCCTCATGCTACTATCCATGAGCGGTGACGATTGCATGAAGAAAACCGGACAGTTCTCATAATGTTCTTTAGAGACCACCTTGTGCTAGATATAAGGGTTCCTTTAGACAATGCAAGAAATTTCGTACCCCATCTGATCTGGTTGTAATTTATGAAGCCTATATTCATCCAAAGCTTCGGCACAATTCTCATATTTGAGCCGATGATCCAATAAACATCTTGAGTTTCTTGGATAGAATCCAAAAAAGAGCTTTAAAGATGTTGGTTGATAAAACTACATAAACGCATTGTTAACAATTTTTATTTCCTTCAAGTTATTTTTACTAACTAACTAGTGAACTAGCCAGTTGCATTCCTCCTCTGATACTCCCGCTTCAGGAAATGCGCATTTGTTTACCCTTGAATACTACCTCACACGTACTTTTATATTCACGCATTCTTTTTTCCGCACTACACGAAAGTGAAACGCTTGACTATCAGACATTTTGGATACCATCCTCACCCCTACCTATTTGCCAGACTACTCCAACTCCTATAGCAGCTCTTACTGCTGCTTTGACCACTACCTACATGTCAATCACATTTATTTTAAGTTTTTTGTATTGAACATATAAATTTTAATCCTTATGCATAGTGAAATGTTGGGCTTGATGTTCAGAGAAAAATGAATGCAATCAATTAAAAGTTAATCCATTCTTTTCCCAACGTTTCTCCGGTTGTTTTCCGGCATCATCAGGGGTTGAATTTTATTAGACTTTTTATACAGTTTTACATAACACAGTTCAATAAATAACACTTAAATAAATAACACTTATTTGACCAAAAGAAATGGAAAAACAAATGAGCAAAATAAAAACTAATATCACAGACTATTTCTTATGGCAACACTATATGGAGGGCTCACAGCTGTACTGAACCAAGTCATTTTAAAAAAATCCAAAACCAACGCCAAAATTTCCTCAAAATTGACCTCTATTTAGAGCTGTAATGAGCTATGTATAGTTCATTACAGCTCTAAATAGAACTATGTAGCTCTAAATGAACTATGTAGTTCATTACAGCTCTAAATAGAGGTCAATTTTGCGGAAATCCTGGCGTTAGTTTTGGATTTCTTTAAAATGACTTGGTTCGGTACAGCTGTGAGCCCTCCATATATGTATATGAAGTAACGCCATTGGTTATATCAGAATGTCTTGTTTTTTTATTAATTAAATCAGATATTGCTATTTTTATGTCCAACTTGTGAGGAAGCTTACTGCAAACGGACGTGGATATTTTGTAAATCTCCTTGGGTTTTCACAAAATCGTACATAAAACAAATTAACAAAGTACTTACCACTTATGAATAACAAAAACATTTTTGAATATTTGCCTTATGTCATTTGGCAATTCGTAATCCCAACTGAACACTTTTTCTTTTATTCTGACGATTCTGAAGTTTGGTGATGTTCATATATGCGAAACTATATAGAATACAAAACTAATAAAATGTTTTAAACTTTAAAAGCTTGAATATAAAAATATTTACCTGTTCCTCTTAATATTTGTCTACTACATCCTCCACGAAGTTCTGCACTTTTTGTTTCTTGGCATATCATCATCACTTGATGATGACGAAGACGACGAAGAGAATTCCAACAAATTTTGCAAGAGAATAAAATCAAAAATAATGTTTGTTGAAAGAAAATCATTTTTGCACAATTAGGATACAAAAAATGGCAACGGTCGAGTTTGACGTTTAAGTATATGAATGTGTGAGTGCTTCTGTTTTCCTGATTTTAAATCCAAAAGCAAATTTCTCATTTTCGGAATCAGAACTGTCATTTTTTCCCAAGTAAACACTTTCAGAAGTCTGGAAGGCTTCCGGATTGTCAAATGAAAACGAAATTATATAAGTACTACCTTTGTTATAAGAACCTATAGTATTATCATGGAGCGTGATGTTGTATTGCGAACTCTAGCCTGGTGATGGTGCTAAAATTAGCGCTAGATTTTACACTGGAGAGTAGGATAAGATACAAAACAAGAAGTAAAAAAGAAAATATTTAATTATTAAATTTAGCAGAGACAAATACTGTACTGAGCAAGTACTGTCCCTATACTTAAGATGTCGCCACAATCTTTCCTCTTCTTGATAGTACTATAAGTTTTATATACAAAGGTACTACATAAAATATCACACAAAATTTAGAGAACGTTGCTATTATTTTCGCCATGGCTGTTTATACATGTCTAAAATGCTGATTTTTCAGTATAAAACTAGCTTTAAAGATTTTGTTCCAGTAAATTTTTTGGTAATCATTGGTAAAGCAAAATGTGCTATTAAGCTCCACACCGAGCGTCGTGTCTGATAAATTGAAATGAGGTCCACATATTTCACGTATTCTACTTCAAAATGTATCATCAATCGGCATTTCTTCAAGCAAGATTCTTTTACGGTTATCGATTGAAACTAATATGAGCTACACACAAGCGGCAAAAACTTTTGCACAAGGGCTGGTATAGCGTAAGACTAAAGCGATAGCTCAGTAATAGATTTTTGTTTTGACAATCCCACTATCTAGATTTCGTTATTAATATAATAAAGACAGTTATAGTCAAAACGACAATCAATTATGGAGATTGCCTTAGTCTTACGCGATACGCGCGCAGCGTTCAATGATGTCTGAACATTTTATACGACTGAGTTTAAACGTCTTAGGTAAAGACGGCTAATTCTTTATAATCATTCCAATCCAAACGGTATTGCTGGATTCAAAAGCATTTGACTAATTAGTTACACTACTTACAAAAACTAATAATCATAAACAAAAATTAATATTTCTGCTAGTGTAACACACTATACTCCTGTATAATTTTAAAAATTACAGTCTCTAAAGAGACTTTGAATTAAAAAAAAAAAACATTTAACCACCATTTAACTTATTAATTAATGACCTCTGGACTCTTCCAGACATTGAAAATGGGAGTGCTGAGTTTAATAAAAGACATAAATAGTAATTTCATTGAATGCTGTTTTAATCAACACTTATTAAAAAGTATACAATGCATTTTTGTTCCGCAATAATTTATGTTCAAATTCAACTTGCATTAAAGAATATTGTTGTTTTTTTTTTGTAAACACATTTAAACAAATATGAATCGAGATAATTAAAATTTAATAATCATTGTGTTCGACTTACAAGCTTAAAGCATTTTATTTATAATATAATCTTTTGAACTAACATTGCATTTATTTTAAAATGGGCTCCTCGAATGCTTTAAGAATAATTTAATAATGCGCTTATTTTGTTTGCTTTAAGTGAAAATAAAATTAAACTTAATTCTTTATATTTATTAAGAACTAACTTAAGATTCTGCTACAGTTTTATTAATTGTGAATCTGAACTTTGGGTCAATTTTTATTTTTTTATTTATTTTAATTTATAATCCATTCCGTAGCATTGGTCCGAATCCAAAGGTTTGCCTGATACTGTGCCAATAATATCGTCTCCAGTTCGTTTCAGTGGTGTCATATTCGGCAGATGGAATACCAGATTGTTTTAGTTTCAATTGGGTATGATCACGCTGAAATATAACATCAAGTTATGTTCAATTACTTATTATAAGCATATATATTTTTTTAAATATTACCATTTGCTCAAGCTCTATTGTTACACTCGAGTAATGCCCAGCAGGCCATGATTTGAGCCTCCACGATTGAGTTATCTTCTTTTCAGGAACCAACTCTACAAACTTTCCTTGAATGTTTCCACCGAAGAGTGCGAATCTATAAGAAAACATACTCCACGTTTTTATTTTGCAATTTTGCAGTGAGATCTAGTAGTGAAATTCAAAGGGCTAAATTTATTAAACGGGCTTTTCGTAAATATATGTAATTTTATGTCCAGTTAGGAGGTTAGGACTATTCAGTCTACTACTGCACAGTAGTCTGCGATACACTTCGCTAATAGTGAAATTTGCCTTTGCTAAGATGAATTCGTGATGGATGGATTTCTTCAATTGATGCATTGGATTTGTTAATGAACAATCCGTTAGACATCATAGCTCTTATAGCGTGTGACCGTTTTATGTTTAGGACGATTTATTTGTTTGTCAATATCTTGTATTTTGTATTTTATATTGTTGGATATACTTGGAATTATCGGAGGCCAAAGTGTATTTGGAAGTAGAAGTAACTACCGGAATGCACAGTAAGGTTATTGTACTTATTTTAAAAAATATGTATTAGTACCTGCTTCTCCCTTCTTATTGTAAAGTTAAACACACCACTTTCTGTTTTGTCCTGCATATCTTTTACAATCTTCTATAAAATTGAAACTTCGTCATCTCAAATCGACAACATATTGAACAAAACTAAAACCAAGTCGCAAGTTCAATGTTTTTTTTTAATGACGCACTCAACTCTTAAAAGGCAAGAACGTGTTAATTTCAATGAACACACACTTATGCAGTGTGTTTTTAGACTTTTGAGTACATATACTATTTCAGATAACATAAATGTGCCATGGTCAAAAATTGATCAAGGGAATCTAAAAGTAGTAAATAGTTGTATCCCATGGCATAATGGTTAGTGCGTTGGACGGTCATGGGTTCGATTCTCAACCGCTGCAAAAAAAGTTTTTTTCAACGTTGTACTGTCTCTTGCCTCTTGGAATTGACGAATCCTCCAAGAGGGTCTCTTGTCATGAAAGGTGCTGCTCATTACCCGTTCGGATCCGGTAGAAAATTGTAGGTCCTATACATTCTTGGTAACTCGCACACAGGATTGGTTGACAGTTGTAAGTCACAAGGTCCTGGCTCTCTGCGAGCTGTTGTACCATCTGATTTATATACAGCTGTGTTCATAAAAATAGCAGTGCTGGTCACACTTTATTAATTAGTCAATAATTTTAAAGACGCAGATTCTTACAAAAAAATTAACCTGTTATTTGCATTTAACGGTCTTTCATTTTTATATTTGAGGCTTTGAGTCTGTAATTGAACCTTACTTTTTCCGTTGTAGACGCATTTGTTCAAGCTGTCTGAATATAACGTGTTCATAAAAATAACAGTGTCTTGCATTTAAAGTTAAAAAGTGTTAAACATTCTCTTTTTTTTTTATTTTTCGGTAAGTAAAAATTTTACTATTTGTAGTTTTTAGTATTCTCAAGATAATATTATAGAAAAAATTATAAAATATTAGCTCAAAAATAAACAATGGGTCGGTCAAAACATTGCAACGAAGAAACTCGAAGTTTAATAAGAAAACTACGTTTAAAGGGGAAAATTCAGGATATTCAGGAAATCTCAGGATATTCAGCAAAAAAGATAAGTAACGCTATAAAATGGCAGAATAAACCGGAAACACGCGGCCGAAAAAGGATGACGAGTGTTAGAACTGACAGAAAAATTGTTCAGTTAGCTAAACAGAACCCTTCCATAAGCTCCAGAGAAATTAAAGATAAGCTTGAACTGTCTGTAAGCGCTGTAACCGTACAAAGACGTCTTTTGGATGTCAAATTACCAGCCCGAAGTCCACGCAAGGTACAATTGTTGACAAAAAGGCATGTGGCAAAGAGAATAGAGTTTACCAAAACGCATCGAGATTGGCCTCGAGAGAAATGGAGGAATATTCTGTGGAGCAAAGTCGTTCTTTTTGGATCCAAGGGTCGTCGGGAGTATGTGAGAAGGCCACAAAATGCAGCAAACGACCCACGATACACTGTGGAAACAGTGAAGCATGGCGGCGCGAAAATTATGATATGGGCTTGCTTTTCTTACTATGGGGTTGGGCCTATCTATCCCATTAGGGGTATAATAAATGCAGCTGAATATGTTAAAATTCTCGAGGAAGTCATGTTACCCTATGCTGAAGAGGAAATGCCGTTGGTTTGGGTATACCAAAAAGACAATGACCCAAAGCACACTTCAAAAAGGGCAAAATCATGGTTTCAGGAGAACAAGTTGTGCATTATAGAGTGGCCCCCTCAATCCCCTGACCTTAACCCCATTGGAAATTTGTGGGGGGATGTTAAGAATGCGGTTCATGAAGCGAAACCGAAGAATTCGAAAGAATTGTGGGAAGTATTGCGAGATTCGTGGAACGCAATACCAGTCGAGAGGTGTCAAATTTTAGTGGACTCCATGCCACGCAGATGCATTTCCGTTATAAAAAACAATGGTTATGCTACGAAGTATTAATGATAAGCTAAAATATCAATATGGTTTCATATAACTTTTTTACGGTTTTTCTAACTTTTTGCGTTATAGATTCAGAACATTCAGATGCACTGCTATTTTTGTGAACAGCCATAAATTTTAAAAACGCTTCTTACTGTGATAAAAGTAACGGTAAAAAATCAATCTTAATTTTTTCTGTTAATATAAATGAAATACCTTAAAACGTTATTAGAAGTTAAGTGAAATATATTATAACGTTGATAATGAAAGCGTTTTTGTTTTATTTGGGGAGCACTGCTATTTTTATGAACACAACTGTATATATTTATTTAATCTAAAACTAAATTTAGTTGTTTCAGAGATTGCCCACATCTCTGAAATCTTAAAGTTGCCTAATACAGGGTAGCCCAAATAAGACCTACCAATGTTAAAAATGAATAACTTTTTTATTTTCCAAAATATTTTTTTTAATTTTAATTGATTTTGGAAATTTATAATTGATACAACAAAGCGTTTAAATGATCGATTTTTTTCTATTTCTGTCAACGATCAATTTTTATGAAGCAGCGAAAATATCGCCAATATTTTAATTCAAGATAAGCCAAAAACTGCAGATTCTGGGGCTCCGAAAATCCAAGGGCAACATTCAGCATCAGTTACACCCAACCAGATGCACTGTTTGTTGTAGTGTTATAAAACAACAACAATAGAACAACTTTTGGGTCTGTTGCGTTAAATTGTTGGCTAACGTTTGATTAAAAAAAAATAGATTTTACTTCACCCATCTTTTTTAATGAAAATATTTAAAAAGATAGTATATTTTAATAAACCAGAGACTATTAGACAGCTAAAGTACAATATTTAACAAATAAGACAAAGCCCACAACCAGAAACATTAGGTGGTGTAAAAAATAGTGGACATTTTTGTGGTGTCATATTTCATACATAGTACGTCTTAGGCCCTCAATATTCATAGAGAATCGACCGTTCAAATAAAGTCGAATGATTTAGCGAATTTCCCACATCGCGGTATTATAGCTAGCGAGCTTCAAAAATAAATGCTGCCAAAAATGTTTCAATCCAAATAACACCTTTAAACGTCAAACAATGAAAAATTGCATTTAGCATTGTGAAATTCGTTCAGATTGTTTTTTGTGATCTTTGGTTGTGATTTTTTTTATTTAAAAAAAGAATTTTAGTAATGATCATTTTCGCTCTCTCCGGTAAATTTGCATTCTTTAGACATTCGCTCCCAAAAATTTCATTCAATTGCCGTTTTGAATCGTAGAAAGCGTACTTTGTGTGTGTACACAAAAGCCATTAAGTTAAGTTTCAGCTTTAAGTCCAACCAAACCTATTCAAATCTTATAAAATTTTAACTAAAAGAATTATATTGCCAATCGTTTTTTTTTGACAGAGGACCAAGAAAATTCAGTTATATCGCAAGCTGTTCCCAACAATCTTTTTGGTTTTAGCGACTTGCTATTCATAAAACAAATCTATCGACTTCGCAAAATTTTAAGTTTGATTCACTATTTATAATGAGGGTCTTAATTTCCATAAAGGTATTAAATATATAAGCTAAATTAGTTAAGACAAATGATTGAACTGCGACCTGAAGATCTATTGTGCCCCCACTTAAAAATTAATGAGCTTGCTTTTTTTTTTTTATAATCTACACACGCTCAAGGGAATATGATTACCCTTCAAATGTTTCAACACAGCGTGGGCGTGAAGTTACGGAAGAGAAAGGAGGATAGGAAAGATGTGTGGCACGATGTTCTGAGACTGAAGGTGGTTGTCTCAGATTTTTTTATCTCCAGGGATGGCGGCTGAACTAAAGCGGAGAATTGCCGTGTATTTTTTCTATGTCCCTTATAATTCGCATTATTTTATTCGTTTTTCATCCTTGTTGGACATACTAGTTTAACTCAATCACATGTTGTTAGTGTTATGCCTAAACAACATGTAATGAGTAAACCAGCAACCCATTGATCACAATTTATAGAAGGTTTTAATGGAATTAAAGACGACATAAACGACGGCAGGGATCGAACCTGTGATATTGAGGTTGACAGGCGAGCATACAACCATCGCGCCACGGCCATCCCCATCTCATCGGCTCATCTTATAGTTCTTCCAACAAATCTATTGCTCTTAGGAATCTTAGTATTTGGGGCACCTTCAGAGAGGAAAGGTCGCTCTCTTGCACCTGGTATTGTCCCAAATGGTTTTTCATTTGGTGCATGACTGGACAACATCTTCCAAGTATGTGGGCAGGTGTTTCATCATGCCTGTTGCAGAATCTACATGTGGCACTTCTTACCATACCAAGTAAAATTAGGTGTAAAGTTTGCAGTGTAAAATGATTATATTATCTGTTGATGGATGAGATTATCCTCTTCCTTCAGCTTTTTTGGTCACGAGAAATGGCAATAAACCAAAGTAACATTTTTTCTTTTTGTAGAACTTTTACGCCATTGAAATCTGGTTAATGGCGTATCTCAATGCTATGTGTAGCAAGAGCGTCCAATAAATCAGATCGCAAGATTAAGGTATTTAGGCTTACGGAAATGTCAGAGCGTCATTTCCTGTTTTTAATATACGAATAGAAGTCGTTATGCCCCTAACACTTGAAACACATTTTGTATTTGATGTCATGACGCATGAGTTAAAAACGCTCATGCACATATTTTGGTTATACCTTCAAACCAAAAATTGGCTTATCGGCTCTTTAACTATAGGCGTTTTTCTTTTTTAGTTCAGTATAGAGCTCCGAACAGAGTCCGAGCATGTCGAGCATGTTCTGAACATCCTCGACTGTAGTCGAATACGAGTTTCAGAATATAGATGATTATTACGTGAAAAAAAATAAAACTAGTCTAACAGCTTCTATAAAACCATATTGGACATTCCAACAGAGTTCAAAACTACGTTATAAATCTAATGTCAAAATAATGAAAGTGAGAAAATATTTTATATTTCTTCCCACAGAAAACAGGACCACATTGTATTGTGTTCCATTGCAATCATTAATTAATTTCTATCGGAACCTATAAGTACAGATATTGACAGACAAAATACACTTTACTAAGAGCTCTGGCATCCAATTGTAAGAAAAAGCTGGATACTAAATATAAACACAGAGAAAAATAGAAATACTTTCAATTCTTTACTTACTCTCCTCCGCGAACAGTTTCAATTTTCACTGGTCCCCGTGTAAAGGCGGTTACCATCTCCTGTTTGGTAAGAGCATTATAAAGGTCAAATGCGCTGCATTGAAAGTCTTCACTCATAGTTAAGGTCTTCACATCCAACTTATAGCCAACCGAAGAATTTGTTTCGTCGTTCTTATTTGAGCTGGACGAAGCAACTTTCTGGGTAGTTGAGTCAGAGTTCGACGAGCTATTGAAGGCACTTTTCTTAGCCTGTCCACTGCTTTTCGGTGATGTTACATCTTCAGAACCCTTTCTTGGCAATATAAGACCTTTCGAGTATTCCTCTTTCAGTTCCTTGATGTATGTGCCCAATTGTTTTCTGATAACATCCCGTCCCACATTGTACATAAACTGCTTCAATCTGTCAGCATCCTCATTGTTCGATTCGTCTATTGTGATGGTGATTTCGATTTCATTGATATTATACTCTTCGGACAGGTTTGGGATTTTTGCTTTTCCAGAGTACTTTTCTTTGGATCCTGGCAGTCTGCCCGACCATTTCAAAAGGATGTTCCACTCGTAGAAGAAAATGAGTTTGCCTTTTCGATTGTTGGCCGTGGCTTCACCAGTGCAATCTTCTATTTTATCAATAACACACAATATTCCACTCTGATCTGCAAATAATGAGAGAATTAGTTCGTACTTTTCTCATACTCGTGCCATAGAAGGAATAGCTTCAATATTACTTACCTATCTTTAAATCACTAAAGAGCGACTTAAGTCTTTCTTTTGACCATAACGTGGCGTTCTTTTCAGTCCAATGCCAGTTATTAACGTTAGTGGCATCAGGACGCTCCTCAACGATCCAACGTGGGTCACCTTCTCCCCATTTGGCCATGATTAATGCAGATGGATGGATTTAAAAAGGGTTTTCGTTTCTAAAAAGTTCTTTTAAGCAAAGAAAACTTTGTTGTTTTATGTCCTCAATTTATTTTTTTAATTTTATTTATTTATTTTGTTTTAATATATATTTTTATTTGATAGTTTTTTCGTGAATTAGAATCACGTTCTTTTGTGGAAGACTGGAAAAACCAACCGAACCGACAAGCTAGAATCGAGAATGATGAAAAATTTGCAATTTTGACAAGTCGTAGTGGTATTGGATAAGCTTTTTACTAAATATTTTCCTACTCTTTCCAACTGACTTTGTAGAATAAAATTACACACAAACACTGTTGAATTCCCATAACCACAAGGTCGCTGCACAGGAAATCCTATTTTCTATCTCTTTCTTTGTTCTATTAGACAGCTTCGAGAAAAGACCAATATTTACAAGAATAACAAAAACTTTTTCGATTTGTCGGTTTTTGGGGGGACGAGAAACTTCGAGAAATTAAACGTCAAAAGTGTCTTTTCGTAGTATCTGGTGACTTTAGTACTTATTTAGAACATTTTTGTTCGAAAAAATCTTATGGCGATAACACATTAGGCCAGTTTAGAAAAATGTAGTGTCAAAGAACTCGGAATTCAATCAATTTTTGCTCAGTTCATTTTCCATTCAGTTTTTGGTGAGTGTTCCACACATTTTCGATTCAAATAGGATTTTGGATAAGAAAAATAAGAAAAGATTTTGCTGTTTTGGAAATGCGAAATAAGTGAAATAAGAGTAATAAATTGAAACCGACATCAATATTTTACGAACCAGAGATCACATTTTAAGGAAAAATTGAATAAATTGGGCTGGTTACATCATACATTTGTATATATAACCTATAGTATTATCATGAAGCATGATTTTGTGTTACCGACGCTATCCTAGTGGTGGTGCTCAAATAAGCGCACGATTTTATAGTGGAGTAGGATAAGATACAAAACAAGTAGTAAAAAAGAGAATATTTTATTATTAAATTTAACAGATGCAAATCTAACAAGGCCCAACCATTCATCTTCACTAGGCTAGGCGCTCACATTCATTTTTTAGTTTCACAACTGTTTGGTTGCAGAAAACAGATGAACTATTTGGTTGAAAGTCCGCGCACATTTAATTTTTAGTTGAGCATATGCATATTTTTATATGAGCAACTAAAAAGTTTGTGTTTTGACCCAAACTAAACGATTGCCTAAAATAAGTTCGCCATTTTATTGAACATATAATTATCTGCAAATTCACGGACATTCAACCAAACAGTTCATCTGTTTTCTATAAGTAGCCAAACAGTTTTGCTAGCAATTTTTAGTTGCGAAACTGCTTGGTTCGAGTAACTAAAAAGTTTGTGTTTTGACACAAACTAAACGATTGCCTAAAATAAGTTCGCCATTTTATTGAACATATAATTATCTGCAAATTCACGGACATTCAACCAAACCGTTCATCTGTTTTCTATAAGTAACCAAACTTCGCAACTAAAAATTGCTAGTGCGCGGCTAGCATAAGACCAATATTTGGTCCGTTGTGATACCATTAAATTCTCTTAAATGTTGTGGTTTTCAAAATCTTAGTCGAATTAGTACGAAGTTTGAAATGTTTATTTGGTTTTGCATGGGGAAAATAAATTCATTCTTTTATTTAGATCTCTTAAAATCGCTATATAGGCATTTTGGTTAAGAACTTGATTTATTTTTGTTTGTATCTTACTAACTTCATATGGCACTTTGACATTTCTTTATATCAAAATATGTAATTGTTTTCTAACGAACTCTCATGTTTTAAGGAGTATTTATAATAAGTTGATGTAACAAAATGTTTAAAATTAGAAAATAATAGCCGCGTTTAATTATCGCCAATGATCCATATAGATTAACCGTCGAAAATAATACAACACGGATCATAGTGACAGTTGTGTTGTATGCTCATCTCCCTCTTGCTTATGATTGTTGATTTTCAAATGTGTCTTGTCTTTTTTCTTTACACTGTAGTTTACAGTACCTTATCATCTACTCGCCAGAAAAAGAACTAATTTCTGGATCTTTAAAATAGATCCAGATAAAGAACAGAATTGTTTTTGTAATACATGTTAAAAATTAATCCAGCCACATAGATCCGTAGATAATAAAACGCACCTAAACGCACCTAGAGGCGTTTTATTATCCACAAATCTATCTGGATCCGGATCTGAATCATCCCTTTAAAATAAAACGATACGGATCTTAGTTCCTTGGGTTTGGAAATTTTAAATTATGTCGTCTTTTTTCTTCACACTATAATAGCTTACACTACCTTACCATAAAAAGCCATCTACTCGCCAGTGTAATAACTAATTTTTGGATCCCAAATTGTTTTTGTAATACATGTTAAAACTTAATCCAGATCCGGATCCAGATAGATTTGGGAATAATAAAACGTACATAATAGGTGCGTTTTATTATTCACAAATCTATCTGGATCCGGATCTGGATCTTCCCGTGAAAATAAAACGATACGGATCTTAGTGACAGCAGTGTTATAAGCCCGTCTCTTTTTATCATTGGGTTTGTAAATTTTCAATTATTTCTTGTCTCTTTTCTTTACGCCGCACCTCCATTAGCAATATTTATTTCTGACATTATGTCAGACACTATATCTGAAGTTTATATTTCTTTAACACTGTGGGCAAATTATGTCGTGATTATTCATTCTTCGCCATAATTCACGTCGTTTGATTTTAGCGATAAACGCATTGGAAAAGCTGGAAGAGGCAAAACGGAAAGAATACAAAATGAAGCACAGGTTTTGGGTCAATCCATTTTTGAGCAAAAGAGATTTGCACGACCTTGAAGAAAATTTGCTCCAAGACTTAATTGAGTAGTCCCACAAGCATGGAAAGTCTCTGAATGCCCTAACTAATTTTAAAAAAATTAATCAAAATACTATCTTCAATGTTTAATTCTTTTAATGTTAATTTTGGCCTGCAAACAACCAAACAACAATATATATGTACTTCAACAGACAGTAAATGGTAGAAAAATTACATCTTGGCTTCACAGGACATAATTTCTATACGAAGTGAAAACATAACATGAGTTTGTCAATGAAATGAAGGAATGTTTCATGAAAATGTGGGAATTGGTGTCAAGACTCGACGTCTTGTCAGAAATTTGTGTCTAGTGAAGTCACAAGTCACGAAACGTCAAAATTTATATCTGCATTTATTTCTTCTACGAAGACAAGAAATAAATAGAAAAAATTATGTCTAAAAATAACAAAAATCAAGACATTAGGGGGCTCCACAAGAAATATTGGTTACATGACACATTTCTTGCAATCACTTATTTCAAGTGGAGGCTCGGTGTTACACTGTAGTTTACACTACCTTACCATAAAAGGCCATCTACTCGCCAGTGTAATAACTAATTTTTGGATCTTTGAAATAGATCCCGATAGAAAACAGGATCCCAAATTGTTTTTGTAATACATGTTAAAACTTAATCCAGATCCGGATCCAGATAGATTTGTGAATAATAAAACGCACCTAATACCTCAATATACCGCTTCAATACCTCATATACCTAAACGTAGTAAATAAAACGCACCTAATATTAAGCATTTTTGATTTATCAAATGTGAGTAGCACCTTAGTTTCGATATTGAAAAATCATTTACTCTTTGAACACATTCCTTATTTCAGTTCAGTGTACAAAATGTACTAAAAGTCTTCATCATGGACGAACATCTCTTTCCGTTTCCTTTTTTGAGAACGCTGCCAAAATGAAAGCTAAGGGACAGGTAAATTTCCCGAAAAAAATGTCTTATTTAAGTGAAAAAATAATTAAATATCGCAATAAACAGTATTAAATTAATAACAAAATGTTCCTTACTTGATTTATCGAAAAATTATATGTGTTTTATTGAGGAATCTGTGTAAAATAATGTGTAATCACCATGTGTTATGGTTATCTGTCAAACTTGCTTCTGACAAAAATACGTGTTTGATATATTCTTAAAAAAATCATTTATATTCTGGGAAGACATAAATCCAAAACTTAAATGTTGTTTATTGTGATCCAATTATTTTAGATGAAGTGTTTGAATATAAATTTATATCCTTGTGTTATGATGGATTCTAAAGAAAATACCTTTTTCCATTTCAGTTGAAGGAATACGAAGTCATCGGGCGCAAACTGCCCACAGAGAAGGAGCCCCAGACTCCTCTCTACAAAATGAGAATTTTCGCCCCAGATAATATTGTGGCAAAGTCCCGTTTCTGGTATTTCTTGCGCCAACTGAAAAAGTTCAAGAAGACCACCGGTGAAATCGTCTCGCTCAAGCAAGTGTACGAAACTTCCCCAATTAAAATCAAGAACTTTGGCATCTGGCTGCGTTATGACTCACGTTCCGGCACACACAACATGTACCGCGAATACCGTGATCTGACTGTCGGCGGAGCCGTCACTCAGTGCTACCGTGACATGGGTGCACGTCATCGTGCTCGTGCTCACTCCATCCAGATCATCAAGGTCGAGGCAATTGCTGCCAGCAAGACTCGCCGAGTGCACGTCAAACAATTCCACAACTCTAAGATAAAGTTCCCATTGGTACAGAGGGTGCACCACAAGGGCAACAGGAAGCTCTTCTCGTTCAGGAAGCCCAGGACATACTTCTTGTAGAAAGTTACAGTGGAGTTTTGTTTTTTTATAAGAAATTTTTGATGATAGCTGTAAACTGAAGATGAAAACTAGGAAAATAAAATCACATTTTTATTTTCCCAAATCAAATAGAGTTTTCATTCGTTGGAGGTGCAGGTGATTATTTTCAACAAGTCGGGTAAGTGAATGGCGTAATCACTAGTGACTTGGAGACCCAAAACAACAAATGTATCCACTGCCAAATCTCTTAGAATGGAAGCGGAAAGTACGAACTGCGATCAGTTCGATAGATAAGACTGACCTTGCCAGGAATTAAAGATATCTAAGGTTTAATCCCGTTTTGAACATTAATTTGTTCAAAGCGTGCGGATGTTCGAGTTGTTTTTTTAAATTCGATATTTTTATTCCTCCAATCAGTGTCTTCTGAATGTAAACAAACGTGTTGTGATAGTCGAAACCAAAAAGCTACTATAGTCCGTTTAATAAGAATATATTTTAAAAAGTTGTGACTAAATACTCGAAACAAAAGTATTTGAATTTTCTTTTGAAAAGCATTGAACTATCAGGGCCTTTTTTTGAGTATCGTTAACGTTCGATTCGATAAAAGTCGATAGTGCCAAAACGTTTGATGCGTTAAAATTTGTATCCAAAACTATTTAGATAAATTAATGCTGTTGTAACTACGTATAAAAACATAGCTTATGGTATCTTATACAAGAATAATTTCAGATATCTTAATTTTCCGATGATCGATTTTCGACAAAAGTCGTCGATCGATTAACAAACGACACTCGCAATAAGGGCTTCAGCTTCATTGTTCCAGTGAATGTTTCATTTAATTTTGTTCAAATTATTTTTCAATTCTTTTTTTAGGGCATTTTTTTTTGTTGATTTGGAATAGAAAACCCACAATCACAAATAGAATAATGCTGAAGACGGGATCATTTCCAAATAGATTCGAGGTGTACCTACTCTTTTTTTTAACTTTTGCATAATTTATGAACACAGTTTTGTAGATTGTGTTAAAACTAAAAAAGTTGGGGAATTAATTAAGGTGCTCACCTAATTCAGCCCTATCGCAAATTCCATCGTAATCGGAACTTTTACGAATCCCGATAAAAAGCTATCATCAAATCCGTTCGTAACAGCAATTTGTATGAGAGTGGCACCATGGCCACTAAAATGGGTGCATTTGCACCCAATTTCTGTAATTGATTGAAACCATCAAACATCTGCTCTGCGACTGTCCGAACCTCCAAATAAATCGCCTCCGTTACTTTGGAAACGGATGCAACGTCGTAATGCTGCTGTTATTTCTAACAAGGGACATGCAACTAAATATTAATTTAAGATTCAAACACTCGAGTATCATTTATGGTAGAAATTGCCTTTTAACTTTCCCTTTTGTAATATTTAAAGGTGTATTTTGAATGCGCTACTGTTTTTTGACCGCTGTTTTTCTATATGACCGACTTGGATAGATTCGAATTAACCAACTAATTTATTGAATTTGAAAATAATTTTTTCTGAAATTAAAAGCCTAAAAAACATTAATTTGAAAATAAGTAACTATTTATTTCTTTAAAACTAGTAGATTAATTTATTAGTTTTTTGTTGTGTCAAAAGGTTCACTACTATTATTTTGACCGCAGCTATATACCATTTTTGTAATTTAGTAGGAAAAAGTTTCTTTCTTTTGATTTAAATAAATATCCTCTGTAATCTATGCCAACACACAGTCTTTTCTGAGTTTTTTTGAGTTCTGCCCAGGTGATTGGCTAATCTTTTGAATTTCAATTTCACGGAGTGTGGGAGGGCCAGCGGATGCTGAACAGCGTGGAGTGATGTCATAGCTGAGTAACAACGCTTAAGGGTAATCTGGTATAAAATTTGGCCATACAGATTCCAAGGAGGGTTAGGCCACGGGTTGCAACAACGTAGGCAATAAACTGTAAGTGCAGCATGGTTCTGAAGCAAATAAAAATAATACATTTTTATGAATTTTAGTAAAAGAAAAACGTTTTGATATTATTAAAACAATTTTAAAATATTTTATTTTTAAATTTTACATTTATTAAATAAATATAGAGAAGCGACGCGTTTCGGAAGTTTACTCCATCATCGGGCTTTTTACAAATTTATTAGTTAAGCGTCAAGGACAACGCAGCAAGCAACACAACAAGACGCTTAACTAATAAACTTGTAAAAAGCCTGATGATGGAGTAAACTTCCGAAACACGTCGCTTATTCTCTATATTTATTCAATAAATGTTGTAAAATTTAAAAATAAAATATTTTAAAATTGTTTTAATAATATTAAAACGTTTTTCTTTTAATAAAATTTATATAAATATACAACATGGAGACAAAATCACAAAAATACATTTTTGTTTAAAAATGACAGCAGTTTTATTTTTTTTTTTTTTTGCTGGTGACACCCCATAAATAATTTTTAATTCATTTAAATAAAATTTTCAAAATAATCTCCAACTCCACTTCATAGGGAATACACGAGAAATGTGAGTCGAGTATCCGTGAAGTCCGTGTGTTTAGATGCAGACTAAAGGGAACGATTGGTACCTATCATTTATGGAGCGTCTTTTTTCTTGTGACGAAAAATAATCACCCATATTCCACAAGTCGTATTTTGTTTCGTACTCGTAGTCGAACTAGAACTCGTTTCGTATCAAAATCGTTATTCTTCAAGTCGTATACGTTGCGTACGAGAAGCTTAAAAAAACAACGTATATTGTCGCCCGTAGGTAATTGTCAAAATCAATAAATTTGAATTGAAAAAGTCATTTGTTGTTTTTTTCAATTAAATTATTTTATTTATAATGAAATTCTGATGAGCTCTATTGATTTGAAGTAGCTCTTCGTCTATTTTATTTGTTTTTTCTTTTTTGTTTGTTCGAGTGGTGTTACTGGCTTGTGAATACTCGTTATATTCTTGGGCTATGTCAGTTTCATCTTCAGTATTTATCGTGTCGACTACAGGAGGAGGCTGAAAAACTCCAATGTTTGAACCTTGGTGATTATCAATTTAAATTTAAAATGTTAGCAATGCACTCCTCAAATTTGCTCTAGCATATGGTTGTAATTTCACCACCCCTGTGCCTTTAAATTGCTGCTTATTGTGATGCAGTTTCTGTTTTACAATTTGTTAAATGTTTCTTACTTTAAGACAAGCTGGACCATTTCGGATGGGTGGCCCAAGGCTATTTATTTTTTATCGAAAGGTTCGCCCAAAACTGTTAAATATTTGCTTTGAGTTTTCCACTCTTCCTATGGCCCCTTGCTACCACCAAATTTTTTTCCAATGCACAAACCAATGCTTCAAATTGAGAACGATTTATTATTTTACTAAATATGAACGCGTTAATAACGTTGAGTCCAAATAAATAAACCAATAAAAAATTTGGTGGTGCAACAGCTCGAAGTGAACCAGGACCTATAGTGACTTACAATTCTCAACCATTCCTGTGTGCGTGCTACTAGGAACGGAGGGGTCCTACAATTTTCTGCCGATTCCGAACGGCTCATGTGCAGCACTTTCCAAGAAAAGAGATATACTCTTAGAGGATTTGTCTTTGTTTCCCGATATTAGTACAAGTGAAGTCGAATGTACGACTTCTGGAATACCAACATACAACTATAGTCGAATACGAGTCATAAATACGAGTTTCAGAATACGGGTGAATGTTACCCTATTTTTTAAGCTATTAAGGCAAATTAGCTATTAGAGTTTAAGACAAAATAATAAAAATGGACTTTTTTTCACGAAGTATTGTCCGTTCCTTTTTTTTCATTTGGAGTTTTTGGAGGAAGCGAGAGACATGTTGGGTGTCTTGATTCCTGTTCACAGTGTTGGCGGTATTCAAAATGTGAAGGGTTATCGAAGTGTAACGTTTAGAAGTGTGGCTTTCTCTTCGTACAACTTTCAAGCCTTTCTCAATGCTATGTGTAGTAAGAGAGTTTTTTCCGAGATGGCGCGTTTTAAATCGGATTTTGATTAGCCATTGTTTGTTTGTTTGAAATTCACGTGGTCTAATTTTTTGAACTTACAATAATGCAATGAAATAATAAAATTGTCACCGCATAAATAATTATTTTTTTATATACAAAATTTCTTTGACAGTTTTTTTTAAAAAAAATAGACCGAAAAAAATATATTTATCTTGAAATGTACTCACTTTTCCATTATAAAGAGAACAATCTATCAACTATTTCAATAAAAAAAGCACCGTTGAATTTTGAAGATTCACATTTTTTCAGCTCAAAAAATTATGTAAAGTTTGTTTATTTTTGGTACGTTATTTATAACACACTTAAAATTAATTTTCATATTTTATATATTTTACATACTTAAGCTTTAACGATAATTCCTTCAAAAAAATTAAAAAAACTTTTTTTGTGAGATAAAAGTTCATTTTTGTCCATGCAACAAACGTCACCCTAAACAGAATAAAACAAATCTACATAAATACAACGAAACTATTTTCTCGTTCTCGATTATTTCTATTTTGCATTCTACTACAAATAAGTACTATCCAAAAAAAAATATTTCTTTTTATATTCTAGAAAAACTATTTATTTATTTCATTTTCCATTGCACTTCCGGAAGCGTCCAGAAGTCTTCTCAAACCATTTCATTCGAAGAAAAAATACTCTTCTGACTATTCTGAGAAGAGAATTTTCCTCCTCAATGCCAAAAGTAAAACCCGGAATCAGCATTCTTGTTTGATTTTGTTTCGTTCGTGTTGCTACGATTTAGTTTGTTCGGAAAAAAAATAATCAATCCAAAATACACAAATAATACATAACTGTCGCAGATTTTCACCAACACCCCAAGTTAGCACCGTTCCATTGGATTTTAGAATGAGTCGTTCCTTGAGAGAAACCAATGGACATATCGACGGTTAACTATGAATACCTCCTAACATACATTTTTTGTGAAATTCACTTTTTGGTGCAGTTTCGTTACTAATTTCCATCTGCTTCGCTGAATTTTTAAAATTTAAACTATTTCACATCATAGATATTCAAAACTGATAATTATGTATAAAATTTTATTATTATGGGCCCTATTATGACTCGCGAGTCGAACCTTCGCCTAAAGTCGAACGTTTTGGCGAATTGCCTAAGTCGTGGTATTATGAAAGGCGAACTGCGACGTTCGCTTTTGAAAACAGAACTACCAACTTTAAAAAGCGAAATATGTAATGTCATGAATAGGTGAAACGTTAGTCAATCAGAATTATATTTGTGAAATATTTGTTTATAATTTGGAAAAGAAGTAAATACGAAATAAAACAAACTATGATTAGCAGTGTTGATTTGTTTTTTGAAGATCAAGATGAACACGAGAGAGCGGAGAAAACAATGGTGTGTAGATTACGACGAAGTTTAAGAGATACGTCCAACCCACTCCAACTTCCAGATAATTTGTAAGAACCAAATCGTAAATTTTATTTCAGTTCTAATTGAATTATTCTTATTATAGGTTTGTGTCATATTTTCGCCTTAATAAACATGCATTTAGTTATGTTTTAAACAAAATAAGATCAGGGTTCAAAACAAGTCAAAGTTCTGCAATTCCACCACACATAAAACTCGCATGTGCACTGCGTTTTCTCGGTAGTGGGAGCTACCAAAATGGTATTGGAACTGATTTTGAGCTGGGTCTCTCGCAACCTACAGTTTCGGTAGTTCTCAGTGAATTGCTTAATTTAATTGAAGTGAACATTTGTCCTGTTTGGATAAAGGCAGATAAAGCTTTGAAAATTGGTTCGTGTTGGTTCTTTTTATGCTATAAGAATAAAATTTGTTTATTATTTTTCAACGAGGTTTCAATTATTTTTAAACATATTACCTCTTTCTATTTTCACTCATTTTATTGTGCGTAAAACAAATTATATTCAGACAAAAAACACCACTTTCAAATATAAAACTGTTAATTTTGTTCAAGTCACGAAGATTTATAGTTCGACCGATTCTGACAGCTAAAAGCGAACGTTCGCTAATGGTAATAGAGCGAGATTTCAATTCGCCGATTTTTTGACTTTTGAGGCGAACGTCAATTAGGCGATTCGCAAACGGTAATACCAAATAGTCACATTTATCAAATTTTTCTTGCGACTCGCAAGTCATAATAGGGCCCTATGCGTTTTAATTTTGAGACTACAATCAGTTTTTTTGTGTCCCCTTTAAAGTTTACAAAATGCGACATAGGAGATATTCATAGTTAACCGTCGATATTAGACTCTCAAACAAATTATATACTCCATTGTCTGTCATTGCATATTCTTCATCTTATCAATATCCCCTACTCAGAAATTCAGCGCCAGGGTTTCTAGGAGGCTGCCCAATCATCACGCAGCATCATAAAGATTAAACGATTGCAAATAATCAGTCATTAATGAATTTTATTTTTTTACTTGGGTAAATGTATATATGATTTTTGTTTTTGCTTGCAACTTTTGAATATGCTTCTATTAAAATCCGTGTGAAATGGAACCCACACAATCACATAAAAAACTAGTTTCTATTACAATATTCATTCCAAACAAAAAACAATCAATCTGATATCGTTTAGAAACTCGACTATGTGAAAAGTCACAATGTAGACTGATGATTACAAACAGCATTCAGCTCTGTATGAAAATGAAATTCTTCTTTAAAGGAAACATACCCTCTACTTTTTCATCACAGCTGTCATTTTTTTAACTATTTTGGGCAGAAAATTCGACACTCTTTGGTTAAAGGCGAAGTTTTGGCTTTTGGCCTGGTTTTCTGGTGTGGCAGTGGCTCAGTGCGTGAAAGTAGAAAAATATTTTTCCTTCGAGTTTGTTCTCATTAAATTCTTTCAATTTTGGAAATTATTTGTTAGGTAACGTCAGTACGTAACAAATTGCAAATACAATGGAATATACTACTTGATTCCATATTTTTCATTTCGAAGTTTATTAGTAAACATGCACGTAGATTCTAATATATGTAACAGTATTAGAAGCAAAAAGAAAAAAACCCCTCAAGGAAATAGGTTTTTCCATTTGTTGGGATTTAAAATGCGTTGTTAATAATTTTTTTTAACATATATCTGAGTTTTGAGAAAAGGGGGATAGCGCTTCATTTCATCAAATAAAAAACGATTAAGGTCAAAGGTGTATCCATCAATTTGATATTGAATACACATACTAATTAAAATATGAATAGTGAAGAAAATCGCTTACGAAGTTTTAGTGGTTGGCCAACGAATGCCCCAATCGATCCTGAACGATTGGCAAGAGGAGGATTCTATGCAACTGGCAATCTACTTGAGACCGAATGCCATTGGTGTCGAAAGAAGATATCTGATTGGCAATATGGAGATCAGGTAATTTAGTTGGTTTAATAACTAAATTCATTTTACATTTCAATATTTCATATTTTCTAGATAATGGCAAGACATAGAAGATTGTTTCCACTTTGTATGTATATTATTAATCCAGCTGAATCTGGAAATATTCCATTGATCAATGGGTCCTTAACAAGTGGAAATGATTCGGGCAACAATACCAATGCACCTGCAAGCAATAACATTGATGAAATCGATTTGAAGAATGAAATGCATCGTTTAGCGACTTTTAAAAATTGGCCTGTGAGTATTAGTTTATCAGTTTGGACTATTTTCTGCCAATTAAGAAGTAATCAGATACCTACTTATATTAAATTTCTATTGCTCAAGCAAGATATAAATTAAGTTACTCGATTGAAAAAAGTTATTTACCTCGAAACTAAGAAGTTGACTAAACAAAAAATCGTTTACCTATGAACAAATTTAATCTTTTATCGTAGCGCACTCAAGGGGTTATTAATTCCCTTAAATTGATTATCACAGGAGTTAGGAAAACAAGGAAGAGCTTAAAAGAAGATACTGATTTTTATTGAATTTTGAATTTGAAGCTTAAAAAACTAAATCTATATGCCTGTGGTGCTACAAAAAAATTCATTAAGTATACAAATCAGTTTTTGGTGTGGGTCGCGTAAAGATCTAAAAATTTTCATTAAGCTGAAAGCGTTTGAGGTCATTTAAAGACAAATTCTTATTAATTTTAACATCGGATTCTTACTTACGTACATATCTAACATGAATGAATGAATTATGTATTGGGGGTATTGCACTGCGACCTGGAGATCTATTGTGCCCCCACTTAAAAATGAATGATCTTGCTCATCCTAAAGTTCCTCCTCCAAATCTATTGCTCTTAAGAATCTTGGTATTTGGGACACCTTCAGAGAGGATAGGTTGCTCTCTTCCACATGGTATATTCCCAGGTGGTTTTTCCTTTGATGCATGAGTGCACAACATATTTCTAGTATGTGGTCCTGTGTTTCCTTATGTCTAACATACTGAAGTATCTTTCATAATTACGCCATATTTAATAAAGTATCAATATAAAGATCTCTAAGTCGTATGCTGGTCTATATCTAACTCAAAAATAATCAAAATTAAAATACTTATTTTTAAATTCGTGTCAGTAAAAAGTCCAGAGTAACTCAACTCAACTTAAAAAATGGACTTGGGGTGTTTTCACTAAATTACAACGAATATACATATCTTCACAAATGGAAGGAGTATTAGTCGCAATTATCTTCAGAAAAATCATTCAAGAATTCCCAATACTTTTAAAATGTTTCTCTATATCATTTTCCTTTAACAAAGTTTCCGACGAAAACGAATTTACATTTTCAATCGCACAAGTAGGTTAGTAGTGGCAGTGAATACTACCACGTCTTTTATTTTAAAAACAATAAATAAATCTCTTGTCATGTGTTGAAAACACGAGTTTGATTGAACGTTGCATTGAAATATATTGTCAACAATTAAGGCCCATTTTGCTTAAACAAAACTTAAAAGCATGAACAATTTACGCATAAAGAAAATAAACAAATACATGTTTAAATTGATCGTCTAAAAGGGGCTTAATATTTAAGTTTGGAATCAGTAAATTAAGCTTATACATATTTATATTTAAAGACTTAGTTCTCATAAAAAGATATGTACGTATTTTTCAAACATGTCTGTTAAGAAATCAGTCTTGATACAATGTGTGACAAGTGTAGGAAGTAAACCACGCTCGTTTGTTCCTTAACAATACCACTGAGAAATTATCAAGCTCTTTATTTAAGACCCTCACACATTTGGAATCGGAAAGTTTGCAATGGCGGTCTTATGATACTAAAAACCTTCGCTTCAGATCCTATTCGTTGATATAATTAAATAGTTAAACGCGAACTAGCTGAACCGGCGAATCTTGTATCGCCTTCAAAAACCGATAGTTGGCAAACTTGCGGACCGTTTTTGATCACACTGAGTTTTTGGTTCGATGTTTCGAAGTCAACTTAATAATTTTTTATATAATTATAAATAATGATTTTCGAAGCTCATCACAATTTTATTTTGCAAGTGATATTAAGCCAAAATTTATGAACTCAAAAAATATCAATTGATTTCACAGTAATAATAAAATAAAAATTTAAGTAAGTCAGTTCATTTTCTGTGCCACTTCTTTTTATTATTCTTACAATTATTTTAAATATTTTTTTTTTAAATAGACGAACTTTCAGAATCAAATATCAATCAGATGATCTTTTTTCCTGTAGCCTATGACCAAGTTTACATTTTATTTATTTAATATATCCACATGTGTGTTTATATATATTTTTTTAAATAATGTGAAAAAATCTGTTGGGCTTATGCTCTATATGATCTTGGTAGCTTAATTTAAATGGGATCTCTATTTGAGTGCTCTAGTATCCTTATAAAATGTACATAAGGCTTTTCATTGTTCGGCCGCCATAATGTTAATGGAGCTTAGGAGTTCTATTAACCTAAATTATTACTTTACATATAATTGTTTATTTTTTCTCGCGTATTTTAGAATCCAAATATCTCACCACAATCCTTAGTTAAAGCTGGATTTTACTACCTTAATCAATCGGACCAAGTTAAATGTGCCTGGTGCAAGGGAGTCATAGCAAAATGGGAAAAGAATGATAATGCATTCGAAGAGCATCAGAGATTCTTTCCCGACTGCCCTCGAGTTCAACTCGGTCCGCTAATTGAAATTGCTAGTGATGGTATTCGGGACTTGGGAATACAACAAATTTCGGCACCGAAAAAGGCAAAGTATTCGAGTTTGGATGCACGTATGCGTACCTATGCTAATTGGCCAATTCCTGATATACAAAAACCTGAAGCACTATCGCAGGCTGGATTCTATTATCAAGACATTGATGATCAGGTTCGCTGTTTTCATTGTAATGGAGGTTTGCGATCTTGGCAGAAGGAAGATGATCCTTGGTTTGATCATGCCAAATGGTTTCCTCACTGTCAATTTGTGAAATTGGTTATGAGTCCTCAGTATGTGACTCAAGTACAAGAAGTTGCTCGACAAATGTCACAAAACAATGTTTGTGAAACATCACAGGAACCAATTTTACCCGAAAGACCAATGACTTTGGATGAAGCAATGTGTACACAACCTGTCCTACAGGCATTAGAAATGGGCCTTAATGCTGGTTGTGTTCGAAATATTACTCAGAGGCAACTGGAGAGCTCTGGTCGACCGTATGAAACTAATGAGGAACTTGTGAAAGCTGTTCTTGCTGATCAATTGGATGAAGACGACGAAGTGGAAGAATACGAAAATCATATGACCCAGCAATTATCTCGTCTGATAAATTCTTTCTTTGGAGAAGTCAGATCAGAGACTCGTCCTGATGCAACTAATCAAATGGCTCCATCAGTCGAAAGGGAACAAAACAGTCACATTCCGTCTTCTACGAGCTCTTCGACGTCCAATAATCAAACGACATCTGAATGCATGCCATCTTCCTCACATCAAGCTCCAGTTGCTGTTTCTGATGCTCTTAGATCAGTTGGACCTTCAATTCCCGGTCCAAGTAAATGGACCTCAGAATGTCAAACACAATCAAAATCATCTGAATCTAGCAACGATAAAAATCTTTCTTTGGAAGAGGAAAATCGAAAACTAAAAGACGCTCGCCTCTGTAAGGTTTGCATGGACGAGGAAGTTGGTGTGGTATTCTTACCATGTGGGCATCTTGGTAAGTCTTAAATTAGTTATAAATTTAATAAAAATCTGTAAAACATTCTAATTTATTCTAAACAGTAACTTGTGTTCAGTGTGCCCCTGGAGTTAGTCAGTGCCCACTTTGCAGAACTTCAATCAAGGGATTTGTTCGAACGTTCTTATCGTGAAGAATTCTCAACATGATTTCATATAAGTTTTTCGGTACAATAATGTTAGGTATTATTTAGTTACCCTTATATAATTACTAACCGCATGGTGTTAAAAATACATATATGAAAAAGCAAAACAACCAATCAATATTATATCTTCGGATGGCTTTAAAATGAAATATGTAGTAATAATAACTATAATGTTCCTACCTTTTTCTCCTCGAACATGGTTTTATGTAGATTATTTTTTAAATTGCAAGTAGATGATATAAATGTAAATAAAAAACAAACTTATTATGTTGTTTAGTGGTTGTAAATTTAATAGCCTTCCATACATTTATTTATATATTTCCTTACTAAAAATAATATAAATAATGTATGTCTTCGCTTATTATAAATTTTATCTGTTCCACTAATGTATGTTGTGATGCATAATTTATTTAAAATGTTTTTTTCTTGTTTATTGAAAGAATAAAGGTACATATATGAATGTCATACAAACATTATGTTTACTAGTTTATTTTTAAATATTTAAGACCAAAGAAACCTAAGTTGAACTCCGAATAGTATGCTTTTATGTCATTTGTAGAAAGTTAAGCATTCAGATTTCATTATTATTGCAAGAAGATTATACATACATACGTACACATCTTGAATCACCTAATATATCAGCTGCTCAAAAACGACAAGGAACTAAAAGAAAACAAACTTCCAAAAATAGAACGATTCTAATAAGAATGTGAAGTCTCACGCTTATGACAGAGAAAGAAGTGATCGGTCTCAAATTACATCATTCCCAACTAGGCGAGTATTTTTTTTTAATTTATTATTCATTACTGTAGTTTTAGAAAAATGGTTTCAAAACATGGTACGAATAACTAGTAATTCTTCTGAAAAAATGTATACAAATTGTAAGATCTTCAAATATCGTTCAAATTTTTGTTTTTGTATCAGTCATTTAACTGGAGTTTAAGTAGTTTCCTTGGCAAAATGGTAAGTGCCTCTTGTAAGGAAGTGACAAATCCTTCTACTTACATATATAAAAAGTGCTTCTTATTTTAATTATTGTTTTTTTCTTTTCTTAGAAAAGACATGTTTATATATAAAATACGTGAAAATAAAAAAAGTAATGCAAAGAAGGCGAACATCATAGTATGCTATTCATAATGCCACGACAAAGGTAGGCTGAGTTCGTAATTGCAAAACTGCCGCAGTCCTGCAAAACTTGCGTTCATAATTGTAAACAAACAGCATCATCTCTGCATGAGCACGGCAACAATTGTGTTCATAAAAGTAAACTTACAGTCAACATGCGGTCAATTTGGCATGTGTTTTTTTTATGTTGCTGAATTTGCAGGAAAATGGCAGAGGATCTAATGTGAGTAATTTTTTTTTTTGAAATTAATTTATAATCGTACAAATATTGATTTTTACATCTTTAATAAGAAATTAATAACTATCCATCCACAGGATTGAATACGAGGCCAAAGTCTGGTCCGATGCTGATATCGAACTATTTTGGCAATTATGAACTCATTTTTAACAAAGTATGATGACTGCACACATGCTGTTGTAATTGTGTTCATAAATGAATTCGAAGCATGTTTTAGGCAGGGCAGGGGCAACAAACATTGCAATTACGAACTCAGCCGTAATTCTCCAAATTGTTCGATTCGCAAGTCATAACAGGGCCCTTTATATAAAGCTAAAAGAAGTTTTTTGTATGAATAGAATAATTTTGAAATCGGATTCGATTCAAGCCATCGCAAACCTTCGAAAGGTTCCGGTAAAAGATGAATATTTTTCCGATATTACACAACAAAATTATCAAACAATATTTTTTTTGGACTGTAGAAAAAGTTTCGAACGTATCGAATGTCTACATGTTTTATTTATTTATTTGCAAAGAAGCCTATAAAATAAATTTACAAACTTACGAGTTAAGGGATTTAGGTAAAAATACCATGTAACGCCATTTAAGTTTATTTTATATCTCATTAATTTTTCTATCAAAGCATATCTTCTGATGTTTTTGATGTATAAAATAATAGGATCAAGAAGGTTAGCCAGTTGTTTTAATTCATCTGTAAGGTTTGAAGATCGTCTGGACTAAGGGCATTCCAAAAGTATGTGCTGGACAATCAGACCTATTCTGCGTTGATTCTTCTCTAGTTACTTCCCGTGGTATGGAGTGCGAATTTTTTGTGGGTGTTGGATTCGTAAGAAACTGTTGCTGTGAAACCATTGTTCATTTAGTTCGGTATGTCGGTTCTTTTGCCAAACTCTTCGAACAAGCTGGGGAAAATTGGGTGTTTATATTGTAAGTGGAAGGTTTTGTTCTTCTTTTGCTTTCAAATCTGCTGCTTCGTTTCCGGTGATTCCCATATGTCCGGATACCCATGTTATCTTTGAGGTTACTCTTTAATGATGGGCATTTATTTGCAGGACTCTTAAGCCCATTTAGCACTCCCAATTTGTCAATGCAAATAATATTTTTGTTGGACCACTTAATGGATACTTGCATTGCTTTTTTGAGCCCAGCAGGTTCTGCAATATATGTAATTGGTGAAGAGTAATCGAACATCCTGAAGGAAGGAGCTCCGTGGCTGAGTATGAGGTGTAATTTTCTGTTGAGGATTCTGTGCATAGGATTCTATTTGGCTTGTTGTACTAGATATAATCCCTGGGAAGTGTTGTGGAATCCTTTTAATATTTTCTTAAATTGGTGAAAATTTGTTATTATTGACAAAAATGTGGAACGCTTCAAGATTATCCGTGTCATTCTTGCGCAGGGCCCATGCTTATCTTTTCTGTATCGTTCCAATTTTAGAATTTCTTCTGCCAAAGCAAGAACAATACGTGTTTTATATGAAATTACGAAGCCAAAATGGAAGTAAAGCAAAATACTTGAATTTCAAAAAATCGAATTTTCACTAATTTTTCATTGTAAAAAAATGAAACATTGATTGTACTTTATTACCATAAGATATTATTTAAAGTGATATTCGCAATTCATCAAATACCCTCTTAAAACGATAGGTAAAAATAAAATTGATATTAAGTATCGATAACTGAAAATTCCTAATTGAAACTTACTCGATTCATTAATTATTATATCAGAAAAATATCTATTATTGTAAATAAATTCTTTGCTTATTCAAAAAAAAAGTTTTATTAAATAACTTATCCAGCTAATTGGAAATATAGATGTATGTATTTTACAACATAATAATTGTTAAATATACTAAAAATCCATCTTTCACAAATTTTAATATACATAATCAGACCAAAAACATAAATGTTAAAAAAAGAGCCAAGTTCTTCTATACAAAAACCTTTGTGTAACAAGTCAGCCGTGAAAAGTAATGATATCTAAAAGTGCGCCAAGTTCTTACTTCATGAAGATTTAATACCGAATATTTAAAGTAGAATAATATTGAAACAGCTACAATGTAATAGAGAAATTTTATTATTTAATGATTACTGAGTAAAATTTGATAGGCTTACTGGTCAAGTTTTTAAAACCGTTTGAATTGGGCATAAAAAAAAAACTTGCCAAGTAAGCCCATCAAATTTTACTCAGTAATCATTAAATAATAAAATTTCTCTATTACATTGTAGCTGTTTCAATATTATTCTACTTTAAATATTCGGTATTAAATCTTCATGAAGTAAGAACTTGGCGCACTTTTAGATATCATTACTTTTCACGGCTGACTTGTTACACAAAGGTTTTTGTATAGAAGAACTTGGCTCTTTTTTTAACATTTATGTTTTTGGTCTGATCTCACTCCTTTTTGCAAAGATTTAAATATTTTGCCATGTCAAAATCTCGAAAGATAAGGAAAGATAGAAGGGTGGACTCTTCCTACTAAAATCAACTTAGTTTATAGCCTTCCTATTTCTTTTGGTATATTTTCTTTTTGTTATTGGTTGTTTTGATTTGCGCTTCAGTTATTTCTTCTTGTCCTGGCAAGATACCTAACACTAACAAACCTACCTTAATTACAGCAATCGGAACTGTTCCATATAAATTAAACATTTTCTCAGAAAGTGGGCGGATACCACGCCCCTGAACGGAAAACCTTGATTTTTATTTTTGTTCTTTTATATGCGATTTGAGCCCTACCATTCTACCAAATTTCATTGTTCTACTGCAATTGGAAGTGCGCCATATATAATTTACATCAGTTCTGAGGAAGTGGGCGGCTACCACGCCCCTGAATGGAAAACATCAATTTTTATTTTTGGTCCTTTATATGCGACTTGAGCCCTACCGTTCTACCAAATTTCATTGTTCTACTGCAATTGGAAGTGCGCCATAAATAATTTACATCAGTTCTGAGGAAGTGGGCGGATACCACGCCCCTGAATGGAAAACCTCGATTTTTATTTTTGGTCCTTTATATGCGATTTGAGCCCTACCGTTCTACCAAATTTCATTGTTCTACTGCAATTGGAAGTGCGCCATATATGATTTACATCAGTTCTGAGGAAGTGGGCGGATACCACGCCCCTGAATAAAAAACCGCTAATTTTATATTTTTTTCTTCGAACGCAATTTGAGCCCTACCACTTTACCAAATTTCATCGTTTTACAGTAGTTGGAAGTGCTCCATTCAACCAACACCAATTCGGAGAAAGTGGGCGGATACCACGCCCCCCGAAAGGAAAATCTTGGTGCTTATTTTTGTTTTTTTATATGCAATATAAGCCCTACCGGTTCACCAAATTTCATCGTTTTACAGCAGTAGGAAGTGCTCCATTCAACCAACACCAATTCGGAGACAATTCGGAGAAAGTGGGCGGATACCACGCCCCCTGAATGGAAAATTTCAATTTTTCGATTTTTTCCTCTGCTTACATGACAAGACCTACCGTTGTGCAAAATTACAAGATTCTACGATGTCGGGAAGTGCTCCATAATTTTGATGATCTGTCAGTCAGTCAGTCAGTCAGTTACGGTTTTTGTGATTTTTGAGGCCTTATATCTCAGGAACCGCTTATGCTAGAAAATTGAAATTTGGTCAGGCGCATGTGCCTGACTAGCTTAGCAAATATTCGGAATTTCAAGTTTCTGACTTGATTGGTACTGAAGATAGGGAGGGGTCAAAAGTCGCCTGAGTTTGTTCCTGTAAAAAGGGTGTAGTGCCAGAACTTGGCTGGGCACTACCGTGCCCTTTGATACGATAATGTTAAAACGATAGATTTAGTTAAAGACTGAAAAAAAAAAAACAAAAACATACAGCAAGTCCCAAATACGGAATCAGAAACCGGCAGGGATATTTAGGTTTAATTAGGAGAATTGAACTTGAATTGATAAAAGCAATACAAGAGAAGCATTGTAATCCTGTTTACTAATATCAGACGATATCATGACATCGTCAGAAGAAAAAAGATCCAAGTAATATTATCGGCCCTAGCGAGGTATCCGTTCGGAGCGGAAAATTGTCCGCAACGCATACATTGTCGGAGGTTCAAATTGCTTTCGAGGTATCCTATCGGAAAGAAAAATAATACACAAATGCGTTGGCGCAATTTGTTCCGCGAAGAATTTGTGTCGGACAAAATCGGAAAAACAATTGCATTTAGCTGTCAGAAATTTCACAAATAAAGCACTTGATCGCACTTCAACGCAGTTCACCGGGTGCGTTAAAATAATGTCGGAGAAAAATTCCGAACAGCTGTTCGGAAGAATACCTCTAAGCAAAAATCCTCCGAATCGTACAAAATCGGAGAATTTTCCGCTCCGAACGGATACCTCGCTAGAGCCGTATGTTAAGCAACAGTGGATGTTATTATGATATTTTACGAAGTCAAATACATTTGGCCATACGTATGTAAATTTCTTACTTGCGATATTCTAGGTCCTTATGGCAAGTTATGCTGTCTGTCTTTTCGGCTAAAGGCTAATCGATTTGGTCGATTTACTTTAGACTTGATAGTTTTTTTTTAAGATAAAAAACAACGGTACGTGCCATACATTTTTTATTTAAACTGGGTCACAGACTTATAATTTTTTGAAAAATGTAAACCTCCCATAGAACCATTTCTGTTTTAAATTTTCTTAAAAAGGACACAACTGACGATATTTATCTATGAAATTTGGAAACAAAAATAAGTACTTGGAAGGATATAATCGAAAGTATTATCCCTAAGGTTGATGTTAAAATATAAGACCAATATTTAACAAGAACCTCAACGTCCAAAGCTCTTGTGATCTTTGTAATAGAATAGAATCTGAAGATGTTTTCCCCTTCATTGGCGCTTGCCCTATTTTACAGAAATATAATGATTTTATTTCCAAGAAACTATTTTTATTTTTAAATAGCGTGTATCACATATTAAACGGCCAGTGGGGCTGTCTCAGTTTATACAATTTTTGCACTTATATAATGACAATGACGAAATAACGTTTAATCAGTCATACAATATTCATATCAAGCTGTTTTTGTATGCTTCATGAATTTCTATCATTTACGGCTTTAACATAATAATATATTTTGAATCCATATTTTTTTGTACAACTATAATTTTAATTATACTACATTTCTTTTATTATTAAATGTCATATCCGGCAGACGGCAAAATCGTCATGTCCCTATTCCTTATCAGAAATAATTGTATCACATATAATAAGAAACTATCTACCTATCTGTTTGAATTCAAACTTCAATTTCAAAATCATTCTTTTGGCATTTTTGTAAAAACATGACCTGGAAATCGTATTTCCTTTCAATGAATTATTCAAGGGGTTGGTTGCACCTAAGTTATACACATGCGTTATATACCTATACAAAATGAAATTGCAATGATATCTATCCTATCCATTTGAAACCTAAACATACAAATTTAAAGTTTGAAAATTATCATTTAAAATTTTTTTAATCTTAATGGCTAGCCATTTCTGGTCTATTAAATTAATATTTTAAATTCGATTTGAAAGAATAAAATATCTGAATTAATATAAATTCATGACTTGAAAAATTATAATCTTCTATCTATATATCAGGCATGACATGGATAATCAAACAATAATGACCTGATTGTCACTTTTTTTAGTATACATAAACTTAAGTAAGCACTCAAAACAAGGAGATAAATATCTATTATCACCCAGTTATATTATCTTGTCAATATGTTTCCAACATATGCGCAAGCTACTGGAATCCTTACAAAAGTTGTTTAAGTTGAAATTCTGTATATTTTTTTTTTTGATAACTATTTTATCACAATGCAAACAAAAGAGTGTGTGATTCATAACAAACAATGAACTGCATAGACCCAAATAAACTATCAACCTATAGGAAACAAACATAAAATGAAAATCTACAATGGAACACAATTTATTAATCTATTTAAACCTACATAATAAGATAGACACATTCTGTTACTATAGTAACACTTTGTTGTTGTTCCCCAAGAGATGAGATTGTTGAAGTCAAAAGCGTACCTAAGGGGGAATTAACTCTCTTATCCACTTTTAAAATAAGTCATATTTCCACTTAATATTAACAACAAAAATTAACGGGTTTCCCGCCCCAATACAAAGGAGAATAAATACTTTAAACATACAATTTTCCAAATTCGCTACCAAATTCTTAAAACCAAATTTTTACATCGTTTTGGAAAAAGTAAGATAATTGCACATGATATTTCAAAAGCATTTGATAGAGTTTGGCATCAATGATGAATCTTTTCTTCGTTGGATTAGCAACTACTTTTGGAACCACTTAATAAAAGTTGTATTGGATGGTTTTAAGTCTGACATTCATAGAATAAATGCAGATGGCCCACAAGGCTCGGTTTTGTCTCCGACTCTCTTTCTCATATTCATCAATGATCTTTTGTCTGAAACTTCTAACCCATTAAATTGTTTTCCTAACAACAGTAATCTCAGCTTCTCATATTCGTTTCCAGATGCATGTCCCCATTCTTCTGATGTGGATTTGGAACAGCAGCGTATGATAAATTCTGATTAAATTTGGTGGTGCAACAGCTCGGAGTGAACCAGGACCTAGTGACTCACAATTATCAACCATACCTTTTCGCGTGTTACCAGGAACGGAGGGGACCTACAATTTTCTGCCGATTCCGAATGGCTTATGAGTAGCACTTTCCATGACAAGAGATACTCTTGGAGAATTTGTCAATTCCTAGCAAGAGGCAGTACACCCCTGAAAAAAACCATAAGTCGCGTAGAATTGAATGTTTCAAAAGCTCAATGGTGCCTTCTGTCGTTATAGAGCAAACCATCCCCATGCCGCTTAAAATTAGGTATTGAGCAAACTGAACAGCTTTTATTTCTTAGTATGTATGTGCATCACAGACCACCTTGTGTAGAATGACCACATATTCGACGTCGCTAAAAACGCTGCTAAGTGTTTAGGTTTCCTTCGATGTTGTAGACAAAAAATTGTTCAACCCTTTTGATCTGGCTATAATCTATAAGGTTTTATTATATTCGTCCAAAACTCGAGTACATAATTGGGTAGGTGCTCTAATGGCTTGAGTCTCTTGGACAGAATCCAAAAAAGAGCTTTAAAAATAATAGGCGATAGAAGTATAACATAAATATTTTTCAATGTTTCTAGTCTCATTATTTTACCGTTATTTTTATAAACAGTGTTCTAGTAAAATAGCCAGTTGCATTCTTCCCCTTTAACAATTTAACCGTAATACTTGCGCTTTACGGAGTCTCCTTGAGCCTAACTTCGGACGTATTGTTAAATTCAGAGGTTCTTTCTTTAGCCGCACTCCACGAATATTTCCCTCCCATTAGCATATTTAGACATTCAAAACCAATTTTAATCGGTATCTCTTATATGCCGTAATGCGTAAGCAAGCAAAAAAAAAAAAAACAAATATCCCATAAAAAAGTAGTTTTAGATAAACAGTGAGATATGTATAAGGGGGCATGCTGCCACCCTGCCCTGGTAGGTGCAAGGTTGGGTGTATGCAAGATTTCTTTTGCATTTACAGAATCTGGATTTAAAGAAACTTTGAATTTACCCTAAGGCCTATATCCAATGCCAACTAAAAAAGGGTTTTTTTCGATGAAACCCCATAAAACATGTCTCCCCCACCTTTAATTATCTTATTCTACCCAATAAAATAGTTTCCAGGTGGTGAAAAAATTTTTGGAGCCATTTTTGTCTGCAGCCTCAATTCTAAATAATTACCGGTACCCCTCCCACATGTTTATGAAATTCCAGCTACGTCCTTGGCTTTTGTTTGAATATCGAAGTTTAATTTGAAAAGAAAGCAAAATGTGAAAACCAGTTTTGGTGGTTTTATTTGACATTACTGGTTCTCCGTCTCTCTGTGTTCACACAGTATCACAGCACACTACACAGTTCATACTCGCTTCGCCCTCGGCTTCACACACAGTGCCATTGGTGCTCCATTCTCTAGATTTTCTTGAGCTAGATATAGATACTTGTGCTCGCTATCGCTATACTCTTGCTTGTCTCCTGGCTCTGGGGCTCTGGCTGGTTGGCTACTTCTTCTGTAATTTTCGCTCGATGTATCTTTTATTCTGTAAGTTAGTTCGATTCAATTCATTGTCCGTGGTAGACGTGTTTTTTTTTTAGATCTATGCTGTGTGTCGTGCATTTTTCTCTCCCCACTGTGTTGCACAGACCGCCAGAGCATAATATAGTAGAATAAAAAAGTTGATCTTTAACCTAATTTCATTAAGTATGCTCAAATAAAGTGAAGATCTTCTAAATAGGGAAAATACACCTAATAGATACATTTTTATATCGCGCCTATACAGAGAATCGTTTGCCTTTTTTGAAAAAGAAGTTTCGTGAATGTCATTGTGTGTGAGTGTTGTATCCAAGTTGAAAACCCCTACGCGATCACTTCACCGCTGGTGGTGTACTTACGTACATAAATCTGAAAGTTTTTTTTAGTACCTACTTACATTCTCGTACATACCAACATAGGTATATTGCGTTAAACAAGTTAATATAAGTTTTTCTTGAAAGCCAACTAACTGCAGCCGCACACCGCACATTCAAACGGTTTCTGAATGGACTAATTACAAATCTCTTGGATATACATTTTCGTGAGGTAAGTTGTAACGATATTTATGAAAATTCATACGTACATATTAAGCATAGTTGAGGACGGAACATATCGCCCACCTTTCTCATAATAGGTATTCAACATGGTCGAGTGATTCATTTTGTTTTTATTGAATTTATAATAGCTTGTTGCACTTGGGGATAATCGCGCTCATAAAATGGTCATTAACCCCTGTTAGCATGCGGTTTAGGTCCACATAATATGAGTTCCTTTTGGAACAATTATTTGTAGGTACACTCTAATGGCTTCACAAGGGACCGCCCACAAGAGTGGGCTCTATGCTGATTTATAGTCGATTTATTGCGCGATTTCTCCGGAACCACGGGCGTGTATTTGTTGTTGTTTGATTGAATCTTTTTAAGGCTGTTCATAAAAGCTGTGTTGTGTTTTTGTAGCCCACTCTGTTGCCTTTGATGCATTTATCCACGCAACATTCTCTAATGTTTTTATTTAAACAAAAAATATCCGCTTAAGTGATTTTTTTTTGCAACATTACACTGCGCTCTAATCGTCATCCACATAGCTGCCCATCAATATAGTGTGTGGCACAGCAGCGCTGGTGCTCAGTGCCAGGCTACATCACACACAACGTGGTATGCTTCGTTGCGCAGGAGAAACAATATACATAAATATACCTATATATATGAACATGATTGCGCCGCAGCAGTGGCAGCGACGAAGTTAGGCAATATCGCTTGGTCTAAAAAAAGAACTGCACAATAGTTGTAGTAGTTTCTTGGAGATGTTCCGGTTGCTCCAGAGAATCTTTCCTCATCTTTTTAGGCAGATTAAATTACACTCGAAATCGAAATATGCAGAAAAACACCTTCTACTCTGCCTATATGCGAGATCAATGAGCTAAGGTGGTTTCCGTCTAGGATCTTTCTCTCTATATAGTGTCGGCCATTGTTTATTACTCGTCCGGTCAACATAGTGGTTTTACCGGATTTTCTCGTTCTCTCGTACTTGAACAGTGGAGTGCATCTACTTCAGTTTTTTTTTATTTTGGCAAAAATTCATGATCACTTAAGCCAATTTCAAATGTGTATCTATTGTGGGGCTTAAATTTTCCCATTAAATAAAATAACATTTATTTGCCACCTTATGGGCAAAAGAAATCCAAGTAAGTCAGCTTGTTTACGGGAAATACCTTTCAACCATGATGGACACTTTTGTGCACCTGTGCTATATAAAATCAATAAGAACTACCTACAATAAAATGTTTTTCTTCGAATGTGACGTATCGAATTCGTTTAATATACAGAGAGTGCACTCAGGTAGACTTGTTTACACTGACCTTAAGTGTATGATTAAGGTCAGCACAAACTACATACCTCAACCACCACCTGGTTGTAATTAACGTTTGGGTGTTAGTTCGTCGATTCACTTTGTTTATATCGCTTGTGGACTTGTATTGTGTGAATTTTTATTATTCCCCCATTATTGTTCTGTTCATTGAAATTCGCTAATTTAATTCTAGTCTTTATATGAAATTCTGTTAAAATGTCATTAAACAGACATGAAAGGAAAATCCCTAATGCTAATAACGATTATTCATGAAATGTACTTGAATTGCACTCTCATGTTCTTCACTGGTGAAATTACATTTGAAAAGTCCATATAAGTATATAAAACAGATTTTTGACATTTTCGTTAACTTCTTAACTGATTTTGATCAATTTCTTCAATTATACGGAAGCTTCTAGAATGTACATTATCTTCAAATCAAACAAAGTTTTAAGCAGTCTTGTATTAAGTTTTTAGTATGATACTATTTGATAAGCAGTTTACTAACTGTTTCTTTATTTAAAACACTTTTGCACAAAACTTTAATTAAATTAGTACGATGTTAAAGATGTCATACTAATGCCTTAATAATAGGCTGCTTGAAATTATGCGCTTTTATAATTAGTAAAGTATGTAAAATACAGTATACGACTACATATTTGAAAAAAAAAAATTACTTCTGAAAAATGAAAGTTCGAGTCATATGAATTTAAATTTAATAAATTTAACACAACGCTTAAAATATCTAATACATAGATATTCGATAATTTTAACTTTAACAAAATGTTGAGAAAGTATGATGCTAAATTTGATTGGAATTTGCATAATCCTGATATCATATCATTATATTATCTATCATACTAAATTAGTTTTAATTCGATATAAGCAAAATAAATAAATAAATAGAAATAGGCTAAAAAAGTTGTAAGCTTACGTGAATTTTATCGAAAAAACTTATCCTCCAGATCTGATCTGATTTCCTTTGGATTTTCAAATCCATTTATTTAACACTTCCTTTTAAAAATGTGTTTTTAATCTGACAGGAGGATGACGATTTTATTTTGAAAATGGTATCAGAAATTGTATTATGCGAGAAACAGATTTTCACAGCAACTTTAACAGCAACTTTGACAACCACGTCATTCTTTTTAGAGCCACTGATTGTAAATGGCTTTAATTACATTAACACAGCGACTTCGACATCGACATCAACGTTAGACCTAAACCCTAAATTCGATGTCGCTTGCAAATGCTACCAACTTTTAAGGTGAAATTTGTCAGTATTATCAACACTCAAATGAAAATATGACAACCATCTTTTTGTTTCGTCTATTTATTGTGGTTTTGACAATGGAAGAACTACTAAAAACAAGTCATATACATTGACGCAATTCACCTTAATTTGTATAATGTACGGCAACATTATTTCGCATTTGGAACTTTATCGATTATATGCTATCAAAAACGCTGTTCCAGTTGGATTCTATTTCACAAGACTTTTGATGTTGAAGTTTTCGTTGCTGTTAAAGTTGCTATTGAAGTGTGTTAATATGTTTCTCGCATTATATTTTCGCTAATAGGAGTTTTTCATTTTTTAGCCAAGAGCAGGCCACATAGCGGGGACTGAGTAAATAGAACTCGCTGAAAATAAAACGATACAGATCAGAGTTACAGCAGTGTTATATAGCCATTTATGTTTCCTTTTGTCTGTTTGCTATTTCTTCCAAAAACGCCTTGGCTAGTGGTGTCCAGAAAAACAAAATACATGAAAAATAAAGAAACATAATGAAGAAAGAGACAAGTATATAACACTGTTGTCACTTTAAACCTGTTCGTTTTATTGTTATGATCTGATCAGACTCAGATGTTTTGACTACTAAAATGTTTCAAACTCGAATTTTCGAAAAACGACGAAGCTTCAATAGTCTTTCATCCGTTTGTCTACTCTTCATTTTTCCCGATATCTTTTTCTTTTTTGGCTATTTCTAAATCCCCGGGCTGTCGGGCTTATCTTCCGATGATAACCACGTATTTGATCCAACTAATGTAATTCCTATCTGAAAATCTTCCGTAAATGATTTTATAACAAAAATGTACGAAATCATTAAATATAGAAATTTATGTAAATTAAATATATATTGATTAAAATTTCGGTGTTTAAAAAATCTTTATAGTATGTAACTTTTTCACAAAAAACAACACACAACGGTTCAGTGACTCTAAGTTGGTTTTACATTTGTCCATTTCAGTTCTGGTTTGTATACCTTCACTACATACATGAGCCACAACAACTCTTTTGTATTTATAAATAAACTTTTTTCATTAAGATTTGTTGTTCATTGTAAGAGTCTTAACCCGAAATCTTAATGAGTCCATAAATAAATTTTCAAATACAAAAATGTTTACATTTGATACACTCTTAACCTTTGATACGAGAATTTTGTAGTTTCCGGCTTTAGAATATCAAGTGTTACACTGACTTTAATTAGCATAGGAATAGATGATTGTGCGAAACGGCGTTAATAAAATTCAAAAATTTAATTATTCTATTTTTAAAAGTGGTTTTAAATAGACCTAGTTATTTAGGTGTGAAAAATTATTGTGATATATAGAAAACATAGAGTGGTAGGACAAATAGAGTAGTTGAGCTTTTGCTTAGATGCGTGATTTTACCGCTAATTAAATTCGAAAGAAAGATGCCAAATATGGAAGAACTTGATAAGGAATTATTTATCAATGTTTGCCGAGTATTTTGTGAAGGTTTCGAGGAGAAAAATTATAAAGCCAAAAACAAAATATGTAAATACCAGTTTTTATTTTATATTTAATCAAAATTTATTTATAACATAAGTGATTTAAGTTTATATGAACGTCGCGCCGTTTCTTTCTTTAGAACATAGTTCTTATGCACATGATATGCGAAAATTACTCGTTTCTTTTTACAAACCTCTATTGCTGCAAGCCAAACCCAAACAGCACCGCGCGTTTAAAGAATGCATGTGTGCACACGGCCTAAAGGTTTTCATCACTGAAAAAAACGAATTGCGATCTTTGGAACGTTTTCAAGAACCATCTTTCAGTTTCTGCACAATTCTGCACAACATACAACAACTTGTGTGTTAACGAAGGTCATCGTGAAAAATTCGCCGTGCTGAGTGATCAAAAAGTCATAGAGCTCTGCGGTACACCGCCGTGGTTGAAGGTTTCTTCTTAGTCTCTCGTCTTGTTGAAACGTGGTTACGCATGTTACAATTGATTTACGGTCGTGGACAGGGTCCAACGGGGTTACTTTGAAGTAATTTGCGAAGGTTTAAGGTAACATTAGTTCGAAAAGAATATCAAATCAACAAACAAAATTCGCCAAAAAAATCCGACAGAGGTCGCTTTAAAATTTTTATAAACGTTTCACACTCATATTTTGGTTTTATCCACTTTCAAAATTTGCTGTTGGTTCTTGGTTTTAAAAAACATATTTATTTGAATAGGTAAATGATACATATTTATAATCTCTACGTGATAAGCTAAACAAACTTTTTGAAGTAAAACTTCTTTTCCGGCGATGGGGATACAAAATTTTCTATGCAGCTGTCAGTGACATGTCAAAACGACACGTTATCTGTCAAAGACAGCGACATGTTTTTATAATACAAAATGTTTGTACGTTTATAGGTTAGAATCTTACAGAGGCTTTGCTTGAAGGAAAATAAGTTTTACTTCTACCGCGCGTACGTCAGTACACACAACCTTTTTTTGAAACTAAATGTTTAAAGATATAAATAACAAAGTCAAACAACTGCAGTCGAATTATTAATCTGGACATTTTTAATATATGTTATCTCAGAATAAACTCTCTTTAGTAAGTCTACAAAAATATTATAGAGGGCACCAATGTTTCCATAAACCTCTCACCTTCTCGCTGATCGAAAGGAAATTGAAATAATAGTAGGTTCGTTCGTTTAACTTTACCTAGGGTTGACCCAGGTTTTCTTGATAACCATGAGAGTTGTCAACAAAAACTGGGGTTTTCGGTTGTTTTGTTGACAACTTAAAGCAAGAAACAAGTAATTCTGTGTCCTGATAAAACTTCAAATTTGTTATAAATTAATTTTAAAAAAGAACAAAAACAATTTTGCGTTGTTACTGAATATTTCATCTTATGAGGATGATGAGTACAACAAATATTTAATTGCAAACATAAACAATAACATGCAACATGGAAATCGACAAACGACAGCAAAAGAAATATATTTAAAATCTAATGCGAATTTTGACAGTTTGGTTGTTACCTGAACTCGCCACAGCAAAATACCTAGGTCCACGTCAGGGCGACTTCAGGTCTCAAAAACCACAGATTTGGGCGACCCCTGTTTGACTTCAGGGCTCAACAAACAAACCTAGTATCTTATCTTATATGTATATCACAGTAAAATAAGGAAAACAGTTGAGAGGAGAAATTGCTGTGTTATCAAACCACGTGTGCCAAAATCAAAAATTGATTTTAGGTTCAAAAAAGCTGATCAAATATTTTTTTTGAGTAATTTTTTTAACACAGAATATTGGCTCTTGTTAATATCATAAGTTATAACATAATATGTGTATAACAAAATATATTTCCGAATAAATACAGTTTTTTTTTTCGATTAAAGAAGCTTACTTTCATTCAATTCTTATTTCGCTGAAAATAACTTACAGTTATTTAAAAATTTTATTATCTTTGTTTTTGGAAAAGATTTGTTCAAAAGAAAAAGAAACCATAAAACATCTTAATTGTGGTGTGACTCATGTTGCTTTTTGTGTAACGGTGCCCTAAAAGTAGTTTAAAAAGTATCTTCCGGGTCAATTTAAACTTCGTGTTAATTTAAAATAAAAACTCGTTAAGTTTGTGACAATTTAAATTTAATAGCTAGTTTTCAAGGTTGTAGTTGTTGAATATTAGAATTTTGTTTTCTCTAATATGAAGATTTGAGTTAATGCATCAGTTAATAAGTGAAGATATTTTTGTACTGCGTATTTACCTATAGGTTATTATTAGTTCAGCTGGTATGACACCAATTGTTTCTATTAAATTTTTCGATCGGAAATGTGTTCTATGACAGTTTGCTAAACAAAAAAAATATTAGCAAACAGAATATTATAGTAAATTCAAAAAGTAATAACATTTAACATATTTTTGTAGAACATTCTGACTGGAAAATAATATGTTAGTCTCTTCTATTCGACGATAACTTTTTGTCTTGGGCTTTTTGCGAAACTCATGAGTGCGAAAACGAAACCAGATCATTTTTTCCTTCATACTTATTAAAGTAATGAAAAGAGTCAGGGATAAAGAGTAATGAAAATCAATAACTTCTTACTTTAAGGTTGAACCCTTAATGATACCAATAAGATTTTCTTGTTATTGGTAACGTTTTATGTAATCAAGTGCAGTCTGAAACTGAAACAGTTCACGTTGAGTATAAAATAAATGTACATATGTTTCGCGTAATATATTCCAAATAATTCTGATCAAAATAATTATCAATTAGCAAAGAAGGTTACCCGTGAACTAATGGCTAGGATAGGTTAGATTGTCGTGGCTGTCAGCAAGAGAGCCGACAGACTTAGACCATGAGTCGGTTCATTGTGATACCGCATTGAATCTTGGAGGCTTTCTCTTTAATCGATAAATCGAAGGGAGCTTCTAATGAAGCAAGCAAGATTGACTATTCCTTTATTTTCCACTTCACTTAGATTATTTTAGTTGAAATCTCTCAGATGGAGTCTATACGTGCTTGAGATAAAGCAGGACATGTACAGAGAAGATGAGGAATCGCGATTCCTCCTCTTCTTCGTCCATGCAGCCTTGGGCAAAAATCTTTAGAATAATTTCCAAGCCGCAAGAGTAAAGTGCTTCGCCCGTGCACAAACAAACTGACCGTTGCACCTTGCTTACTATTAAACAATAAGTGTTTTGTGAACTAATGGTGCACCATGGCGTATACGTACCCTTTTAGTTTATTTTTTCTTATTGATAATTGTAATTTTGTTATTTAACTTTTACATTTCTATTTAATCTACAAAAGTTAAAAAAAGTTTTTAGAAACGACTCCTCAAAAGTATAGCATACGATAAACTTTAAAATGAGTCAACTGATATGACATCTATAGCAATTGAACAATGAAAAGCTGTTTTTTCAAGTGAAATCTACATAATGTACCTATTCTTTTTGATCCAATTTTTTTGCCATTTGCAACATTAAAGCCATTACTTCCTACTATACTCAATTTGTTTCGCAAACTTGAATGAATATTTTTGGAAGATTATTATTTAAATACTCGTAGAAGCGCAGACTGTGTCTATATATTTTTTTTTAAATACATATTCCTATAAGACTGTACCTAGTTTAAATTTTTTGTTTGCAACATGAGATTTATGCGTGTTCTCCAATTTGAACAATTTTTCGGGCACCACTAAATATTATTTTTAATAATTTTTAACAAAACATTTTAAGCTTATAGACGTATTTCCTTACCTACACATGTCTTACTTGTAGTGTTGTTAGGCAAACAAATTCTCCCCAAGTCATGAACATGAAAGCTAAGCATACATATGTACATAGAATGTAGGAGAAGGTGGCCTAAAATGGCACCCCTAAGGAAAATGTGTCATATCTCGCAAAAATGTGACATTTGAACTTAAATGTTATATTCTTTTCAAAGCTAAATCAATAACGCTTACATTTTTTTGCTTTACGAGTTTAAAAAGTTTCAAAAAGTATTTAAAGTATTTAATTTTCAAAAACTCTTCAAATTCCAACGATCAAAATTGTCCGGGTAAAATGGCATACTGGTATGCCGTTTCACCTTTGCACGTAAACCAACTAGGCGAGTAAACCAAAAACCATTTTCAATTTAATTTAAACTTTATTTAAAACAAATCATAGTTCAAAGTAAAATAAACATAAACAATACTCAACAAAAAAAATTTGAATGTTAATCAAATAAACCCTAGTTCACTACAGCTAAGTGACCCACCCAAGAAATTAAGGGTTCCACCAGTACAGAGGACTTCTTATGGTAAAAATCGACAAACCAAAAGCGATAAACAGCAATTAGTGTCCCGTTTTGGTCTTGTATCAATGTGAAGATTCCAGCAGATCATGATTAAATTCATACAGTTTTCAACTGTAGTTTTGTATTTTTTTTTTTTTTTGACTTATTTGAAGATTTAGTTATTTAATTGTAAAACTTTTTTGGAACTTATACTTTAAAATACATATGTACATAGTTTGATTTATTCTATAGAATGTATGATAAAATCGAGTTTTTATTAAAACTGCATTATGGCTTTTATTAATGCATTATCAGTCCAAGACTGCCTCTCTTTACATCGTTTATATTTTCCAACCATTTTCACTATAAAGCAAATGAAAATGTAAGGGGAAGTATAAAATGGCATACTATGCCAGATAAACTACAGAATTGTGTTACCAAAAACTTCTAATTCTGTTCGATTCTACAATTTCTAGCAAGGGGGCCATTTTAGGCCATCTTCCCCTACATATATCAAGATTAGACTGAAACGTTTTACTCAGAAAAATGAATTTAGAAACATTTATGAATACTGCTCGAAATTTGTTAAAATATTTTAAGAGTATCCAAAATCGATACGTGTGGGATAATTATAAAAAAAATATCTACTATGAAAATATTGCAAGCTTATTAAAGTACAGAATGGGCCATCTAGTGGTTTCTTTTTAAATCATAAGTTATTTTGACAACTGTTTTCCGCCCGAAATCTTAACAGAAAGTCAGTAACACATCTCCGTGAATTGAGTCGCTTAATGCTTGAACAACTTTGGGAAATATTGAAAACTTATTTCCAAAGTGAGTGCTGCGTAACACAAGAAGTGCGTTTTTTGAAAAGAAGTTTTGTTCCGAAATAAAGCTCAGACCGCGCCTGCTGTACGTAAGTTTGTGCAAAAAGTTCGTGAGACTGGTAGAGAGAGACTGGTGATATGAGAATGTGGCTGATGTAGCCGGGAGTATGAGGCTCAATTTACGAACATCAACCCGCCATCTCAACAGATCAACGTTTCACACACTAGCCTGAGGAGAATTCTGCACAAAGATTTTAGATTATTCGCTAACAAGGTCCAATTGACTCAGCAATTGAAGGCGCACGACCTTCCGCTTCGTTATCGCTTGTTCCATAGTTAATGGGAATGTTTCTCAAATTTTTTTTTAATTTTATTGCATTTTTAAAAAGAAACTTGTATTTGACCCACCCTTTATGTCAAATTATTTAGTCAATATTTAAAAACTAGACATGGCCTTGTTCATGATCCAAACATGTGTATCAACTGGTAATTCCAGAATATATAAAATATCTTTTTCTTATTTATTATTTGTACGAGTATATAAAACTTAATTATCTTTTGACACATACAAAATGAAATAAACTGCAATTCGATACACTTATGAATCGTAATACTTCTCAATTCTAGAAATTGAATCTTTTGTGTTCCCACTTATTTAACACGTACTTAGTTGATATCGCTTTTTGCTCTATATTATTGTTTAAGTTTTGAGAAACTGACCTCACCAATTCTTCACTTAGAATCACGTAGTAGTTGTTTTTAAATAAATCATATACTCGTACTGTGTTAAAAGGCAAACAAAAAACCCACATACACCCGCTTAATCGCCTAAGGTAAAATTAAATTTGTAGTAAAAATTCTTTATACTTCTGATGTCCATAGGCCATGTTAAGGCAAAGTAATGGGATCGTAAAATATAAGAAACTCGAAATTATTTCCATAGTTCTGTTATAACTTAAGCAGACCCCACCAGTTGAAGAAGTTAAGTTATGGAGAGTTGTAATCTCATTCAAGATTATAACAACTGCACGCCGGTTAATGAGCAAGAATTATTCGAATAACTTAAATATTGACCCTTTTACCCCTATTACAATTTCCAATCATCAATTGATAAATGTTATAGTTCACATCACTTTTTATAAAAATTAAGGAGACCGTTGTAAATAACAAGAATTAGGAGTTCATACGTTTCTTAATTAGTTGAATTTAAAAATACAAAATATAATTTTTTTAAAAATTGGTAATTGACAAAATAGTTATAATAAATTTACATACATATATCTTTTTTAATTCTTTACAAAAATAAGTAGGTATATGTGTTTAGTTTTTAATTTTAGTTAAACTTTCAAAATTATTTTTGAAAATACGTTGATATGATTTGTTGTTTTTTTTTTTCGAAAACGACTTAGTGATCTAAAAAAAAACAAGTATGTGCGACTCTATAGTACATTTAGTTTACTTTACAAAATATTTTTGAATTTGATTGTTCCTACCGAAATTAGGTTCATTATGAATAATTTTGTCGAGATCGCAAAATTAATTTTATTGGATCGCGATTGTCAAGGTTATCAAGTGCGGTAGATACCTATTTGAATTAATTATTGTACCTGCCATATTCGACCTTGAAATTTGAGCTCTTAGCAATCTCACATCATGTTTCTGTTTCGATAACATTTTCTTTAGGTTTTGTATATAAAACAAAAATAGAATAAGAAAACATAAACGATCAATTTAATTTTCACGTACCTATAGCAGATGCATGACAGTTGACTTAGTAATTGATTCATTGATTCGTTTAATTAACACTCTTGACCTGAGTGGTTCTTAGTTCCTTTCAACGCTTAAATTGCTCGACGGAATTCTATATTCTTTGTCTGAAATTTCATATTCTTGAGATATATTAAATGGGTGCAGGGCATTAGTCATCGTTTATGATGCATGCCTGAACTGGATGTATGGGTTTTACATATTGGTTTTTGTCTTAAAAAAAAAATAAAAGAATTGAAATTCTTAATGAGTGTTCGTAATTTAAGTCTTTAGCTTTTAAGTAGAAACATAAGTTAATATAAATAAAAATATATTTGATGAAAAACAGAATGAGTTGGAAAGAACTTAATACAAATAAGCTAAATACTTAAGCCTAGATCTAGATTTAGATTTAAGGTTTTTTTTAGTTGATTCCAATTTCGGTAAATTGCATCCACCGTTAACATTTCATTTAGGCTATCATTATTTATATCTGACTTAATCTTTTGAGAAACAACAATATTTTAAATTAGGTACATGTTTTATTTATTTAAACATTTATATAAACATACAATTTGAATGAATTTTAAGTAAATTTTATGACAAGAGTTTATAGTATTCGTGTTTCTCACTCGTGTTTCACTTCTCACTCTTTTGTCTCTATCCTCCTGACGTTTGTCAATATGTCACAATATTTATGGTTGCAGTGACAGTTAATGCAATTCTGAGATACGTTTCTTCTCTACTGGTATCTTTCCGAATGGATTTAAAACAGCATTTGTCCAGTCAGTCAAATGCGAGGCGAATCCTCTTCGTCCTCAAACAATCGTCCAATTGCACAAACGTCTCGTTTTCCCAAGGTCGTGGAAACTCTTATTAATTATAAGCTTAAGTTTTTGATTGACTGATGATCTAATGGTATGGTTGCAGTGCCAGTCATTACATCATTTTGGAGAAAGTCAGGTTATTGAGCTTGACTGAGTTTGGCATTCAGCTCTCTTATCGAAAATGCTTGCATTTGATGAATATCTTCTTCGTTTTTTTTTTTTTTTTTTATTTTAGACTTTCATATTAACGGATCTACCAATTCAACAACTTTGTACTGGAGCTTTTTCAAATTTAAAATAATTTAGTATACAAAAGTTTTTGAAATACTTTTTCGAGTGATTCTATATCTTAAAATCGGCATAGAAATTTTTTTAAGGAAATTTCGTTTATAAAAAATGAATCTATTAAGAAATCTTCACTAACGATATTTTAAATTTTGTTTGCATGAATTCATATTTGTTTATACAATTTTACAAATCTTAAATTCTAAAGTACTCTTACATATGTTCGATGCATTCGCATTTTTTTTTTCAATTGTTTAAAAGACTCGCTAAATCTTTTGAAGGAAACAAATAAGAAATTCCGATTTGTTGAACGAATGGACAATTGGACAACATTTAAATCGTTGTAGTTTTTTTTTTATTATAATCTTAAAGTATTTTTAAGAAAAAAAAATATGGTACGACGATTTGAAGTTTTTAATAATGTACCGATGCAAAAAATTATACACTTTTTCTGAAATATAAAATTTTTTTTTTTTTTTATATCCAAAAAATACTGGGGGAAAATTTTGGCCGAATTAGTACGATTTTAAACCACTTTAACATGATACTTTGTTAAAATGACGATTTTGCAAATTTTAGTTGAGTTAACCCTATTACTTTCTCTAACATTTTATTTTAGTTAAAATCATCATATTTTTTTTAGTATCCTTCTAACTTAATACCACTCTTTGACAATTGCAAATGTCAAAAAAGGTCTGTTTACTTTGTTTTTTTTTTTTTTGTACGAACTAAATGTCAGTTCTAGGTGTGTTCAGAAGTAATGTATTAAAAAATAGCCCTAGTTACAAAATTTTTGAAACTAAGAAAGAGTTAGTAAAGTACTTAAAGTTAGTATAGTAATATCGTTCTAGATGAACTAAAACAAATATTAAAATTTTTTCCTAAGGAATAAGATAAAATAAAGGCTCTGGATCAAATTTAAATCAAATCGGTAAAAACGTTTAGGTTCTCTGCCGATATTCAGTGGCCGTTGAGAAGCAGAGTACAACAGATGTTATGACTAAAGATACTTTTTTTGACTTTTTGTTGGAATTCTCCATAATCGTACTTTTAGGTTTTATAAAAATAATTTTATTCTTTATACGTACTATCTATTTTTTATTTTCAATAAATAAAAAATGTTAAAATAAAATAGAACAAAATTATAAATCAAAAATATACTTAAAAATAGTTTCCATCCTAAATGAATATACTTTTCATTCACTTGCTTGCTATAAAATTTGAGTTGTTTAAACAAAAAGCGTATTACAAACAAAAAATATATTCAAGACAATCTTGAGGTGTCTTATTCACTACATTCATATGTATATGTATTTTGGGAATAAATTTACTACAAACAGGTAAGACGAATATATGAATTTGGGGCGTTTAGCACATGCATATTCTTTGCACGAATTCGACTGTTATTTTAAGACTTTTGCTATTCTATCCACTGATTTGTTTTGACGTCATAATGTTATTTGCTTTTGATGTATCCAAATTTGTACAAGTTTGTCTTGATACAAGATATGTTGAGTTGTAAAATGGTTAGGATCTTATGGTTTTATCACGAATTAATTGATGCAGGTGCTGGTTGTCTTCAATACCTTTTCCTTTTTGCCACTTAATGAATACAATAGACAAATAAACACAAATAGAAGAACACGTTGTAGTATGTTTACAGTTGCTGTGAATGGATTTTAGTTATGTTCACAGTCAATGAATAACGGGGTTTAACGTTTCTTTCTTATGCACACAGAGCCAGGTCCGTAGCCATTATGTTTGCTTGTTTCGAAGTAGATAATTTTTTTTGAGTCGGTTTTAGCGAAATGTGAAATACAAGACTGCTTGGAATGTAAACTTTGTTCTCAGAACTTTTAGTTATAACGATTTATTATTTTTATAAAACGTCTTCTCAAATAAGAATTACAAATATCTTATCATGGTACAATATTAAACTCACTAACTAACATTATCAGACCCACTGTGCTTTCTGGAAATAAACTCACATGGGGGCAACATGCAATATTCATTAATATAAATGTTTGATCTCAACTAATATAAAACCATAATACGCTCCAAGTTCGTTTTAAATTTATGCTGTTCCATTCGACCCGTATTCAGTTTCTATTCAGATGCGTCGGACAAGTGTAAAACGATGCTAGTATGATAGCACCATTAATACGAATCGGTTTTAGAAAGGTAACAGTTCGGCACTAGACTAGAGTAGGTACATAAACGTGGGTAATGTTCACATATGACCGGTAATAACTTGATTTCTTTACATGATGAGTAGTAGACGACTGGTTTCAGTAGTCGGATCCTTGAATATAAACCTGATATGAATTCAGTGTGTATGAACAGGTCTTATGAGATATAATTTCGAACGATAAAGAGTCACATATTAGCCAAACTTAATGGAACTGAATGAGTGAAAAATGAGCCTTACCTACAAACTGAAAAAGTTTTGTACCTGTTATAACCAAAATCATAATCACAATGACAATCGTAATTATAATACGAATACACATGTGAGCCATAGGTTTATCGATTCACATATAAAAATTTAGTTTAAAAAAAATTGTCGAATTTTCCTCAATTTTTAGAACTAATTTAAAACAAAAATATGTTTAAATTTCAATACTTTTTAAACTGTAATAGTAACTATGTATAAGTATATAAACAAATATACATAAATTTTAAGAGAAAAATAAGATTGTAGTTAATGATAAAATGACAATCGTTCTTAAAAAAGTCATTCTTGAGAAAAATAAGATTTTCATTTTCACATTGAAAAAATGCTATTTGCCAAGTTTATAGAAAAATCAATTAACCACTGTTTAGCCTGTAGATGAACAGACGGAAAGAACTGCGTTACCAACTTTTTCGTGTAATTCCTGTCATCGTACTTCGATTTTTATTCATGCATTGAACTTAATGTTAACTTGAAATTTAAGAGTACTTACATGTGTACGAGTACACCAATCAAAAAAAAAATATTTTTTGAAAGTTTTATTCTTTTTTTAGTAACCAAAAATATAAATATCGTATTTCATTTTGAAATGTGCGTCAACGTCTAGTCAATTACCCCTTTTTACTACGTTCTGGTAAAAGGGATTTATGAACAAACAACATTGAAATGCTTTTTTTGTATTCTTTGTTTTTTTCAAGCGATAATTACTACACATTAAAATACCTAACAAAAAAATATTACAATTTCACGCATTCGTGATCTTGCACTCAAGTTGCTACATTTGTTGTATTCTTTGTCACTAACTTGTAGTTATTAAGATTTTGAAGAAAGAAAATGAAGAATAGACAGAGAAAAAAGAACCACACCATAAAATACTCAAGAAAAGCAATATTATTTTGCTAGGGTATTCATCCAAGGAGAAAGTCATATCAAAATCATTTTATTAAAATCTTAATGAGAATAAAAGATAAGCGAGAAAGTCGAAGGTAAAACAACGTACCGTTCTATTGGAGGTACCATTAATAACGATTTTTGGTTAAAGTATTTTATAACGAAAACTAGACAAGATAGGGTAAATGTACCAGTATTTGACCAGTTTCACAGTCAGGCCAGTTTGACATATTAAATGCTCGGTAATTAGAATTCCCAACACTATTGTCTTCTCTAACTATTTTTAAATATTTAAAGTCTGTTTTACCATTACAAAAAAAAACAGAAACTTTGAAGTTTATTCGCCCCGTGATTGGAAGTAGTTTTTGTTTTTATTCACTAAAAAGTTTTAGGGGTATTAAGAATAAGTTCGTTTGTCTTAAAATTTTTTACTAAGAGCAAAGGTATATATATCTTAGGATAAATACTCATAAATATTTAGGGAATAAGGGGCGATTTTTTCTCTCGTTTGTTCTTAAAATTTGTTACTAATTTCAAATTCTTAGAAGAGTGAGTACAATTTGATAATAATCAATCCTGTGGCCATTAATTTGTGCAGTAGGTTTATGTATTTAGCCATATGAGTTATAAGATTAATTCAAATATCTTATCAGCTTCAAGGTTTGGTACGATTTAAGTCAGACTTTTAGAAAATATGATCAAATATTGTTTATGATTTTATATATTAAGACAAGCTTTTAGTGTTAAATGGAATGCCGATTAAAAGTGTGGGGAAATAATTATTACATTCAATTATTGATAATAAGGCCGATTACAATTACAAGAAATCAGTACCGAATTGAAGTTTTACCAATAACAAATGCATGTAATTGTAATTGAAAATACTACAATTACAATTACTTGTAATTAGTTATTAAAATCATCATCATCATCTGTTTAGGTATTGTCTCAACAATACGCCTTGGTATAATCGTTTTTCAGGGGTGTAGGTACTGCCTCTTGCGAAGAATTGACAAATCTTCTAAGAGTATCTCTTGTCATAAGAAGTTCTGCTCATTAGCCATTCGGAATCGGCAGAAAATTGTAGGTCCCCTCCATTCCTGGTAACACGCACACAGGAATAGTTGAGAGTTGTAAGAAGTCACCAGGATTAGACTCTCTATGAACAGAAGTTTTAGCCAAATATTTAAAATATTTTAGGTATTCGAACGTTATTTTCTAACAAATGCACCAAAGCCCAATCTTAGGTAACACAAAACTTTTTTTTTCACACAGTGATTTAAAATGAGTTTTTGTACATAAACGTTACGTTTTCAACGATATAGTCTCGTGATTTTAGTTTCTAGACCAGTTTAGATTTATTTTTTCTTATAATTTCAAAGCAACTATTGTAAATTTAAGTACTGCTATCAGCCCCTTAATAGAATTTACTCAAAAATTTACTTAAACGGTTTTTCGTTTGGCGTAGGTAGATTCTGGCGGCCTGTGGCAGCCATCTTATAGATGGTGACTTCTGTCAAATTTTGTTGTTTAATATTAAGTTATTGATTCCAAATCATCATGACAAGTTACACGATTGAGCAGAATGATAAAACTTTATTATCGAAATGAGCGCAAACGTGGCGCGCATTTCGCCCATTTTACTGTAGATGTGGTGGCCCTTCTGAGTTAACTCTTCAACTATTTATAGCCAAATTTGAGACGATCGGTTCGGCAGTCAATCAGCCAATATTCCTACGTCAAAGAAACGTAAGATGGTCGAGAACATCACGCTCCGTGAAGAACTCGGCTCTTCGGAGACTTCAAATTGACGAATATTTCGTTGGGGTTACACCCGTACAAGATCGAACTAACCCACGTGCTCAAAGTGCATGGCCATATTCAACGCCGCCGTTTATTTGCTGACTGGGCTTCGGAGCGTTTGGAAAAGGATCCGAATTTTGGACTAAATCGATTTTTAGATAAATGGCTGTGTTACCAAGAAAAATTTGCGTATATGGGATGACACCCATCCAAACGAAGTTGATTAGGGGACAATGTATCCTTAAAAAGTTATCGTTTGATGCGGATTTTGGGCCGGCGCGGCGGTGGCATTGGTCCGAAGTTCCTCGAAAGCGACGTTAAACGACGAACGATGATAACCAATTTCTTATAGCCCAAATTTAACCATATGGATCAAGATGGCATGCGCTTCCGGCAGAACAGCGTTACGTGCCACACAGCGAACGCCACGATTTGAGCATAAAGTTATCTCTAGCAGAGGTGATGTGGATTGGCCACCAAGTTCATGCGATTTGATCCCGCTACAATAAACCATAATCGACCGATGCCTAAAGGTGAACATAACACAAGTCATCGCTCAAATCATCATCGTTGTCATTTGAACGATGTTATATTCCATACATAATGGCATAAATGGGCCTTCAAATAATAAAATAATTTTGTTAATACCTCACACACAGCTTGTTTTATTCCTTTTCAACATCCTACCTTATTGAAAAACCCACTTACTTTATCTTATTGAATTTGCCTTCAGATAAAACAAAAAGAGTTTTTCTTACTATTTAATAAAATATTCTTTAAAGAAATTATAAGAAAACCATTGAGGTATTTTTTCTATCCGTCAACTACTTTTTTTTTCATTTTGCTTTGTGAATAAAGATTCGGAAATTAAGAGTCTAACAGGTATTAACATAGGAAGCTTAACGTCTTGGCAAAAAATCACGTTAATGCGTTTTTCAGCTATACGTGCTTAATTTACGAATTTATTTAAATTCATACTTAAAATACCTAAGTACATATTTTTTCGGAATGCAACGGGGCATATCTTTTTTTTTTTTTGGGAAAAGTAAACACGTCTAGATAATCTGTTTTTTTTTTTCTTAAGTAAAACCGGTCTGATGGAGGGGTTAAACAGGTGACGTGAAATAATGCTAAACAAATACCAAATTAAACCTAACATTGAATTTGGTTGTATATATCTTTTACATAAATATGTATCTTATTTTATATACGAGTATTGAGATATATTGTGTCTCATTATTGATTTGAACCATCAACACAAGTATAGACCTTATAGCACTTATGACAAACGTTTTCAAAATTTGCAAAATAAAAGAAGAAAGAACAACAAATCATCAATTTGAATTTAGAAATACACAATTAATAATAAATCAAGTAATTATAATAATTACTGTGAGGACTGAAGAAAATGTGAGTTAATGAATTAAGAGAAGATTTAAGAAGCAGAATTAAGAGGAGATAGTTTGATGGTTTGGTTAGTTTGGTAATGGCACTCTGACTCGATCAAGAAGAAAGCTCTGTGAACGTGAGGAAGAATAATGCTTATACCGCCAGCAATTTAAACGTAAGTTGCGCTAAATTACCAGTATAATGCTTCAGACAAGAGTTTCGGAAAACGTTTTGGAAAAAACTAAACATATTCCAGTCGCTTGGCTGGAATTAGCAGTGATTGGACAAATGTAAATTTAGTTAAGAGTTGTCTTTGATTTTTGTTTAGCCTTTTTCATGTCCTATTTAGTTACATATTTTCTTTTTAATTTAATTTTTTGTAAATAAATCGTGTAGAGTTTAATGTTTCGAGAACTCAATGCTGTCTATTGTCGTTGAAGCAAAATGTATCACTTATGTCATTGTCCTTGAATGGCATTTGCATCAAAGAAGTCGAAAAGCTCTCAGCATTTGGTATGTGTATAAACTTAAACTGATCATCGTTAGAATGACCACCAAGATAAATGCTGAGGATTTCTATGTCGATGTAAGATATCTTTCACCCCTTCTGATCTGGTTACAATTTATGAGATGATTAAACGCCCGAAATTCGAGTATAACATTCAACCCCAATGTTCATAGACATCTCCTTTCTCTCCCCCCTAATTTTCCCATCGCTCGTGGTATGTTAATGTTGAACATTATAAGGGTTTCACAATAAACCCTTGAGCGCATATGAATTAGATATTAAAAAAAAAAAATGCGAAAGATGTGGGGTGCTTTCTCTTCAAAAAGATGTCTGGAAATTCATTTCACTTTCTCGAAACTGAAAATCAGAGGTTGTGTCTATGTATTCCGTCACAGTTTGATTGATTTTTTGGCAGATTTAAGTGACAGATCATTTATTTTTTATCAGAGCAAACTCAGAACTCTTAAACCAGTACAAAAACAATTAGATAACTGAACTGGCATGCTCTTCCGATGCAAACCTTAATGAAAATCTTTGTGGAATGCTAGTGAGGTGTATATACGCGGAAGGATAGTAGTATATGAGTCGATAATAGAGATTAAACGTGAAAAAAAGGCTTAAAATTGATCAAGGGCTCTTATAGAAAACTTAACGAAATCCATGAACAAATAATATTTAATTCTCGTCAAAAGTTCCCAAATTAGTTATTATGTCGATTTCCTAAAAAATCAAATTTCTGTGTGAAGATTTTGATCCCTCGACATATTTTACTTTCCTTCACACCAAAAAATAAATTTTTCTTTGACAGGGACCAATATCTTCAAATCCCTATTTGAAGAGGGATTTACACGTAAACGAAACACGCCGTTGCACACACACCAAAGGGGAGTCGACATTAGTTTCCGTTTTTCATTTACTTTTATTAACTGTTGACATCTTGGGGGCTATCGTGAACAAAATTTCCCTCGGAATTTTTCCCATTTTTGAAAATTGGAAGGTCAATACTTCTGCACTTTTCATTGTAAGCTGGCGACTGGCCTTTTTAAATGAGAGCCATAGTCACTATGAAACTTAATTTCCAATATCAATAAATTCCAAGGGAAACTTTCGACATTATTCGAGATGACAATTTTGAAAGTTGGAAACAATTCCCAGGGAAATTTTATTCACGATAGGCCCCCTTGTGTTATAAATATGATATACTTGAATTGGTTGCTTTTTACTTGCGACTTATAGGATAGGTATGTACTATAAGGCAAGTTTAGCATTCGTAAAAAAAATCGAACTCGAGATTTTTATCTGTCTGTCTGTTCAACTACAGCCTAAACGGCTCAGCCGATTTTCTTTAAACTTGGTAGATATCACTTTTAATTTTGTCCCCCCACACGTTTTTACTTGCGACTTATAGGTACTATAAGGCAAGTTATGCATTTGTAAAAAAAATCGAACTCGAGATTTTGATCAAAGTTGACATTACGATGATAGCGAAGACCAAAAAAGTGGGTCTCGCAATTCTGTCTGTCGGTTCGACTACAGCCTAAACGGCTCGGCCGATTTTCTTCAAACTTGGTAGATATGGGTTTTGATTTTTTCCGTTTTTTCTGTTTTTTTTAGACCAAAAATAACGGTACCTGCCATACGAATATTTTTCGAAATCTTATAAATATTTTTTTTCTCAAAAACTTCGACAGATTTAAGAAATAAAAACACAAAAAAAATTCATTTAGTTAAAGCTAGGTAATGGTTGAAAATTTTTTTCCAAAAAATGGTTATTGAGGGTACCCCCGATGGAACCATTTTTTTTTGTTTTTGATTTTCTCAAAAACGGTACATCCGATTTTGATAATTTTTTTTTTGCTAAGGCTCCCCAAAAACATAAATAGAATTGTGTATTCAAATTTTCAAAAACTTTTTTTTTTGGATTTTTAAAAAAAACTTAAAAATTTTTTTTTCAAAACTCAATATTTCAAAAACCCCATGTTAGATTTTTTTTTTAAACTTGATAAATTAAAGTTTCTTAATATTATCTACAAGATGTGAGAAAAAAAAATATTTTACCTAAAAATAAAGGTACCTACCATAAATAAAAAAAAAATGGTTTTCAAAAATCGTATTTTTCTCGAAGACAGCGCCTAGAATTTTGATAAAATTTTTCTCTTTAAATTATTTTTTACAATCTTTAATTTAATAAAAAAAAATTGAAATTAAGATATTACAGCTTGCATAGAACCATTTTTTCGAATTTTGAATTTCTCATTATCCACATAACGGATCTTAATGAAATTTTTTATAGAGAAGCTTTTAAAGTTTGAAACACATTGCATTTAAAAACTTTAAAATAAATATTTTTTGAATTTAAAAAAAAAAATCAGTTTTTTCTTTTTTTGAAAATTCGATACCTCCGAAACGGCTCAATATTTTTTTTGTAGATTTAATTTTTATTCGAACAATAATAAAAACTTTAAATTGGCGTACCAAAATTTTTTCTGAAAAACCTTTTAAAAAGTTTGTATATAAAAGATTTTTTTAAGAAACCACTACAACGACTTATAATTTTAGTTCTTGCATAAATTTATATTTGCAGAGCATTCTGTTTTGGTCTCTTATTACTAAAAGAATTTAAAAAAATAATTTTATCCTTATGAACATGCATTTTACTCAGAAACATGCATTTTACTCAGAAACAAAATATATCTTGTAGGTGGCCGTCTACTTAATTTCGTTGGTTACCACTTTTTTCGAAAGGGATTTTAGTTTTTAATTTTTACTAAAAAAAATTAAGTAAAATAGTTTTTGTCTCATTATAAAGAAGTCAGTAAAATGTTTGACTTTGAAAATTTTATTGAAGCAACGGAAGCAGATAAATACTATTATAATATCAATCCGGAATATTACTAGGAATTCTTTTTTATTCTAATTATTTTCTGGATTGGATATTGGATTCCAACACAAAATATATTATGTAGAAAAATAAGAATTGTTCTAGTAATATTGAATACTAAAATTTTCAAAAAATAAATTCGAAAATTGAATATTTCTTAAACGAAGTGACGAGTTCTTTTTTCAAATTTTAGCAATGAGGATTTTAAGGTAACAATTTGAGTAGGATACACATGAAGCAGTGCCTTTCTGTGTATGCACTGCTACTTGGTTGACATAATATAAATTGATATCGTTGTAAATTTATCAATTTTGCTTATTTATCTCAAAATCGGCTTCGTCTCTGTCTCCCTGAAGATTGTTCTGAAATCGTTCTTAAAAACAGAATGCCATGTGATTTTGTAAGCAAATATGAATACATACTATGCTTATGCAAAGACTAAAATTATAAGTCGTTATAGCGATTTCTTAAAAAATAAACTTTTATATACAACATTTTAAAAACATATTTTAGAAAAAATTTGGTACGCCTACTTAAATTTTTTGTTATTGTACGAATAAAAATTAAATTCCCAAAAAAAACATTAATTTAATTAATATTATATTGTGTGCTTATTATTTTACTAGGCTAATATGCGTACTCTTAAGCGAATATATGTACAGGGTGGGCCATCTACTGTTTTGTTTTTATGTTAATCATAGGTTATTTTGACACTGACAGCTGTTTCAGTATCATACCTCCGCGGTACGAAATGAGTCGCTTTACGCTTCAGCAAAGTTGGGAAATATTGAAAACTTATTTCCAAAGTGAGTGCTGTTTATCTCAAGCAGTATCTACGTTTTTTTTTTAAAGAAGTTTTGGCCGAAATGAAGCACCCACCGCGCCTGCTGCACCCAAGTTTGTGCAAAAAGTTCTTGAGACTGGTATGATAGCGGACAACACTCATGGTCCCCCTCATGCATGTGAAATAATTAATTTTGTTTATTGTATTGCATTTTTAAACAGAAACTTTTTTTTTAGCCCACCCTTTTGTAATCATCCGAAAATGTTCTTTAATTTTGACTGAAATAGCTAAAGTTGTAAATGGCTTTTAGTTGTTTTCTATGCCTTGAACTGACATTAAATTTCCCCAAAGACACATGGTTCTTGAACTCGTTGCCCTAGTGACCAAATTACACTAAAAAACTTTCATTCAAAATTGTTTATTTCAACGTACATACAAATGTATGTATGTGCTCGTGTGTATTTAATACATACATAGATATGTATGTATGATTTAAGTTCTCTTGTGGAATGGTTTAAATTAGGCAACTATTACAAATTCTCCAATTAAATGAAGACCTATTGAACTTTTTTGAAAAATACGTACCTCCATACTACATGCATATATAATAAAGAATTTTTATAAACCTACTTATGTACATACATACTTGAAATCAAATCAATGTTTAATTTTCAACCCATAATTTCAGGTACATGGAGAGAGGAAAATATATTTACACTAAAATGGAAACTCAATAAATAAATTCTGTTCAAGAACATCACATAAAAAGAAGGCAATGTTCTCAAATACATCACAAGGGGCTTCAGCATATTGTACGCTGCCATTTTCGCGCAAATCAAAAGATGATATTTTGAAAGGCTCTTCCTTTGGTGACACCAAGCGATTGTCTAAACTAGACGAAGAAACTACCTTGACATCATCATACGGAACTGTGGGAAGGAAATTAAGACGTGTCATTAAATCGCAAGATGACGCACTTCCGCCGTATAAAAAACTCAAAGCGGAATCAGAAGAAAATAATAGTTCGTATGTTCTATCGAATAACCTTTCCATGGAGTCAATACAAAATTCTTGCGAATTCTCTGAACTAAGTGATGATGAACGACCACCAATCTTCAATGAGCGAATGTCCAACGAGAGAAGGTCCTTAAGGTCACCATCTGCTAGTAAAAACCGCAATAAAAGAAAAAAGGCTGAACATCCATTCTGCACACTGCGTAGAGGTGGTGAGACTACTGATATGCCTGCACCATTTGATAATCCAAAAAAAGACCACAACACCAATCACAGTTCGCTTACCCTTAACCAAGAAGAAGCATTGAATGTACTGAATGAACTTGATGCAATTTTGGACAACCATGCTAGTTCGTCTAGTGTGGAATTGACATCGTCTTCAGAGCAAACGGAAAAAGTTGAAGACTGCCTCTTAGAACTGGACACATACTTGGATGGGCTAGATGACAAGAGTCTTAATAGCTCCATTGACTGTGATAATGTTAAGGTGCTAAACAAAGCTCCCAAACGTCGACCTACAACCCTTCCAAAGAACATGCGTAGTAGTTTTACAATTTCAAAAGGCGGCAAGACCGGCTGTGAGAATGAATTCCTAAATCGGGGTCATATGCTCAGAAAGACTATTGGAAGTGGCAGTGCACTTCGGAGTATGCGTGGCGGTGGTGACAATGAGGTTATTAAGACCACAAATAACAATACATCTCATTCGGGTAAGATATTATACTATTTTTCTTTGCTTTCTCTCTCAAAAGTCTGTAGACAAAGCGACGAACGTCGCACAGTGGTGTGGGCGGCTATGGCGAGCTTAATATTGTTACTATTTTTAGGATTTACACTTTCTTGCGCGCATATGGGTTAAGTTTAGAGCAAGGAAGGGAGAGGTCAATCAGGCTGTTGAAGAGCAGGTTTGCGTTTGATTCACAAACTAGTTTTCTTTTCCGTTCTTTGTTTCCACTTATACGAGTTAAATTCGTTGCGCTTACTGCATATTATCTATACCTACCAGAATTTCTATGAAGCTTCAGTCGATTTCACAACTTTTATTGAACATATTAAAGGTTATTCGGTTAAAGGTATTGTGCAAATACCTATAAATTATTCACTGGCTTCTTTTAAAGCCATTAGATGGATTATGTTTTCGATCTTTAATATATAAATATGTATGTTTTTTTTGATTTGACAAATGCAATCAAAACAAAGTTTTAATAATTTGGGTAATAAAATTAGATGTACAGGTTATTGGGTATATATGTATGTTATAGATGAAAAATACTTTGTTTTTATTAACTCTGACTGATCACATACAAATGATCAAAGAGACTTGGAAAAATATTATGTTTGTAATGTCAGCTCAAAATTGTATAAAAAGGAGAATCTGTACTTCTGGAGTTCGGTAAGCTTTGGACTGTGAAGGAAGCAAGCCAAGGAAATAGTTGGCACAGAATCTAACAAGCAAGCTGAGGAGAAAGTTGGAATCTAACATCAGAAGTGGGATAACTCAAAAAAAAAAAATAGTAAATATAATAAAAAAATAAAAATAATCTTACGATGGAAGAAGCTAACGATTCTGAAAATAACAAAGGGAATACAAACAATAACATGCTCATAACTGCTGATGCATTGTCAGAATTTTTTCAGATAGCTCAGCGTACCCAGCGAAAAGACGATATGGTTGGGTTTCCAGTTTTTGATCCCGAATATTCAAGGGTTGACATCATGAAATGCTGTTCTGACATCGATGTCAGAATAGAACGTGATGATTTAAAAGATTTTGATGTCATACCCCGTGTTCGTTCCTCCTTAATGGGCCGGGCTAAGACCTGGTTTGATAAATATGGTTATCAACACTACACTTGGTCCGATTTACGATCTTCTATTAGCCATGCTTTTTCAAGCGGTTCGAATATTATCGCTCATTTAAGAAAAGTTTGGAATTCAGAGAGCAGTCAATTTGAATCCTATTCCGATTTTGTGATGGCTAAAGTATCACAAATAAACCGTTTACCTTTTGATATTCCTCAAGACAAAATAATAAAAATTGTGATTGGTTGTATATCAAACATTGGATTGAAAAATTCATTAATGTTTGTTATGCCTGATTCAATTCAGTGTTTGATTGATCACCTGTCCTCTATCAGCAAGTCACCGAGTAGACAAAATGATAACTCCCAAAATAATGAAGTTTCGCTCAAGAGATTTAATAGCAATAGACATAATGACGAAGAAAATAATCTGAAGAAGCGTCCCCGTTTGCAATCGGAAAAGAACTGCTTTGAGTGTGGCAAACCAGGTCATTTGAAAATGAATTGCCCTGGACTGGTTTCAAAAAAGTATTACAAATCTGAAAGAAGCGAAAATGTGAAGATTTGTTCCTATTGTAATAAGACTGGACATGAAGAAAGAACCTGTTGGGCTAAACAGAATTCAGAAAAAAAAAGTCAATCTGATAACAAAACGCATATATGTATGTATTTATAAATGGGAAACTATACCACTGCTTATTAGATACAGGTTCGGATTGTTCATTATTGAGAACTGATGTGGCAAATCAAATCGCCAAAGAAAGAGTTCCCATTTGCTGAGTGTGCAAGGAATTTCTGACCACCCAATTCTTCTTACAGAAAAGGTAAAACTATTGGTTGAATTTGAAAAGCTAAACATTGAAATTACTTTTCATATCATTGACAAAAAGTACCCTTAAAAATAAAATAATAATTATAATTATCTAATAGTTATTGGACGTGATGTTTTGAGTAAACCTTCATTAGAAATACGAGTTGACAGACATGGCTCGAAGTTACAGCGAAAGAACTATGATATCATACCATCAAATATGTTAACAAAGAATCTTGAAGAAAACAATTTTGATCAAAAAAGTGATGTTAACAAATTTTATTAAAGAAATATTCATCTTCCGTCATACATGGGTTTCCTTTGACAAAAGTAAAAACTGGAAAACTGAACATTCAACTTAACGAAAATGTTGTTGTTAACTATAGACCTTATAGAATGGCTTTTTCAGAAAGAGCTGAACTAAACAAAATTATTACTGAACTTAAAAGTCACAACATAGTTCGTGACAGTAGTTTACCTTTTGCTAGCCCCGTTGTTTTAGTTAAGAAAAAGAATGGCCAGTATCGTTTATGTGTGGAGTACCGAGCATTGAATCGTGTGACTGCGAAAGATCGATACCCTCTACCAAGAATTGAAGATCAACTTGACCGTCTGTCTGGCAACAAATATTTCTCATCTCTGGATATGGCGTCAGGTTTTTATCAGATACTGATTGAAGATAGTTCTATGCAGATTTTCAACGAGCAATCAATAAGGCATTGGGAATATTAAAAGACAAAACAGCCCTTGTTTATATGGACGATGTTTTGATACCAATAAAAAACTATTCAAGAAGGAATTGAAAACTTGAATTTGGTCTTGAAAGCTTTGATTGAAAATGGATTTTCATTGAACATTGAAAAATTTAAGTTTCTGCAAACCTGGAAATTCAAAGATACAGGCTCTTGTAAATTCTGTTTTACCGAAAAATGTGAAACAAATTAGAAAGTTTATGGGATTATCAAGTTATTTTCGAAAATGTATACCAGAGTTTGCAGCAAAAACTAGATGCATAACTGCCTTAACAAAAAACGATGCAAAATTTAACTGCATGGACTAATGAATGTGAAGAAGCTCGTCAGTACATTATCAAGCAATTACCCAACCGGCCTGTATTGATATTCTTTGATCCAAACCTTCCAACTGAGCTGCACACTGATGCAAGTGCTTTGGGCTATGGTGCTATTCTTTTTCAAAAAATAAAAATACATGTGTATTGTATCCTATGAAAATAAAATAAAATAAAATATAATAAAATACATGTGGTAGCTTACTATAGCCAAAGTACAAAACCTTATGAGGAAAAATACCATAGCTAAGAACTTGAAACGGTTGCTGTTGTCAACGCTGTAAAAAACTTCAGGAACTACCTACTTGGAATCGAATTCACAATTATTACGGACTGTAACGCATTAAGAAAAACCAAGGAAAAGAAAGATTTTGTAGCTAGATGGTGGATCTATTTACAAGACTTCGAATTCAACAGCATGCCGATTATTTCAGTAGAAATCTACAATAGAAGATATGTTACCAGCTTAATAGTTTATCGGAAAATTGGCTTAATATCGAACAAAATTCTGACTTTGGTTGTAAAGAAATAATCGAAAAAATTAAGGGGGAGATGAAGATACAATTTCGCAATATGCCTTGAAAAAATAAAAATAAAATATCTTATAACTAATATCCTATTTAATTACCTTAATCAATAATCTAGTTAGGAAAAAATTATTTGTAATATGTTTGCTTCGTATTTTCAATAAAATAATATTCTTGCCGGGATAAGGTGAGGTATATACTCAGATTGACTAAATTCAAATCTCTTTTTTCGTCGTCCCAATCACTGTAGGGTTTCCTAGGCGAATAAAGAAAGTCCTCTCTTGGCTTAAAGAAAACTGATATCAATCAAAGTTTACCGTATCTTCTCGGACAGCCAAGTAGCCATTAAATTTCTTGATCTCATCTCATATTAATCATGGCTGATTAATATTCACCTTTATGCGTGCCGGGTCACAGGAACATTTGTGCTAATCATAAATCTGACGAACTCGCCAAAAGAAAAACAATGATACTTTTATTGACAATAGGCAAATATAGGTATTTACATCGCTACGTGTAAACTTGGTTGGAATTTATTGTAACGAAATATGCATGGACGAAGAAGAGGAGGAATCGATCCCTTACCTTCTCTGTACATGTTCTGCTTCATCCCAAAGACTCCATGTGGAGGATTTCTATTACAATGATCTTAGTGATTTCGCTCGCTTCATAAGGACCTCCAAATAATTCAATGCTAATGGAGAAAATCTCCAAGATTCCAACTCATGGTCTAAGTGTATCGGCTTTCCTGCTGACAGCCACATCAACGTAACCTAACCTTTGTTCTTGATTTTCTTCGCATTACACATGGAATTCGACGTGCTATAACTTTCATTAAAAAGTTCAGTTGATCAAGTTTCACTTCAATTTAATTTCAAATTCCCTCCCGACAAATCTGTCTGAAATTATTGCAATGTTTCGGTTGCAATAGTTCCTTTCAAGATTAATTTCCGCACATGTCATTCACTTCTAACTAGAAAATCCTTGTGAACTGCCCGCCCAGTGTGGCCAATTTAGCATTTTTCCTGCTAAATCTAGCAGGAAAAATTGTTTTTTAGCATTTTTTTTTTTCAAATCATGCCGGCATATTTTTTAGCATGAAATCTGGTCTTAGCATGAAAATTTAGCAGAAATTTACACGAACCATGCAATTAAATTGAATTTATAAAAAGCTCAAACAAAACCTACGAAAGTGTGCCGACTTCAATGTAATATTTATTGTAGGTGTTGTTGAACGGAACCACTTTTAAGTTTTAACGAATTTAGCAAACTAACATAATTTTCCTTGACGAACCACCTTCTATCGGAAAGCTTTTAACGATTTATCTCGCCTCATTTTATCTCTAATTAAAAAGATAGCTGTGTTTTCTGAAGATGAATTAAAAGTAGATATAACTATCGACAAACTATTACCCAATTCTTACTTCAGCTTTCAATGTGAAGAAAAGTTACAAGAATTCAAGCTACAAGATTTAATAACATGCGAGGATGAAAATGAATTTAGAAAAAACTGTAAAAACTTTATTTTGAAGCTTATCAAAGAGCTTCAAAAAAGGACACCAGAAAATCTGAGAATTTTACAGAAAAATGAATTTTTTTCGGTTCAAAAGTGTTTGAGAATACACAAGCCACCATTAACAGATTTTTTTAAAAGTAGACAAATTAATTCCAAGCTAATATCTAAAATAGAAACACAGTGGAATAATTTACATTTAAATGCTTGGAAAAATGTGGAAAACACTGTGGAATTTTGGTGTGAAGTAAATAAATTTACTGACGCTTCTAATGAAAATCCATATAAAGACCTCTCAAACTTTGTCATTTCATATATGGTCTTACCTATGGTTTTACCAATGCTGCTGTTGAAAGAGTTTTTAGTTTCATGAATCTCGTCAAAGACCAGCGGCGAAACAGGATGAAAAAAAAATATGCTGAATAGCATTCTTCTTATTAGGGATAATTTATCTGAAACATGTTGTGATAATTTCGCTGTTCCTAATAAAGTTAATAAACAGGTTGGAGCATCAAAATTTTATGTTACCCAGAAAGAAGAAGAAAATATGCGTGATATTTTTGAAGAGGCTTTTGAATGGGGCTCAACATTTTTCTTTTTTTTTAATGATTTAATATTTATATTTTAGTTTTAACCAGAGTGAATTATTTTTAAAATGCAAAGTTTTTGGCAGGTTTCGAGCTAAAAAAAATATTTAGCATGATTTTTAGCATATTTAGTACACAAAAAATCATGCTAAATAGCCGAATTTAGCATAAACTCAAATTATGAATTGGCCACACTGTGCCCGCCCCATTCACAGAGAAATTTTGGTTCTCTGTCCGAAAATTCCTACAAATATCCTTTGATACGTCTTCAATTCATCAGAAAACTATTTGATGGCATTTGCATTTAGATTGTATTTCACTGTTTCACCTTCCCACTCTTTCTTGCTCTTTTGTAAAGGTATCCTTGAAGTTATATCTTTTAATCGTTCATTTATTTCATTTATCTTAAAAAATAATTATAGATGAACACATACAAAAATGATTTAAAATCAAAATATCAGACCGACACCTAAACATTTTTTTGATTGTTCCTTCCCCCTTAAATTTGTTTCTCAAGTCAGAAAATTTTGTTCAAAAACTTAAACAAAATTTTTCGAAAATGTCTACATATGTATATACAATATTACATATTTCAAATTCAAAAGGAGCTCCTGTTTTGATGAAAATCCAAACAATCGTTAATGGGAAAGTAGAAAATAAAAAAAAACGGTTCTCAGACAGGTACCCTTATTAAAATCTTTTCCTAAATTTTGTAAATGTAGACCATGTCTTTTTTATCAAAATCATTAGTTAGATTCGAAATAAATAAGTTTTTCATTAATAGTAAACCGTTTGTTTCAAAGCTTAAATAAATTTCGATTTCTCCTCTAGGGAATTAACGAAGACCCTTAACTTTCAAGTTTGAAGAAAATCGTTTCAATTATAGAGTACAGATCGTTTTTGATAGACGAAGCAATTCATTTCTATACAGATGGATCTAAAACCGATGACGGGGTCGGTGGAGGCGTATACTCCGAAAAATTAAATCTTTGTCTATCTTTTCGTCTTCCCAATCACTGTAGCGTGTTCCAGGCAGAGCTTTTAGCAATAAAAGAAGTCCTCTCTTGGCTAAAAGAAAACGTTATATCGACAACCGATATACGTATCTTCTCAGACAGTCAAGCTGCCTTAAAGTCACTGGACTCTGTCTCCATTAACTCACAAACAGCCCAAAATTGTCGATCATCTCTGGTGGAGATGTCAAAACAGTTTAACATTCACCTTACATGGGTGCCGGGGCATAGAGACATTCCAGGAAATTGTAAAGCTGACGAACTTGCAAAAAACGGAACAATATTACCTTTGTTGGATAGCAAATCTAACATCGGTATACCCCTAGCTACTTGTAAACTTATGCTAAAGCAAGATACCATAAAGAAAGCCAACCACAGGTGGACCAGCACCCCAACTTGCCGGTCTACTAAACTGATTTGGCCATTGTTTGATGCCAAACGCTCAAAACAACTAATTTCTATTGGTAGATTGCATATTAGCTCCATTATAGGTGTCCTTACTGGGCACTGCCTAATAGGAAGACATGCTTCTCGTCTTGGAGTTCCTGCAAATGACTTTTGCAGAAGCTGCATGGATGAAGAAGAAGAGGAGTCAATTCCCCACCTTCTATGCTCTTGTCCTGCCCTAGCGCAAAGACGTAGACTCCACTTGGAAGACTACTACTATAACGATCCTAGTGATCTAAATAATTCCGACATTCACTGTCTCAAACGCTTCATTATTAGCTCAAAATGGTTTAACGAGTAAGGGGGATTTTTGAAATCCTTGTGGTATCACAACGGACCAAATATTGGTCTAAGTGTGCTGTCCTTTTCCGGTCAGCAGCCACTTTAACCTAACCTAACCTAACCTAGAGTACAGACATACAGGCACACAATTGCGGGACCAACTTGTTTTTTGTGTTCGAGTTCGCTTTTTTCCAAAAGAAAAGAGATTTACATGTACATATGTATGTATGTATATGAAATACGCACACTAAACAAAAAATGTCGACCCGGGATCGAAATCTCTAATTTGTAAAGGAAATCGACATAAAAAAGATACACAATTTATTTTTTGACAACTCTTGCTTTACTTTTTTGTTCTCAACATTTTGACAGATTGTTGCTCAGGTTTTCTGTTCATCCCAACAGATGGTAATGTGTTTCAAAAGGTTTATAAAAAACTCCGCCGTATTCAACTGCAGTATTTGTAGAAAATATTTTTATAAGCGAATGTTTTGCATAGCATAAAAAAACAAAAATGTTGATTGCATTATTAAGGATAAGATGAGTTTTCAAAGGAATACCATAAAAAGATATAAAACTGTTTAATCTCTGGCTTTTGGCTTAAGCGACCGCAAATCTCAGAGCGGATATCAAAGTTCATTGGCTTCTTTGAAAAAAAATGTCGTTGAGTTCATTACAAGTGTGTTTGCTGAGATTAATTCCCATATTATTTTTTTTGTTTTATAGAAAGAATATCACCGCAAATGTACATAAAATCATTTTCACAATGGGACCTAGGAACCTAGAGTAGACTTCTATGTGTACTTTCTCATCAGATTACCAATAGAACGAACATTGCTGTAGATTCTGTGTACAGAACACTGCATAGCTTTATTATATGAATGTCCATCGATTTAATTTTAATAAAGATTCATGAGCGACGATGGATAAATAGGAAAAAAAGAAGACTTTCACCATTGTCGCTGCGCCATGATGTTTTTCTTTTCTTTGTTGCATTATGAGGTTTTTAAATTGAATCAATTGAGGAGGAATTAATTCAGAGGGCATAAATGATGATTCACATTTTGTATACCTAGTCAGAAAGTTGTTGCTTGAGGCAAGGGTTAAATTCAACCAGAGTCGAAGTTAGATTATCTTTGGGCCTGGCAGAGGTCCTATAAAATAAAAAAAAAGTTAGGGACTAACGAAGAGAATCTAAGCCTAGTGACTTGCCTACAATTCTCAACCTTTCCTGTGCTTATGTTGTCCGAAGGAATGGAAGCGACCTACAATTTTCTGCCGAGTCCGAACGGCCGAAATAAAAGCACTAATCATGACAAGAGCTTTTGCCACTTCTTCAAAAGCTGCAGTACTAATGGAAACTAATGTTTGTTTTTTTTTAGGTGGTAACGGTTGGTGAGCAAACCCACACGTTCACCCTACCTTATTTTCTATATTAAAAATTTACTAAAAGTTCCTTTTTTCAATTTAAAATAAAAATGATGTTGGCATGATGCAAAAACGTATACATATTATGTACATGTTTGTATGCTTTGCAAAAAACGTCAACACACTAGGTACTTTTGTATTTAGCCAAAAACTAAATTAAAGTTTAATTATTACCACTTTTTTGCATTAGAGGTACAATGTTTAATCAAAATCTTTAAAGCTGTTTGTGAGAAAAATATATGGAAAGCAAGCTTAGGCGAAAATTCCAATTTCGCCTCTACTGAATTTTATTAAAAAAAAAACTTTTCGTAGGCTTTTCGTTCCCAAACTTATCTAAGAGATTTTGGAAAATATTTGTATGGAGCGGGGTGGTTGATCTACAGAGTCGCAGAAGTAGGTGTAATTTCCTCTGCTCGCTGTATTCGATTACATAGAGAACCGACTTGTGGTAATTAATTCAAACTATTTTCATTTAGTTTTAGCATAAATATTCATATGTATATAGTACGTATGTACTGTACATATGTGTGTACATTATTTTATAATTTTTTCAATACGACGGATTTATTTAGGGGGAACAAACCCAAGCTAACGAGTGTATTCTAAAGTTAACATTATATAAGTCTTCTATGTTTGTTCACAATTTCCCATATCAATTCCATCCAACGGTTCATACGAGTTATCGTATCAAAATGGCGCACTTCAGTGCTAATTGAGCAGCAGGTCGCCATTTCTACCTACCTTCTATGTTTAAAACGGTTTTTTTATTTCGTCCTTTTTTTATTTCGTTTTGACTACAATTATTTCTGTTTACTTTGTCAAAAGTTTTTTTTTTAACGATAAACGATAAATATCATACTATGTTCTTTACACGTTTCTGTTTGGATTTAAAAACTCTTGACATTGGGACGAGTCTGACGACTGAACATACCATAAGGGGAGCAACAGAGAGGACCCAAGAGGAAGTTAATATGCTTTGAAGCCGCGAAGCGAGTGACTCAAGCTCAGTGTTGGGACTTCTACCACTTAAGTGGTATTTCTACCACTTTTTACTGTTCATGAAAACCTACCACCTAAAAATCAAATTCTACCACTTTTTGAACTTTTAACTTTACCATATACCATACGACCACAACCACACCTAAAATTTTATTAGGACAATATGCTTGGAAGACATTGAAAAAGTCTTAAGAATCAAAAAATATAGTATACTAATATTTCATCAAAAATTTGTTTTATTGCCCTTGTGAGGTATTTTGATTCAGTAGAAGGAGCAGTAAAAGATAAGTTTTTTGGGTTATTTGAGCTAGAGGACTCAACAGCTGAATCAATCTACAATAAAATTGTAGAAACTTTGAATCTTTTGAATATTCCAATTCAGAACATGATTGGATTTGCTTCAAACAATGCTGCTGTTATGATGGGTTCTTTAAGTGGTGCCTCACGTTTAAAAATGTTTACCCTAATATTTTAACGGTTGGAGATACATGTCATAATTTAAGTTATTTCTCCGCTTATGCTGCTAAATGTATACCTGTGCAAATTGAAAAATCGTTAAAAGATATGGGTGATTCTACAATAGATGGAATTTTCGGTGGCCCAAGAAATATTTTAAAATCCGTTCAATTATTTAATCTGATTTTTTTTATAAAATTAAATAGATGGAATTTTCGGTGGCCCAAGAAATATTTTAAAATCCGTTCAATTATTTAATCTGATTTTTTTTATAAAATTAAATATTGTTGATATCTACCTGGCCTGACAATATTATTAGGTTGACCTTATTTTATCTTGCTCAAAAAATTCTTCAAAGTGTCTGATTCTCAGTCCCCTGACGTGTCCCCAGTGCGTTTTCGCAAAGAAAAATTATTACCGTTCTCTTATTTCAGGTCTCATACTTAGATGAATTGCACCAAAGTTACGGAAAGTAACACTCTTTGCTACGAAATAGCTAAATATTTTTTAGTAATTTATTTTATTACAAAAAAACTTAATTAAACTTTGTCCCCCGCTTTTTGTATCAGTCCCCTGGCATATTGAAACAGTCGCAAAAATCAATAACTAGGATATCGATTGAATTTCCAGCACTGGCAATTTGAAGTACCAAATCTCCTTACAATAAAATTGTGGTGCAAATCGATTCTGTTTCTTATGTTAGTATTGTGAAAAAGATATTTGTGCAAGAAGTCGTGGATTGTCCCTTTAAATTATCAGTCCTCTGGTGAGGTTTTACAAAACAAATTTGTATGTAAGAAGGCATATTTGTTAGAAGTATAGTATAGGTTTAATAAAACTGTAATATTATATATATATATTTATTTTTTAAAGTTAAACCTTAATACCTTTTTTGCGCAAAAACCATGAAAAACCTCAGTCCCCTGGCCCCAGTCCCCTGGTTAATAAATGAGCATTATGATATTTTATTCAGAAACCTGAGAAATTTTTAGTTATATTGAACTTCGAACTTCATTGCGAAATATTTTTAAAATTTTTAAAAATAATATAATTTATTTTAAATTGATTCTTAGAAAAAAAAATATTTAATTATAATATATTATATTCTCTTAATAAAATGCTAAATAATATTTATTTACCATGAATTTTTTAGTTTATGAAGAATAATTAAATTTAATTTCTATATTTCAATGTGTACCCAAGAGAAAATAAGAAAAAAAAATAAAGATTTATTCAGTTCCCTTAAAAAAAAAAACTCAGTACCCTAAAGATCCTTTTTCAAAAAATGTCCTTAAAATCGTCATTTTTTATTTTTTTAACTGGCCGCTTTCAACAACGCAAAGGGACGTTCTAATGATCATCTAAAACAATTCTTACGCCTTTTGGAATCCAAAAATGTCGTGCCGAAATTTGTATCATTTTATTCCATTGTTTGTAGAATCACCCATATTTATTTGTATTTTTGCCACAGCTCGAAAAAAACAAAAAGATTTCATTACTTTCTAAAAAGCACTTGGGGTATAAATGACCATCAAATTTTAAAATTTTGCCAAACTCATTGGCTGGAAATGGTCTTAAATAAAATCATAGAACAGTGGAATCCCTTGTTTGATTTTTACTTATAAGGCAAGTTCTGCATTTTTCTATACTGCACTCATTTGAAGAACCTACTTCTAAGGCTTCACAAATTTTTGATTTTTTAAAAAATAAAGACAAAACTATTTACCATATTCTCAAATGTATTTTGGCCTTCACTTTGAAAGGTACTCATTAAAAAGTGACATCTATTAACAAAAACTAATGAAATTAAGAAAAGTGATGTGCAGCTATTATGTCGAATTATGTTTTCAAATTGGAGAAAGACTTCACTTTTCAAACGATAAATTAAAATTAGTTTTAGGTCTTACGAGACATTTTTAACCAAACATAACGAACCTAGAATGGATTAATAATGAGCGGAGAAAACTAACAGGAGAAAATCACCTACTCCAAATTTTTAAAACTGATGGTATGGACAAGTTATTGTTTAAAAACATTTCTTCATATATCTTGGAGTTTTGTTGCTTACCGCACAGCAGTGCTGCTGCGGAACGTAAATTTTCATGTTTGAAAAATAATAAAAATGAAAAGAGAAATAAATTGGAAACAACAACTGTTCACAACATTCCAGCTGTAAGGGAAATTCTATTCAATTATCAAAATTTTGATCCTCTAGAAGAATTAGTAAGATATGCTTCAAGATGTAGATTTTCCGACGGCTTATACTCGTATGTTATAGATTTAAGTTTTTGGTTTGGAACGAGTCTAAAATAAAATTGTATGGGGTTATGTATGTATATGACTTGCTTTCAGATATAATGCGATCTTTGAAACATAAAGAACTGAAATGTTATATATTTTATTTTTGTATTTGATTTATTTTTAATAAAGTTATTGAATATACGATTTGTTACATAAAAATGGCTTTTAACTTCTACCACTTTTTTGACAACCTTTCTACCACTCTTTTGCTTCTGCGAAGTCCCAACACACAAGCTACTCTTGTTGAGTGAGCTGAGTGAATTCGATTTTTTTCAATTCACTTCGAATTAATTTCCGAAACATCAAAATCAGCTGCCAGTTAATTTGAATGATTAAATTGTTGATATTTTTTTCTCTTTAAACATTTTTTAGAATTTCAATGAATTGATTTTAAGATCGATGCTAAAAATGAACGTCCAGTGAAAGGAACATTATGTCGAAAACGACGTTTTAGCAGGTCTTAATTAATGTAAAAATCAGTTTTATCATCTGGATAGGTGGAAAACATCGTTTGAGTAGTTCTCCATCAATGATAAAATCAGCCTTATTATATGGATAAGAAATTGTCAAACCTTTACGCGTAATTGAAATTTTAAGTCTCGTACACTTAGCCCCAGCACGTTTGATTTGTTTGTATTTTTTTGAATCACTTGTACAATCATTTGCAACGAATGCTTTTGCTAAAAAATAGAAAAATGTTTTTGTTCCCACTTCAGATTCTTTTTTGAGAGCTTGGAGAAAGCTGAAATCCTGCAATCAGACGGTCCTTATGGATGTGTTAGTGGGTTATTTAGTAACGCAAATTAACATATGCATAGAAATGAGCTTGAAAACTAAATTAATCAATATAGTACAAATCTTCCATTTAATCAATTTTTTTAACGTGTATATTTCATAAAAATAATTTTGCAATGTTATAAAATTGCTATTAGTGATTTGGCTTAACACTTTGTCGGTTATTTTTGCGCCCCTCTCACCTTACGCCCTGATACATTCTTAGAGCTGTGACACTGTGTGAAACATAATTTTTATGTTGCTAGGTATTTTCAAATTCACCAACTAAAAAACCACAACAGAAAAATATTTTTCTAATCGAAGAAGAGACGAACCGTTTTAGACACGTAATAAACATACATATAATATAATCTTAAAAGTCGGGTTATTTGATAGTATTAATATGTTGTTTTTTCTCGTATATTTATGCAGGTAAATTTGCTAGATCAACCTCTCCTGTTCGCAAGACATGGCGCCGTAATTCAATGCGAAAGACATCACTTCTGGTTCTTCCCGATCATATACGCAGTGAAGAGGACTTACCAGCATCAACTTCGGGGGAGTTATCTTTTCCCCGGGAAGTTGAGGATTCGTCTGCAAGTGGTAGTGCTCCACTAAGTACACCCACTATGAGAAGATGTATATCCCAGACTGACTTTACTCCCAGTGTACTGACACCCTATGATATTTTACAAGAAATGGTTGACAGGAATTCTGCAGAAGGACAAGACTCCACTGAAGATCGTCCTAGACAATTCGGGCGAAGAGCTGATGGTCATCCGCGGATATTTTCCATTCGTTCTGAGGCCACAGGCAGTGGTAATCATTGCATTATTATAAATCATGATAGACCAATGAGCGCTCCAGTTAATGGCTCCATTGACTGTAATCGTCGCAATCCAAATACTACTTCACATCTGGCAGATGTTATATGTGCGGGGTACATCGGATCGGAACCCAGCTCAGTTGGATCATCACGCAATCCTAGTCCGGTTTCGTTGGTTTCTAGCACTGGATCAAGCTCAATAGGTTCAACGGCAGCAGATCATTCTCCACGAAGGCCCGCTACTCCACCTTTGGAGAACGGTAATATACAGCCACGAATATCTCATATCGATCCAGATAACAATCAATCAGCACACCTAGATTTCAATGCAGAGTGGCCGAATGCATATGGCCGAATATTGGCCCTGATGTGCTGTACTTTGGGTCTGTTCAACATCAGCCGTTTTGCTAACCAGACAATTCACTATGGTGGAAACTTCCTGCTTCAGTTCCTACTTCTTTCGGTTGTTTTTGGAATACCACTGTTTTGGCTGCAAATTTGTCTGGGAGCCAAGATAAAAGCTGGACCGGTTTCGATGTGGAAAATCAGTCCAATTTGCCGAGGTATCGGAATCGCTCTAGTATTGGGACAATGTGTCATGGGATTATATTCAACAGTCAGCATTAGTTGGCTTTTAGTTTATCTAAAGGATTCATTTCTAACAAAAGCTCAACCACTGTATCGGTGGCAAGAATCATTTTATATGTATCATCGATCAACGAATGTGTCGGGAAATCTAACCGAAACCGTTGCGGATTATTTCAATGGCATAGTGCTACAGAGATTACACTTGGGCAGGCGAATTGATGGTAGTGATGTTCGGTTCCAGGTGAGTGATATGGTAAGTTGGGCATTTTTGTTCCTTAAAAATAGAAAACTTGTTAAAAAAATATGGATTTCCATTTAAGCAGCTCGCCTTCAATTTGTCGATAATCTGGACAATAGTCTTCTTGGTGCTTTGCAAAGGATTGAAATCTTTCGGGAAAGTTATATTACTTTTAACATTAGTTCCACTGGTTTTATTCATTGTGATTACCTTTCGGCTGTTATATTACATCGGATTCTCAAATGCACAAAATATATTCTCGGCTTCGGACTTTGAGGATTTTTTAATAAATTCAAAAACCTGGACTGCTGCTGCTCAAGAAGCTTTTCTCACTTGGGGCTTATTGGGTGCATCTGTTATATCTGTATGCAGCCGAAGTTATGGAAAAAACAATAGCAAAGTCATTCTTCGTCGCGAAGCAATATTGGTGGTATTGCTGACATTATTGGGGCTGTGTTTGGCAGGGGTATTTGGATTCTCTTGTGAGCAGATTTTGCATAAAAACGATTACATTTATGTACCACGATCTTATGGTAAGCTCAACTTTTTTTATAACTTGTAAATTAGTGCTTCAACTTATTTTTTTACAGAATTTATGGATTCCTACACTTCAGTATATTCCCTCAAAGGTCCAATTACACCTGCCCTTATTTCGTTCCCAACTAAGTGGGTGCCACATTATTCGAGCCTTTTAGGAGAAACTTATCGTCGTCCTCCTTTAACATCAGTTCGGGAGAGTGGCTACCAGGCGTTGCGATTGATAACCGAGTTGTTTCCAGCGGCAATGGCTATTGCTCAGAATGACTTATCATGGATTTGGACTGCGCTTACCTTCTTTATGTTCATTCTGTTTGGATTGGGTCAGCTGTGTGTCATGTGGAAGCCTATTTCTAGTGGATTGGGTAACTCCACAAGTTCAGTTCTATTGAGTTGTGTCACTGCTCTATTATTAGGCATACCATTCGCCTCCGAAATGGGCTTGGCTATGATACACTACTTCGATATGGTATTAGGAGGAGCATGGTGGATGTTGATTTTATGGACAGCGGAAATCTTGGCAGTCTTTTTGATTCGAGGTCGTCCTTATAATGGAGATGTGCTAGTTAATGACTTGCGAATGACTGGATCAATGTCTGCGTTCTTGGCTCTTTCTTGGAATGTGCTTCTTCCCATTGCATTGATTACTTTAGCCATAATCGAATATAAAGTTTCATTGACAAGTCAATTTTATCATTGGCGAGGGAAGTCTTACTTTAGCTTTTGGACTCGGAAAGTTGGTGGTCTAACTCAGGTTTCATTTTTACTGATTGTACCGATTACAGCAATTATTCAAATATATCGATATCTTACAAATGGTCCACCTGATATTTTGGATGTAAGTTGTGTTTTTGTAAATGATGATTAGATGTTAATTAATTTGCATTTCTTTAGCGTATTCAGCTTTTATATCGTCCGACTGAATCACCATTACTACACCGCCGAGGGCGACCCGGTGCTGATAGAAATAGGCATCAAGCTGGTCAATACAATTTAAGGAATTCAGATCTAGAAGCGAGTAATGCTCAAGATGATGCTCCTCCAAAATATACACCCCCTCCTTCATACACAACAGCAACTGGAGCTCGACTAGCTAAAATCTTGCGTCAAAGCATAAGGCGAAGTGTTAGACGGTATAGTTCAAATTTGTCAATCATTAAATAAAGGATTTAAATTTGTTGTCTTATAGATTTTTGGGTGAACCAAGTCGGACACGACCAATTCTATCTCTTGAGTCGGCCGATAACAGTCTTCCACCTGATTATTCTACAGTGTTGTCCAACCCAGCTGGTGTCGATAATCAACCTCAAAATATTGAAATCCGTCCAAGGCCTCTATACAATAGTTACACTCAACGAAGCCTTTCATTAGGCCGCAATTTAAGAGGAGCCCATAAGATCGATAGATCAAGTGAACCTCGACCCTCATCAGCTGGTACAACTATATTATCAAGATCCAGGCAGCCTTATACAGCATTTGATGTTGCTAATGTTTTGCGAACTTCAACTCGTCGTCGTGAATCTGGATCCAATTCAATTTCTTCCAGGATTGATCAATCATTGCGCAACAAGACAAGTTGGTCAGTTGAAAATCTAGTGATCAATGCAGCACCACTTGGAGAAAGCAATGCAATTATTCTAAGTGCTTCCCCCGCAGACTCATCAAGCGATCACAACCCACCGGATAGGTTAGATAATAACGAAAATACATCTGTGATTTGAATCTCCCCAATTAAAATTTGTCTATCCTCTGTTTAAGTCGTCACTGGACTTAATTTTATGAAATTGCAATAAACTTAATAGAAAGCCTTATTATAGACATTAATTTAATATTATTTATACATAAGCAGAAACGTTGAATATTAACTGTAAAATGTATAGTGCATAATAAATTTAGAGACTTAGCATAAAACATTAACATTGATCTTTAATTCAATTATATTTAGTAAAAGACCTATAAGGCTAGGCGCGCACATTCAATTTTTAGTTGCACAACTAAAAAGTTTGTGTTTTGACACAAACTAAACAGCAACATATACGGCCCTATCGATGTAACCGTCGGAGCCTCGGAGCGGAAGTCTCTCCGATTTCCTACGAACCGGAGACATTTTGCTTCAAGGTATTTCTCCGATCAGCTGTTCGGAAATTCTGTCCGACAAAATTCAACGCACGCCATTTGTGTGGAATGAAACACTTCTAATGGTCTTATTTTTGACACATACAAATAAAATTTTCTCCGAAATGTAGGTAAGTAATAAAAGTTGTACCTGTGTCTGGGAAGATCTGGCCCAATCAGTTAAATTAATTGGGTCCGATGTTTGGATGGAAAAAAGTATGTTCGTGATCTTTTGTTTTGTGTATTGATCCAATTTTGTGTTTAAAGTGGTTAGTCAAATAAATATAAAATATGTGTTTCAAAAGTTTTTTTTTTTTCAATTTATTCTTTTTTTGACACTTCAAATGGAAACAAAAAACATGTATGGAAATGGGTAAGGGACTTTATTCGATAGTTTTGATTTAAAAATCGGTGCATCTTATTACATTTCTTAAAAATGCTAGCGCTAATAATTTAAAAAAAATACTTTTTATAAACAATAAATTACACTAGTTTACACAAAAAAAGTACCTCAACAAAAAAGTATTTTCTAGACTAATTTTGGCTCTCTGAACACGAAAATGGCAATCATTTATTTTTCCAAAGAAGCGTTTTCGAGATATGACCAAAAACCGTGTTTTTCTGCTCCTTTTCCATGTATAAGCCTACTTCTCAAAAACGGTCGAACTAATTAACATATACTTTATAGTTTTGAACAGATATTTTGTTTGCCTTTCCAACAGTATACAACTTGTGTAAATCAGCCCAACAATCGTCAAGAAAAAACCGTTCAAAGTTTCAAAAAACACAATTTTTGGCCGTTTTTTGAAAATCGATTGTTTTAAGTCATTCCGTAAGGATAGAAAAAAGTTTTAAGATCTCAGGTGAAAGATATTGTTTTTACAAAGCTAAAACGCATAAGATCAATGAAATCGAATAATAAATGTGGAAGTTATGAAACATTACGTGAAGGCAGACCATTTCAGTTTTTTTCAAAAAAAACATGTTTTTTAGTCTTATCTACCTGTTTAAGAAATGTTGGAAAAAATATACAAATTCAGAGCATTTACTGTAGTGCTTTATAGTAAAGTAATGCTATATTGTCAACCTGTGCTACGTGCTTTGTGAGGTTAATTGCATTTGGAAACGGAAATAGGAAGTATTTATCGTTTGGAAAGCCAGTTGAATGGAGAAACCCAATTGATCATGTGACTGACTGTTACTTCTGCTTAACTAAAATACAAGGAGTGAAATTTCGGAAAGCTTTTTATCCCGAAGTGCAATCAGTAACAAAGACGGCGCCACATTCTTCTCCGTATCCAAAACAAGAACCATCAGGAACAAAAATAACAGCCGGAGAAGTATCAGATTTGAATTCCAGTATCATCAGCAGTTTAGAAATTGAAAGTCCAAAACTAAAGCTATTTAATCAATTCCAACTCAATGATTTATGCCGCGATCTCAACTTATCTTAAGTGAAGTCTGTGTTGCTCGCTTCGAGATTGCAGGAATTTAACTCTTGGAAGCAGAAACAAGTGACTTATTACAGAATAAGATATTCGAAAGGTATTATTCAAAAACGGGTGACTTGTTATTGCAATGATGTGACAGGATTATTTGCTGAATTTGGAGAACACCACGAAGCTAAGGATTGGCGGCTTTTTATCGACGGTAGCAAGTATAGCGTGAAGGCTGTCTTACTTCATAAAGGGAACACGAAACCATCAATCCCGATTGGTCACTCCACAAATGTAAAAGAGGACTACAAGACCATGGAAAAACTTCTTCAACTTGTGAAATACAATTCCTATAACTGGAAAATCTGCTGTGATTTAAAAGTCGTGGATTTACTTACTGGCCTGCAGGGTGGCTACACAAAATACTGCTGTTTTCTGTGTTTTTGGGATAGCAGAGCAGATGAAAAGCATTTCATCCAACGAAATTGGCCACTTCGTGAAAATCATGTAGTAGGAAAGAGCAACGTTGCTGAAAAAGCACTTGTTGAAAAACAAAATGTAATACTTCCATCATTGCACATAAAACTCGGCATTATGAAAAATTTTGTAAAAGCCTTAGCAAAAGATCCCGAAAACAAAGGATTAACATATTTGAAAACAAAGTTTCATAAGCTATCGACCGAAAAAATTAATGCGGGTATATTCGTTGGTCCACAGATAAAAAAAAATGTTTAGTGACACCGGATTTTTTAATTGTCTAAAAAAAACGAGAAAAGAGATGGAATGCTTTTCAAGACGTAGTTCATGGATTTTTGGGAAACTACAGAAGTCCAAACTATCGTCAATTGATCGAAAAAATGATGATTACATTTCATGCTATTGGTGAGTATTTAGCAGATTAGTGTTTCAAAAACAATGAATTCTATTGACAACTAAAATTTAAATATTTGTATTCCTTTTAGGTGCTCGCATGTCTTTGAAAATGCACTTCCTGCACAGCCATTTGGAAACTTCTCCCTCGAATTTAGGAGCTGAAAGCGATGAACAAGGTGAAAGATTCCACCAGGATCTTGCTATCATGGAAAAGATTCAACGTCACATAAAAGAAGAAGTGTAAACAATACTTATTCATATTTTCAATAAAAATTATGATAAAAAGAAAAAAACCTGAAATGATCTGCCTTCACGTTATGTTTTATAACTTCCACATTTATTATCCGATTTCATTGATATTGTGCGTTTTAGCTTTGTAAAAACAAAATCTTCCACCTGAGATCTTAAAACTATTTAAAATATTTTTTTTTCTATCCTTACGGAATGACTTAAAACAAGCGATTTTCAAAAAACGGCGAAAAATTGTGTTTTTTGAAACTTTGAACGGCTTTTTCTTGATGATTGTTGGGCCGATTTACACAAGTCGTATACTGTTGGAAAGACAAATAAAATATCTATTCAAAACTATAAAGTATATGTTAATTAGTTCGAACGTTTTTGAGAATTAGGCTTATACATGGAAAAGGAGCAGAAAAACACGTTTTTTGGTCATATCTCGAAAACGCTTCTTTGGAAAAATAAATGATTGCCATTTTCGTGTTCAGAGAGCCAAAATTAGTCTAGAAAATACTTTTTTGTTGAGGTACTCGCCAAAAACCGAAAATTTGTAAACTAGTGTTACACTCTCTCACGGATTTGTCATGGTTTAAAATGCTTATGGTGTTTATTTTATAAAAAATTATCGAAAATTATATCGCATTCTCGATAAATCGGTTAATAAATCGCAATACATTGATGGATTTCTGTAAAATTTCTTCCGATGAAAGCTACTACGAGCCAAAATTGAATTTCCGAAGATTGATGCGTTGCGGAGAAAGTTCCGCTCCGACGGTTACTTCGATAGGGCCGACTATTTCTTTAATTTCCGCAACAAGAATTTGTCAGAGGATTTCGGAGAAATTTTTTCTTAGTACTGTCAAAAATAAAACCATTAGAAGTACTTCTCCGCAAAGTATCGCATACAAATGCATGCGTTGAATTTAGTCGGACAGAATTTCCGATCAGTTGATCGGAGAAATACCTCGAAGCAAAATGTCTCCGATTCGTAGGAAATCGGAGGGAATTCCGCTCCGACGGCTACCTCGATAGAGCCGAACGACATATGGCATCAACTTCGTAGGAGTCTGCTCCCTGACTGCAGAGTACTAATATTAACATTTGTGATGCCAACCGAAGTTTAAATTCAGTCATCTCAAATCCCCCTGGGCTCTCGCCACACATCTTAAGCAGGAACTATGAAATGTTCATATGAGATTCCTCGGTTTCAACACTACCCAATCATGCATTCAAACCAGAGGATTAAGCATCTGAAGACCAGGAACCTGTCCACCTGTATTCATCCAGTGGCAACCGATTACAAGCCTTTAGCTGCCGAGGAATAGCCTTAGCTATGATATAACAGAGCCTCAAGTCCTCCCATAAACTGATAACATTACTAATTCACGTACTAAGAAAATTCAGATAGAAAACTTTTCTATGCATTTAATTACCCTGTATCCCTGATCATCTGGCCGAAACAAGGGTAGGGTCCTCGTTTGCCAAAAAGTTTGGCCTCGACAGACAGCAGGTGTTTTCAACCTTCCATTTCTTCCCCGTATCTTGTCAAATTGAATGATAATTGAACCATTAAAAAGTACAGGATTGCTTCAATTCAAAAAGAGCTCAGCTGAAATCTTAATAACGCACAGTATTAAACATTACCATTTTGAATGGCTTTTCAAATAATTTTTGTTTTTCAACGATTTTGTATGAAAAGTTACTAAACGGGGGTCATTAAGTATTTTAAGCAAAAATTGCGCATCGAATGTTATTATAATGTTTAATTTTCTCAAAAACTAAAATATCGAAAACCATTTGGATTTTTGTTTTTGAATAAAAATTTGTAATTAATTACATTAGGGGTATTCACGATCCGCTGTAACTAGTCTTGTATCATAGTAAAAGTGTAACATTTTCTTACATTATAACAACAAAATACCCCTATTAATAATAATAACTTCCATAGAGTAGCTGTTTTAGAATATCGCTCATTTGCTATTAGAGCGTCATAAGTAAAAAAATCATAATTTTGAGTTAAGTGCAACTATACAATGTATGTTGATAAAATTGTTTGTTAATTACTTTTGTAAAGTGTATGTTTTGCTGCACCAAAGTCATTTTTCAATAGCTTTTACTGTGAAACGAAATTTTTAATCGTATTTACATGTCTCGAAACATCGGTCTTTTCACAAAGAAATGATAAAGGTATTCTATGATCAAGGGATCATAGATAAATCAGTTTCTATTGCATTCAAGCTTGTAAACACGTTAATTCTACTTTAATTTAGTTGTATCTATGGCGACTGAGGTTTAATCCAACAAAACGGGTCTGGTCTATTAGAAGACGCCTTCTTTCGGTGGAGTTGAAAAAAAGAAGAATTTCCTCTAACTAATATGCATTCATTTAATGTGGAAGTTCTGGAATAAAAACCTTGTTTCAAGAGCTTTTCAATACCACAAACAAAAAGTTTGTTAGTTCCTTGGAAGGTTTAAGCATTTGTCAGGGTGGTCCGCCTGTTTTAGTTTCACAGAACATTTTAAAACCTTTGAACAGTAAAGTGTACACAAATTTCTTTAAAAGTGGATATTTTGGGGGCTCAATTACTATTTAACTTTGAGAAAAAGAAAAACTGTTTTGTTGTATTCCCAAAAGGCTTTACAATTTATTAAAATATTAAATAATTATTTTTGAATACCGAAACAGATAACTACATAAGTAACTCAATATAATTTTATATAAACAAACATTTATAGAATTTATGGATTTTAAAACCAGTTATATAAAATTTAACAAATGATTTTATACAGAGGATACACACATAAGACAATTTTTAAGATTATTTATTCGTTAAAAATCTTTTTTTTGTGTACAGATTAGAATAAAAGAAAACCCAAACATAAACAAGCAATGGAATATAACTATAATAAACTAATAATATTTTAACATTAATAAAGATAATATTGCTTTTAATTGGCGTGCAAGATTTGCAAAGCCATTTTTGCAGCGGCTTTCTTGGCCATAGATTTATTACCTCCACAACCAGTGGCAGTCTTTACGAAGTCACGGCAGTAAAATCTGCACTTCATCATCACAACATCGTATTCTTCAAATTCCAATGTGAACTCAGGTTTTGCTCCCTTATACTCGTATAATTGACGAACAGGATCAAGCGGCACTTCGGCAGTAAATTCGTTCAGTTCGATGTCCATTAATTGATTGATTACGCTCCAAGTACATCGTAAATCATTTCCTGAGTCTAAAAATACAGCTCCAATTAAGGCTTCAAGAATGTCGCCCAAGGCTTTAGGAACGTCTATATTTTGCGCCAAATTAAAAGATTCTTTTTCCACGACGGTTTCTTCAAGGAGAATCTTCACCTGATCGGTAACACGATGATCTTGGGTGTTTTGAAAGTCGACAAATTTTCTTATTGACTCAGAAAGTGTTGGACTTTCGAAAAGCATGTACTGATGGAAGCGATTTCTAACGCACACGCACGCTAAAGTAACATTGTTGACCAGCGATGAACGCAGATCCGTAATCTCTCCAGGATTCATATGCGTACAATGTTCAAAGATATAACATGATATCAAAAAGTCCAAGATAGCGTCTCCTAAAAATTCCAATTGTTGGTAACAGCCAGTTATCCGATTTGTAGGATATGAAGGATGTGTCAATGCTTGTAGCAAATATGCACGATCTTTAAATTTATAGTTTAAGTTTTCCTCCAAAAATTGATAGTTCAGCAAATATCCATCAACCTCAGATTGTTTAACATTAGTTTTCAACAACGGGCTTCCGAGATTAATTTGTAGAAGTTTTGGAAGTAATGATTTATCGACATCATTGAAAATTCCAAAATAGTTGAGCATTTCGAAACTTTTTTGCACTCCATAATTTTTAACACACACGCCCAGGAGAGCTTCGAGGCAATCAGCCACAACCTTATCGGCTAAAGATTGTTTGTATATGAATTCATAAAGGCATTCAACGGAGGTCTCCGACAGATTTGTATTATCACAAAGGCTTTCTAATGTCTTTTGATTGCAAAGTCCCGAGTTGATTTCCTCCTCACTGAGATCTAACTCGTAAAGACAATTAGGCGAAAGACCATGATTCTCGATTGCTTCGAGAATATTTGAAGGTACCGAAGAAAATGGCGGCAGCCATTCGCTAGTTGGTTCAAAAACTGAGGAACAAATAAATGTTCCACTGAATTTCGCCCGCATACAGTACAGTAAATTTCTATTGCTTACCAAGCGAGATTTGATTGCCGTAAGGTAACCTTCATTCCAAGTTTGATGCCTATGCATTAACAATAAGGAACAACTGAACTTTAGAAACGAATCACCCAATACTTCGAAACGTTCCATATCGAAGTGATCATTCGTCTTCGCCGTTGTTATTGCAGCCAAAAATTCAAATTGTTCAGCTGTCTTTAGAGGGGCAACACCATTATGATCCAAAATTTTTATACGGCGGGCCGAATCGAAAGATACATCAGCAATCCTTTTAGATAAATCTTCAATATGGTAGTTCCTTACTTTTGGTTTGTGAGCTTCAAGATTATATAAAGAAGCATCTGGCTTATCATCTAGATTTAAATTGTCCATATCATCCAATAAATTATTAACAAACTGGTAATAATAGTCGATTTCGATTGGGTACAATGTGTTGATATTTCTGTAGACGTCAATTGGCTCTTGGTAAGATTTCCAGTTTCCTTGTTCAATATCGACGAGAGTATAACATGATTTTATTGTATCTGGACGTGTAGTCTCCAGAGCTGGAAGCATACTTTTTGGTTCTTTGCTATCAGTTCCTACTCTGCGAAGCGAATAATCTATTTCGATACAAGCCGGATTATAATTGGCATCTGTTTCAATTCTTAAAAATTTATTTATATCAACACGAAGCTTCTCGGCATTCAAAAGATAATGTAATCTATGCAAAATGCATGGCAAAAACAAAGCTTTTAACCATAAATCGCCAGGAAATCGAAAATTATGACACATCTCGGGTATAACCAATATCTTACTGTCTCGTTTCAAGCGTTTACTTTCTGAACACTTACCCGAAGAATTTATAAAAAAATTACTACGGGAGGTAAGTGCCTGAACTTCTATCATAAACTGATTCTTATTTACAACTCGCTCGCGGTATTTATTCTCAACATATTCTGCATAGTTTTTAAAAGCATTCGATGGAAATTCACTTAACGGAGTTAGATCAAATCGAATTTTTGTCACAATATATCGAATGCTTTCATCGGCACTGTACCAAGTGCTAACAACTTTTCCAAGGTAGTCCTCAGGCTTATGGATTTTCTTTAATCTTTCAGTTTCAGTTGTACCTCGCATTGGCGTTAATTTTTGAAATTGACGAACCAACTCCCAATCGATTGCACAATTATGTTGCACTGGTGCAATCAAATATGCATTTGGACCATTTCTATTGTCGAAAGCCAGGAATCTTTTCCAAAACTTTCGTATATCCGAAAATAGCATTTTGTTGAATGCTTTTAACTTTCCCAGTTCGTTGCTATCAGCGATAATAAACTCAAAGGGCTCTTTTAAAATTTTTGCTTTGAGTGGACCTTGCGTCATAAATAGCGGTATTGGTGCTAAAGCAGGAAGTTTCTTTCTCACAATAATAGCATAGTTTGAATTTGAATTAAAAAAGTTAATTATGTTTGCGTTATCCTCATCTAAGTGAAATTCTGGTTTTATCTGGATACAATAAGCATAGGCTATTTCTCCAGGAATGGGAATAGAACCATTTAGCTCTTCAGGGTAAATTTTGTTATAGTCACGTACATTTTTTTTGGTTCCAGCTTCTTTGGCATTATCTACGAGAAATAAATAAAATAAAATGACATATCACACATTTTGTCAGTTACCATTTTCTTCGTTTTTCCATTTCGAGAAGTATGTCTCAGTGCAGTTTTCAAGTATTTTCTTACGAGTGACTGGTAGCAGGCTGTCATCGATTTCACCATTTTGATAAAGCTTAACACATGCCTTAAAAGCAGCTGACATTTTGGCAAGCTTACAAGTCTTCATTACATCACTCTGAAATAATAAAAAATATGTAACGGTAGCAGAACTATGATTGCTCGTTCTTCTATTAGAAAACCATTTTAAGCTTAGTAAGTATTATGAACTAAACAAAGTTTATTTAATGAATGAATATTACAAAAAGTAAAATAAATTAGATTATTAAGTATATTAGCAAAGATTGCTCAGATCGGAAAATGAATGTGTAGTGCGAGTGCGAGTGTAAACGAACATAAGATATTTAACAGTTGGTCCTGTTCGTGTGGGTGGGCTTGCTAGCGTTCTTGAGTACCCACTGTTCGGATCTTCTTTGGCTCAGGTTACAACAGTTCTCCCACGCTTAAAGTCTTCGAATGTTTTAAAGTGAAGTAACATAATCTTTAAAATATGATGGCTTCTTTCGTTCCCGTGCTGATCTTCTAGGTTCAAAACCACCTTCCTCTGAGCTTGGTTGCGAGTTGCTTGATGTATGTTGAAAATTTGCTGAATCAGTTGCTTCTTGTGGTCTCATAGCCGTTGCGACCTGAGAGCCTGGTGAATCTTCTGCTATTGATTGATGCAAGTACATTAGTGGATAATCGAAATTGTTTTTGTTGTTGACATCTGACTGATTTCTACGGATTTCAATTTTTTGTTGTATTTCACTTTTGCGGAGTTGATCGATATGTCTTTTGAAAATATGTCCATCATCAAGTTTTATAAGGTAATGTAGTTTTCCAAACTTTTGAATTATTGAACCAAATTTCCATACGTTTTTATTTTGAATATAGCATCTTACTTGTACACGATCTCCCACGCTTAGTTTTCGAGTTTTGATTTGATTTGCTTTATTTTTATCATGTTTAATTGGTCGAACAGCATCAAGTTGAATTCGTATGTTTCGATGAAGGTACATTTCTGCAGGTGTTTTGTTACTGGATAGGGGGGTTGCTCTGTAACGAAAAAGTATTTCACGCACTTTTGTATGCATTGGTATCGGCTCATTTTCCATTGCCTTTAATCGCTTTTTCAAAGTTTGTACATTTCGTTCGGCCAACCCATTGGTAGCTGGATGACCCGGAGCTATCAGTTTTTGAAATATTCCATTTTTCTTACAGTATGTTCTAAATTCATCACTTATGAAAATTGATGCGTTATCCGAGACTATGGTATTAGGATAACCATGAAATGAGAAAATATCTGATAAAAGTTCGATTGTTGAAGTAGAGTTTGGATCCTTGTTGCATATTTTAATTTCAGCCCATCTGGATTTTGCATCGATGACAATCAGGAAAAAATAGTTTTGAAAAGGTCCCGCATAATCTATGTGGATACGTTCCCAATTCTTTTCAGGTTCATTCCAAGGATGAATCGGAACCTTCGCCGGATTTGATTTGATTTGATTTGATTTGGGCACATGATTCACATGTTCTTGCAATACGCTCGATGTCCTTGTCGATGCCTTTCCAGTAAATGTAACGTCGAGCTAACTGCTTCATTTTGGTTATGCCTACGTGAGTCAAATGAAGTTCTTGCAAGGCTAATTTTTGTAGACTCTCTGGAATGATGACTCGCTGGCCCTTGAATAATATACCACTGTCTAATGTACGAGCCCAAACTCAAAATAGTTGGTCTACCGAGGATAGAATGCAAATATGTGTTCATTCTTAACCTATTTCGAAACAAAAACTATTTTTTGATATATAGATATAAAGTCCTATTTATTTTAAATAGGAAAAGTGGACAAACAAAGAAAGTGGCTTAATAAAATATTGATATGGAGTCTCTTTACAAAACTAAATAACGATTTATACACATTTCTTAGATGCAAAATAGTTGGTCTATGATTCTTTATGTTGATTTTACCACATTGTTAAGCGACCTTTGGCCTTAATCACTGCTTTTATAATGCACCTTGGCATAGTGTCAACTAATTGTTGATACTCTTCGGCACCAAAAGATTCCCAATTATTTGTAATTATGGATCTTAAATCTTGAAGAGTCCGACGCGGTTCCTTTCGCAATTTTTGCTTCATCGTGTGCCAAACAGTTTCGATTGTTGAAAGATTCAATAAAGAATTGCTTCAACAGTTAACCATACCATTGTTGACCTAGCCGTATGACAAGAAGCACCATTCTGTTGGAAAATACACTCCGCATTGCTATATTGAAGAAGTAGTATTGACGGAGGCAGCTCCTGTTCCAAAATGTTGCGGTACTTGGCAGCATTAGCTATCCCAATTACAAAATGCAAATTACTCATACCACATCCCGACATGCATCTCCATACCATTAGAGATACTGGGAGCTTTACGGTTTGTTTAAGGCAGTCCTTGTGAGTTGTGAAAGGCTTCTTTAGCATTTGTTATCACTGGTCCTCGTTCATCACCAACACAAACTTCCAATCTGTACTGATCACTCCAATTAACGGACCGCCATTGACTAAAAGTCCAAATTTTTAAGTTGTTTTGCCCATTCAATGCGCCTTTTCTTTTGCTTAGGTGTCAGTAGTGATATTTCTTTTGCCTGCGTTTTTAATGATTTAAGCTGTCGTAATTTATGCAAAACTTAAATATTTTAAAATAAACCTTATAAAATTTATATCCCATTTTTTTCATCATCTGCTTACAACTGTCCACCGAAACACTTTTTTGAATTTGTCCTCTCCACTGTACCGTTATTGAAGCAGATAAAAATCGTCGATTTTCTTTAAAAATTTGGCAATCGCGAGGTTTTGCTGTTAGTGGATGTCCCGTTCTGTTGCATATATCCACATTTCCAGAATTTTTAAACTTTGTTATTATGTTCTGCACTGACGAGAGCGGTAAATTAAAATTTTCAGGGATTTCGTGGCTAGACAATCCTGTTTCAAACGCTTTAATCATTGATTCCCTTAGGTCTCCTGATAATGCAACGCCACGCGCCAGGATTGACATGAAACTCTCGCTAGCTTGTATAAAATCATACAATAATCATTAATAAAACCAGTGCTTCACATTTTTTTAATAACGGTTAACTGAAACTATATTTAAATAGTCTTAGATCAACTATTTTGCACCCAAAAAAGAGTAGACCAACTTTTATGCTCTTATCTTTGTCTGAGATGAAAGGAATATTGTTGCTATTTGCTCTCTCAAATTTTGTTTTGTTAGGTCTAATTTACTCTCAGTGAAACTACTTTATTAAATTGACAACATTTTTTAAATGAACAAAAGCTGACTGCCACTAAATTTAGGATATATGAAGAATTAATGTGTTAATAAATGAATAGACCAACTATTTTGAGTTTGGGTCGTATATTCATATGCAACATCGGAATTTGTTTGGATTTGTTTTTTAATTTCGGATAACTTTACGTCGGAGTTGGTAGCTTTTTGGATTACGTCGTATGTTAAAGTGTCTGTTGAAATTTCATTTATTGTTGACATGAAAATTAAATTTATTTCATTGTTGATTGCCATATCATTGGAAAAGTTTAATGGTTTGATCGGACATCTTGAAAGACAGTCAGCATCTAAATTTTGATTACCTTTTTTGAATTCTACTTCGTAGTTAAAAGCGGAAAGAAAAGCTGCGTATCGAAGTAAACGAGCTGACGTCATAGACGGCAATTTTGAATTTTGATGAAAAATCCTTACTAGTGGACGATTATCTGTTTTTAATGTAAACTGTCTGCCAAATAAATAATTGAAGTAATGATTGACTGCATAAACGATGGCAAGTGCTTCACGATCAATCTGCGAGTAATTTTGTTCCGATTTCGTTAATGATCTTGAAGTGTAAGCGACAGGTCTTTCATTGCCATCAATGATGTGTGATAATACACCAGCGATTCCTACAGGACTTGCATCACAAGTAAGTACAAGTGGTAGGCTTGGATCATAAGGCATCAAAGTACGGTCGCTAGCTAATTCACTTTTTAATTTCTTGAAAGCAGATTCACAAGCTGATGTCCATCTAAATTTCGAATTCTTTTGAAGTAATTGTCGAAGCGGGTACGTTATTGAAGAGTTGTTTGGAATAAATTTGGCATAGTAGGTGACCATACCTAGGAAACGTCTCCATTCATCTGCATTTGAAGGTTTCGGCATATCTATAACTGCGTTTACTTTGTCTTGATTTTTTGAAATTTTGTTGAATTCTATGGTGTACCCCAAGTATTCGATTTTTTCTTGAAAAAATGCGCATTTGCTCTTGTTTACATGAAGGTCATATTTTTGTAGTCTTTGAAGACATTTTTCAAGATTGTATTGGCATTCTGTTCTCGTACTTCCATAAACTATTATGTCGTCGAAATACGACAAAGTTTTCGGTAGATCTTGCAGAATTTGGTCGATAATACGGTTGAATTCGCTCGGTGCAGTTTTAATTCCAAATGATAAACGGTTCATACGATACGTCCCACGATGTGTAGATATTGTTTGACTGCGGCTACTTTCATCATCAACGGAGACGTGCAAATAAGCCTTGTATAAATCTATTTTACAGAAGAATTTAGAGTTTCGAAGGCTGCTGAGTATTTCATCGATTCGGCGTATGGGGTAATTCGCATTGACAAGACGATCGTTCACACCAACTTTGTAGTCTACGCACAATCGCACATTGCCATCAGGTTTAGGAATTATCACTAAAGGTGATCCCCAATCACTAGTTGCAACTTTGGTTATAATATTTTGTGATTCCAAAATATCCAATTCGTTATTGACTTTTTCACGAAGGGCAAAAGGTATATCTCTCTCTTTATAGAAAACTGGATTTGCGTTTTTTCGAAGTGTTAAAGATACTTTTAAATTTGGAATACAACCAACCTTCTCTTCAAAAATATTTGGGTATTTTCCAATAATATTTTCGATGGGTTGAACCGACTTAATTGAATTTTTATTTGAAATGTCTTGTTCAATATCGATGTCTTGTAGATTTATTTTCAAATGTCTAATCCATAAGCGTCCCAATAACGCTTCGTATTCATCGGGCACGACGTATAGCTCTTCTTTTGACAATTTTCCTTGATATTCCACATTAACGTTCACCTTACCATCAGGAAGAAAAACATTTCCGGTGTACGAACGAAATGCTATATTTGACTCTTGTAATTTGCCTGGAATATTTAGCTCACGGAATTTATCACGCGGAATAAAGCTGTACCCAGCACCTGAATCTACTTCAAATCTAGTATTTTTACCTTCGATGTTTACATATATATAATATTTTTCGAGATCTTTGAAGTCTTTATGTTGATGTTTGAAAATGTCGACTATTTGATTAACTCCATATTCTCTTTCATCTTCATGTCGAAGATATTCAAGCGTGACTACATTCGCTGAGTTTGAATTATTTAAAAGCGTTCGAATACATACTTTTCTAACGTGACCGGATTTCTTACAAGCAGTACATTTGAGTTGATTTTGATTCGTTTTGCAGTCTTTTGCGATATGATTGTCGCGACCACAACGTAGACACAGGTTTTGAATTCCTAGTTTTTCATAATCGATTTTGTTTTTAAAAGTGGGTTGACGAATTCTCGTATTATTGTAGTGTGGCTTTTGTTGATTAGGTTTTTGATTATTAACATTTCTGGATTTCGAATTTTTAAGTTTTGAAATTTTATGTATTTCTTCGAATTTATCGACTTTAGCTTTTGAGAATTCCTTGCTATCACTTTTCGATGCTTCTAAAACGATTGCCTTCTTTGTGATCTCGTCAAATTTTACAACATCTGATTGAAGAATTTTCTCTCGTATTGAATTGTCTCGTATCCCACGTACAAATTGGGCACGTAAAAATGTATCGGCAATTGAATTGCCGCAAGTGCAAGTAAATTCACAATCTGCGATATTACGTCGAAGTGATGCGATATATTCAGCAATGGACTGGCTTTCTGTTTGATATGTGGACAGAAACTGATGTTGAGACACGACAACATTTCTTTTCGGGCACAAATGCGTTTCAAAGATTTCCATTAAGTCGACAAATTTAAGTTGCGATGGAATTTTAGGAGACACTAAGGCTGCGAGCATATTGTAGTTTGAAGCTCCGATTGAATTAAGAAGAATTTGAGCACTTAGTTCCTTATCTCTTGCAATTTGTTTCATTTCTAGAAAATTTGTGAAACGTTGTCGATAATATTTGAAAGTTTCCTTTTGCGGATCGAAATTTTCGAAGGGTTGAATTAGAGCTAGATTAATTTTCGATGTATCTGGAGTTGCTGTAGATGAATCCTTAGGCAAAATTTGTTTGAAAATTTGCATGAATTCCTTGAATTGCTTGTCGTCCATTTTGAATTGATGATTACCTCGAAATAAAAATGCTAGAAGATTCTTCGCAACAATTTTTTTTTTTTTTTTACCTCGTCGCCAATTATTATGAACTAAACAAAGTTTATTTAATGAATGAATATTACAAAAAGTAAAATAAATTAGATTATTAAGTATATTAGCAAAGATTGCTCAGATCGGAAAATGAATGTGTAGTGCGAGTGCGAGTGTAAACGAACATAAGATATTTAACAGTTGGTCCTGTTCGTGTGGGTGGGCTTGCTAGCGTTCTTGAGGACCCACTGTTCGGATCTTCTTTGGCTCAGGTTACAACAGTAAGACCGCTCTTAACAAAGCAGATATTGAGGTCGACTTGAAATTAAGACAAATATTCATTATGTACTTTGCCTTGTTATAAAATGTCCAAATGTTTTTTTTTAAGTTTGACTATACCATTATAGTCCAGTCAAAGCGTCATGAAAAAGGGCCTGACCTTGCGCGCAGAGGCATGGTCAATTTTTTTTTCATGGATCGATAGGTGCTTATGAGAAAAGCTTAAAACCAAATTTGCACTACATGACAACTTTTTTTACCAAAGTTATTGGTAAAAATGTGTTTTGTGTCATTTTTTGGTCATTTGCGAATATCTCGGCTCCACTATCTCGTACAAACAAAAATTAAACATGTATTTATTCCTAATAACATTATCTATTATGTTATAAAAAAAAACATTTGTTTAAACAAATAAAAAAAAAGTTATAGTAAGTTAAACAAATTTTTTGTTGTTTAAAAATCACTTTTTCGTGATTATTAAGAAAAAAGCTCATTTAACGATAAAATTTTTATATTTTATTATTAAAGCTCTTGTAATTCCCTACAATTTAAAAAAAAATTCAACACTCTACGATGAACGAAAGCCGAGTAATAAATTATTGAACATAGGTAAGTCAGCGCACCCACGCATTTTATGATTTTATGTTTTAATTAATATCTCAGCCCCAGTATGTCGCAAAGTGAAAATAAAAAACTGTATTGCTAATAACAATATTTTCTATCAACTTGCATTTAATTTAATATGTTTGAGCAAAAATATAAAAAGTTACCGTTGGTTTCAACGTTTTTTTTCTTGTTTTTAATACCTTTTTTCATAGTTATTGAGAAAAAAACTGTATTTCACGGTTAATACTTTTCAGTTTTGGATTTTTGTTTTATAGTCCTGCTAATTTTCTTCAACAAGAAGCAACAAATATGTGTAAGTATGTGTGGGGTGTTTGAAGGATACCAATATATCTTGTTGCTGGCGACACCAAAATTACAAGCTACAAGGTTAAAATACTAAATTGTAAGCTTTCCTAAGTTTTTAAATCATGAATATCTTGGCTCCCGTTTGTCGTAATGGACTAATTTTTTTTTTAATTTGAAGAAAATTAGCAGGACTATAAAACAAAAATCCAAAACTGAAAAGTATTTACCGTGAAATACAGTTTTTTTCTCAATAACTATGAAAAAAAGGTATTAAAAACAAGAAAAAAACCGTTGAAAACAACGGTAACTTTTTATATTTTTGCTCAAACATATTAAATTAAATGCAAGTTGATAGAAAATATTGTTATTAGCAATACAGTTTTTTATTTTCACTTTGCGACATACTGGGGCTGAGATATTAATTAAAACATAAAATCATAAAATGCGTGGGTGCGCTGACTTACCTATGTTCAATAATTTATTACTCGGCTTTCGTTCATCGTAGAGTGTTGAATTTTTTTTTAAATTGTAGGGAATTACAAGAGCTTTAATAATAAAATATAAAAATTTCATCGTTAAATGAGCTTTTTTCTTAATAATCACGAAAAAGTGATTTTTAAACAACAAAAAATTTGTTTAACTTACTATAACTTTTTTTTTATTTGTTTAAACAAATGTTTTTTTTATAACATAATAGATAATGTTATTAGGAATAAATACATGTTTAATTTTTGTTTGTACGAGATAGTGGAGCCGAGATATTCGCAAATGACCAAAAAATGACACAAAACACATTTTTACCAATAACTTTGGTAAAAAAAGTTGTCATGTGGTGCAAATTTGGTTTTAAGCTTTTCTCATAAGCACCTATCGATCCATGAAAAAAAAATTGACCATGCCTCTGCGCGCAAGGTCAAATGACGCTTTGACTGGACAAAGGATATTTTTAAAGCAAAAAAATTAAAAAAATTATTGCAATTAAGCAAGAATTGATTTTCAAAAATTTGAAAAAAAAACTTTTTGGGAAAAATTCATTTCATTGGAATATGATGGTGATTTGCGGACATTAACGGATTACCTTATTGCGTTTCTCGTATCCGTTTATTGGCTAGGCAGAAGAATTTTTTCTGAGCATCGTCGTAATTGGCGTATCAATTCAACTACTTATAGCAAAATATGCCACGGATTTTAGATGAATTGCCAGCTAAAAACGTAATGACTGAAATCTTCAAATTTTGTGGCACAAATAAAACTGCTGCGCGATCTCAATGAAAGATGATCTATATGTTTAGGGCTGTTTTGGGATTTGTAGAGGCAGAATGCAAAGATTTGATAGCTGCTTTGCTGTCTGATAAAATGCGCATATCCGTTGCTAAAATCTCCGCCTGGAACACGCTAAAATGATTAGAACGACTAAATTAGATATCTTAGTTTAGTATTCCTGAGCAGACGCCTCCACCAACCCCGTCATCGGGTTTTGATCCATTAGAGAGTGGATAAACCGTCTAAAAATGATTTATATATTTTATTATTTTTCTTTCTTTCTTTTCGTTTGAACTGTAATTATTTAAGCTTCGTGTCTGTGTTATTCTGCTCAGACAACCTGACTCAGCTCGTTACCGTGCCCACTCGGATTTCGGCACATCAGACCATTGTGTCATATTTGCAAATTTCTCTTGTCAACAAAACCCAGTTAGAGAAAAAATCTCTTAAAAAATCGTTTGCCAATACGAAAAAGCCAACTATGACTGTCTCATAGGGACGTCATATCCATGGCAGATATGATTACAAATTTAATTCTTTTCGCAATTAGAAACTTTATTCCGAATAGGGAAAAATGTATCAAACCGAAAGAGAATTCTAGAAACACCTGTAATGACATATTCGACGAACAAAATTTTTGCAAGACCAACAGTTAAGGAAAATAGTACTACAATGTCCCAAAGCTAGTAAAAAAGTTGGTCAGTTGAAAAAATTTACGAAATACAGCTTGGTCTTCGGTTCTAACGCTCATCTTCAATGAAACTCCTTATGTCACCTTAAAAAAAAGGCAATTAGCTTGCAGTATAGTTTGCTGTTAATTGTACTTGAAAGCTTAAACGATTTTATGGGACAAATCTTTCGCAGTCGTACAGTAGCAAGAAGATCTCGTTATACACAAATCCGCTGACTATTTGTACAGAAGAGGTACTCTTCATTGCTTGCAAAACCAATTGCGTAAGCTTTTTCATCTATCGTACTCTACTTTCCGAGTGGATAAGAAACAGCATTTGTCCAGCTTGTCCCTAAGAAAGATGAATATTTAACACCATCTAACTATCGTCCAATTGCACTTACGTTCATTCTTTCCAAGGTCATGGAAATTCTGATAGATTATCAGTTGAAGAAATATCGTAAGATCGAAAGCTTCTTAATGACCCGCAATATATTTCTTGTAGCAATAATCAAGCATCAAGCCCTCTCATAAAAAATTGGCATTTGTTATTAATGACTCTCCTTTTCGTTGTATTAGAAACTACCTTTCGAACCGGTCAATACAAGTTGTGTTGGACGGGTTTAAGTCTGAAATTCATAAAATAAATGCACATGATTCACAGGGCGGGGTTTTGTCTTCGACTCTCTCTCCCTCATATTCATCAATGCTCTTTTGTTTGAAACTTCTAACTCATTAAATTGTTTTGCTGACGGCAGTAATCTCATATTTGTGTTCTTCGGATGTCGATTCAGAACGACAGCGTATGATAAGCTCATTAAATTCTGATCCCGATAGCATTGTCAAATGGGGGACCAAAAACCGCGTAAAATTTAGTGCTTCAAAAACTCAATGGTGTCTTCTGTCTTCTGTCGCTGAAACAAAATCCAATCCCATGCAGTTATCCAAGAGCGACATTTGCATTAAGAAAACAGAACAACTTTCAGTTTTCAGTATGTGCATCACATACCACATATTCGACGTCGTCAAAAACGGTGCTAAGTGTTTAGGTTTTCTTTGCCAGCTCTTCCGATCTGGCTGTAATATATAGAGCGATTATTCGTCCAAAGCTTGAGTATAATTCCCTTATTTGGGTAGGTGCTCCAATAACCGACTTAAATCTCTTAAATAGAATCTAAAAAGAACATTAAAAATGATAGGGGTAGAACTAAAACAGAAATATTTGAATCTCTCGAGCACCGCCGCAATGTTTCTTGTCCTTCATTATATAACCGTTATTTTTAAAAACAGTGTTCTAGTGAAAAATCTGTTGCATTCCTCAACTTAACAATTTAACAGTAATACTAGCCCTTCAGGGATTGCCCATCATTTTAATATTTAGCTCAACTTCGGATGTACTGTTAAATTCAGATTTTTTTTTAGCTGCACCATACTAATGTGGAATGCTTTACCTGGCGGCTCAATATTAACTTCTTATTAAGATAATCAGACATTAAAAACGAAAGAGGTCAACTATTATAATAATATACAGTAAAAATCGGTTATAACGAACTCGATCAGACTGGAGAATTTGTTCGTTATATCCGGTGTTTCGTTATAACCGATTTTCCATTTTTTATTCTTTATTTTATTTTTTTATTTTATTTTTTTATTTTATTTTATTTTTTTTATTTTATTTTTTTATTTTATTTTGTTCTTTTATTGGAATCACAAACTTTAAGCCTTGAAATTATTTCCGATTTCCCTTCAATCGTAAAAACTCTACGTTTTGAACTCATTTTGAAAAAAAAAAAATCTTAACCTTTCTTTTATAAAATATGACTATCTAGTTGCAGTTCCTGTCAGAAACAGAAAATCCCCATAATTTATTATTTGAAATCCACGGAATTTTCAATGCCTACTTATTTATTTTTTAATATTCGTTATAAACGATAGGTTTTTTAATTTTCAATTTAAAACTATTCGTTATAAGCAATAGTTCGTTAAAGGCGATATCGTTAAATTAAAACCGATATTTGGTTAGTACAATTAGCATGAACCTTGGTCGGGACTTAGAGATTAGTTCGCAATAACCGATATTTAGTTATAACCGATGTCGTTATAACCGATTTTGACTGTATATACTCAAAGAACATCTAAATATTTATCATGAACCTTTTTTGAGCCCGAGCGAAGCCGGGTGGGTCAAAAAGTATTATAAAAAAATTAGTTTAGCGTAAAATTTCTAGGAAAATCAGTAAACACTAACTAATGAGCCAAACTGTGTTGCTTGGATGACAAGCATTTGGACAAAATATTGAAGTAGACAGCCAATTTAGAATTTTATATTTCTAAATATGTATATTTATTATTAGCCCTTAAATATATAAAATTACCGATTATAGTGAAGCACACAACGACATTTTATGTATATATCTGCTATCCCAAGGGCTTAAGTGATTTAGGTGATCAGAATATAATGCAAACATGCGCTTCATATGAAGGTCTGATAAGTTAAAGGAATAGCTAGTAAGTCTTCAGTTTGGTAATACAATTAACCTTAAACTGGACTGACAACCACTTCCGCATAACTTAATCTATACACAAAGTAATTAAGGATTTAAATGTTCTACTTTTTTATACATACCAATATTACATCCTTGACAGTAGACTGAAGTGGTAATTGTAAAGAGACCACGATTTTGTTTTCTTCATCCGAAACAATCGACCATAATGCTTGTGATTTAGTAAATGAATCTTGCGGTAATGTCTGGCAATAGCGATGTAAAAGCATTATAGTACCCTCAGCTTGTAGTATAGCGCCAGTGCGGGTTTTAAATGGTGTGACTATTTCTCTAAATTGTTCTGCAGTTAAACGTTCATCTGGTATTTCTCTATCGATGGTACGTGTGATAAGATATTTTTTTAATATAGTATCGATTTCTTGGTATTGTTTAATTTGTTGCGCAACCTCTCTATGTTTCATACTTTCACACAGAACAGCATACGTACTATTTGAAGAACGTGCACGTCCTTTCATTTGTACATACGAACTAAATGTTTTTATACTGTCAAAAGAAATAACATAGTTACAAGCCTGCACATCGATTCCTTCTTCAAGTACACTCGAGCAAACGATTAAATTACACTCTTTTGAACGAAACCTTTGAATAGCCTGAAATAAAAATTTCTTTTCCTTGTTATCTAATCTTTGAATTCATATTAAAGATCTTACATTTCTATTCCATTTTGAATCAAGTATCGTGTCAATGCTATAGATCATTCCGGCAGTTCGCCCCACCATAAACTCAGGATTAATATGTTTTAGCTGCGGGTGTGCAGCTACAAAGTTCTTAATTATAAAATATAGGCATTTGGCGGTGTATCGACGTTGCACAAACAACAAGGCACTTATTTCATCACCTTTCTTTGAACGGAATTCCGAAATTAAATACGACAGGAGATTTTGAAGTTTTGGTTTAGAATAATTTAATATAATATCAGCTTCATCCATATCGTCTTCGTCATCATCATCGTCCGAAATGAATGATTTTATCTTTTTTACCAATAAATGGCGAATAAACTCACATTTTGTCAGCATGTATCGATACATGTTCCGCAAAACCATTGTTGGGGCATTGCGTTTATTCACTTCTAGATTTACTATAACTCCCATTATTGCTATAGAAGCAGCGTAAAGTCCCATATCATCCATTTGGTATAAAAAATCAGAGAGTAGAGTTTTAACTTGTTTCTGTTTAGACGGTTCACGCAAACTTCGAAGATTTTTTGAATGTGTCCTTTTCTCTCCCATGTTCCAGTTTTCGAGCTGAATATAGCATTTATCGATTATGGCTTTGATATAATTCTCTACATCATAGACTATTGATTCGTTGGGGTACTTCAGCATAACTTCTACGGGTTTTGTTGAATATCTGCAAGGGTTTAAATGGTCGTAAGATAAATATAATAATTCTGATTATGATTTTTATTTGTCGAAAAAAATGCATTTTGGATGGGCGAAATCCAGTTGTAAATTAAGAAAATAAACCCTTATTTTTTAGATATGTAGTTTCAGTTTTCAACTCTTTTATTTTGTTTTGAATCAATCAAGTGGTTTATTTAAATGAGTTGGTTTTAAAATTTAACAAAAGCAAATTGATTTCCAACTCAAAAAATAAACACATTTATTTTGTATGGAGATATATAATTTGATACTAAAAACATCAAATAGGTGCTTGGTGATTTTTATTTTAACAACATTTTACAGACGATTTGATGATAACTTGATACAAATTTTCCAAAATCTTTTCTTTTATCAAATTTATTACCACATCTACAATTTTCCCATTCATAAATAAATCAGATATTAAAACAAGAGAAGCAACAGGATTACAGTAACTACTAAGATGAAACCTGGAGATATGTAAGTGGTAATGGAAGGGCACATAGAATGTTACTGCCAACGGATTATTTGGCCGTCTGTCAGAAAGTAATGCAAGAACCTTGTATCGACTACAGGTGCTACTTTTCACGTGGTGCAAGGTAGATATTAACACAGGAGATACCATTGATAGGATCAGATATAATGAAAAAAAAAAATATTGCGACTTATATTACAGCTGAGATAAAAGATTGCAATTTTTAGGATGCGCATCGTCGGAAATCGATTTAGACTTTAAGCTGACAAGTTATCGCCTGGGTTAAATACACATAAAAGCTTTAAAAAAAAATTTACATTATATGCGCACACGGATGATTTTTAGGCCTTTTATTACCTCTTGTAGCTTCTCCGAAGTACGATGTGCAAGTTTAATGTTAAAGTGGGGAGGAAGGCATCTTCTTAGAATAGTTTAAAAGCACGAAACTACATCACATACGGATTTCGGCTGATTTCGACTTTGCAAAAGTTTGTTATATAGTGATAAGTAGCACAAGGTTTCCATGATTAAGGATCCACCAAAAAAATTGGTGATTACCAGACGCTCGAACCACCAACTATATCGACCATGCTCGAATAGACGCAAGGTACGTGTCCGGCTCTGTAGACGTGCGACCGAATACCAAATCCTGGAAAAGACCAACGAATGTCAAGTCGATACTCACCATATTTCCATCGACTTCAAGGTCCCATAAAAACAGATCCAGCTGTGTCGGGCTACAAAATTACGCGGCGAAATGTTTAACTATGGAATAGCTACTCCGGACAATTCGAAGTTGTTGAGGATTTCACTTACCTCTAAGCTCTAAGTGAAAAACCGACGAAAATTTCCCTTAAAAAACCGCCGTTTCCTACTTTTGAGGAAACAAAAAAAAACGAAGTACCCGCTCTACAAAACGCTAAACCTGCGGATTTAATTTAATTTACGATGTAATAGAGGATAAGGAATGATGATACTGTAAAATTCTTCGACTGGTATTTGATGGCGTGTGCGATTAGGGAGAAAATAGGAAAAACTAAACCCCGACCTGTTTGAACTCTACCAAGATGTGGATATAGTCAGGTCAAAACACTTCAACTAAATTGGCTCGACCACGTCGAGCAAATGCACAATAATGATCCAGCCAATAGAATCTTCGAATGCCAGATCCCAGGTTTGAGGTTATATAATCACTAGTCCCGTATCAGTCGACATTTAGGACAATTGATCAGTTTATCACAGAACAATAATTTTAAACAATTCTTGTGAGGGGATGACAGATCTGGCGATTAGAACAGAAGTTATACGCTTCGTAAGCCAACCATATTGGTCAATTTTGAGGATTATTTATGCTCACAATACTGTTATGTTAACATAGATAAATTAGAAGTCAACGGCTGGCTCGTAGAGAATCTGAACCTTGGAAGTTAAAATTCTCAACCATTCCTGGGTGCTTGTTGTGTGCAGGAAGGGAGTGCACCTATAGTTTTCTCCCGATTCCAAAAGGCTAAGATGAGAAACTATCTTCATGATAAGAGATATTCTTGGAGGGTTTGTTATTTATTTATATTTAGGCAGTACACTAAAGCATTATGCGAAGGCAGTATACTACTGTTCAGTTGATTTGGCATACATACATATGTATGGGTTTCCGGATTTTGCAATTCTGTCCGACTCTCTTTATCTAATGAGTTAGATAGTCGGCTTTCATAAAAATTAGTCCACTGGCGATCTGATAGCATATCTCACCGAAAAGTGAAAACATCCTTCCACAACTATGGAGAAACATAGGTAATTGCAATAGATATTTCAAAAGTATTTAATAGAATTTGGCACGACGCTCTTATCGAAATACATGTATTTGGCATCAATGAGTATCACCTTCATTTGATTAGAAATTACCTTTTCTACTCTTGAATTATTATAATTATTTATTTTTTTTGTCGTTTATCTATGCAAAAACGACTTCAAAAGAATGCATTACTTTACCTAATCGCTAAAATGTTTTTATACAATAGTGCTTCATGGCAATTGAGAAACTGTTGAAAATTGTAGGCCTTAGTAATTCTTCTATAATTATACTAATACAATGAAGAAAGAAAGTAATTTCTGTTTAAGTGGAGTGATTGAATTAAATTCAATTAAAAGCTCAAGTGACCTCAACTCCAAGGTGCGTTTCGCATCTAACTGATGAGCCCACTGTCGTACCTGGGCGAAACGCACCTTGGAGTTGAGGTCACTTGAGCTTTTAATTGAATTATACTAATACTATCATCCAACAAAAACAATCATCTTTCTGCCCACATAAGACACCTAGAACAAGAAATAACAAATATTAATTAATTAATTATTAATCGATAATAATTGTTAATTGATAAGAAGTTTTGAAGATAACCGTCTCCAACGATTTTTATTTTTATTTTGTTTATACATATACTCATATTTGCCCAAGAAATCAGGGGTGAAATCGGCTTAAGTGATTTGTGACAATTGATAGTCACAATAAATAAATTGAGTCTGCGTAAGGTGCTTGTCGTATGTACATTAGACTGGGCCAAAAAAATTGACTATTTTTTTTTTTGAAAGATATATCGAGAATATCATTCAGAATGACAAAAAAAAAATTCGTAAAAGTTTGAGCCCTTAATATCAATTTTAAGAGGGCTATCATCGCTAATTTTGATTTTTAGTCATAATTTCATGTTTTCATTTTGACTTACTTTTATATAAAATTAAATTCCCTACAAAAAAGGTCTAATTGAAAATTTTCGTCAGACAAGCCGTTTTTGAGTAATTAAGCTTAATAAATTGTTATTTTTCTTCGATTTTACTTTTTTAATTTGGAATTTTGTAACTAACGAAAAATAACAATTTATTAAGCTTAATTACTCAAAAACGGCTTGTCTGACGAAAATTTTCAATTAGACCTTTTTTGTAGGGAATTTAATTTTATATAAAAGTAAGTCAAAATGAATTTTTTTTACTTCAATGTTTTGTCAGTTCTGACGCAAAACATGAAATTATGACTAAAAATCAAAATTAGCGATGATAGCCTTCTTAAAATTGATATTAAGGGCTCAAACTTTTACGAAAATTTTTTTTTGTCATTCTGAATGATATTCTCGATATATGTATCTTTCAAAAAAAAAATAGTCAATTTTTTTGGCCCAGTCTAATGTACATAGCTTATTCTTGTGACATATTTGTGTTTTAGATACATGAACATTATGTGGAACACGTTGTTCCCTGTGAATTTATTTTCACGACTTGAAAATGACATAAATGAAAAAATTTATCTAGAGAGTAGGAATGTCCGACTTTGGAAATAAACGTCAGGAATGAATAAAATATTTTAGATTTACCAAACTCGAAGTAAATAAACATACATGCAGATAATGTAGGTACATACTTTTTTTTTTTTTTTAATTTACTCGCGCTCAAGGGATTATGATTACCCTTTAAATGTTTCAACACAGCGCGGGCGTGAAGTTACGGAAGAGAAAGAAGGATAGGAAAGATGTGTGGCGCGATGTTGAGACTGAAGGTGGTTTTCTCAGATTCTTTATGTCCAGGGATGGCGGCTGAACTAAAGCGGAGAACTGCCGTGTCTTATTTCTATGTCCCTTATAATTCGCATTATTTTTTTTTATTCGTATTCATCCTTGTTGGGCAACTAGTTTATCTCAATCACATGTATGTTGTTAGTGTGACATTAATGACAATTTTAGAAGGTTTTAATGAAATTAAAGAAGACATAGACGACGGCAGGGATCGAACCTGTGATAATGAGGTTGACAGGCGAGCACACAACCATCGCTCCACGGCCACACTTAATACTTATACTTAAATAAGCGTTTAATTAAATACAAAACACGACAGTTTTCAAACAAAAAAAAATAAAATAAATGGATTTATGACAACTGTTATTACGTGTCTCCCAAAATGCTGCCAAATTTTCAATAATTTTTGGTGTGGTCACCCCACACAGACGGAAAATTTAAGTTGATCACATTTGATTTTCATAAATGCGACAATCACCTTAGCCGATTCCACCTTAGATTTAATTTTGTTTCTTCACTGTTTCACAACTGTTTAAAAAATTATGGTCATATAGCGCGTTTTACTATTTGTTAAGATATAGAACTCGAGATTTGAAACAATCTTGAAATTGTATTTGCACCGCGACCTACAGCCTAAATCGCAAATCGAAAATAAGCGATTTTAATAAAGTGCAAGTAAGTGTTACTTACTCAATAACAATACCTATTTGAAAAAAAATTAAATAAAGTTTCTCTGACGCTTAACTAACAGTATGCAACACTTCTTAAATCACCATACCACGGAAAATGCGTTACGATTAAAAAACCTCTGCATAAATTAACTGTTTCTTAAAACACTACGGATTTCTATCCCGGATCAAAAATTTTTCGTTGGATTTGCGTGTTTCATATAGTGTGTACGTGTAAATCCTTAACATTTTGATCCCTGTCAAAGAAAATTCGTTTTTTTTTGCTGTGAAGAATCGCAAAATCTGGCGAGATCAAAATCTTCAGAAGAAATTGAGTTTTTTTGTAAAGAAAATCGAAGTTTTTAAGTCAAGAGTTTTCTGGGACCCTAGTACAATTCCTGGCCCGCTTTACGGGTTTCATGCTTTTAAACTCTCTTTTTGGTCGTCTCCTCGCTCACGCGATTCCTTCGCTTCTCTTAGGGTATGTAGTCGCCAGGCAGGCGCTTATGGCAGTCTTCTGGAACAGAGTACTTTGCCTGGTCGCTTCGCGGATTTCAGGGATTTTAACTCCCTTTTTGGTCCTCTGTCCCGCCAGGCAGTACATTAGTATATCAAAAAAAATTGCTTACATCTAGGGAAATTGGATATTTTTGTTTGTAGTTTTCATATATGAATAGACCAAACTTAAATTTTTTATAACTCTATTAATAACAATTTTCGAGAAAAAAATAACCGTTATTTTCGTGTTTTCCAGTCCAATGGGCATATAAAAAGAATATTTTCATATCTTGCTTAGTGTAGAAACCTAAGCCAAAAAAATTAAACAGGAACTCCTTTAAACTCGCATATAAAATTTTGGAAAAAAATTGTTTTTGTTTGTAAAGGAAAAAAAAAAACATTTTTTTTAAATTGCAAATAATAATAAGCGTAACGGATACAATTATTATTATTTTGGTCTCTTGACACCTTTTTAGTCAAAAATTTTTGTTTATTCTTAAACTGTATCTAATTCCCCATAACTGAGTTTTTGTGTTTATTAATTTCCTCTTCAGTTCGTCTTTATAAATGCAAAAGTAAAAACATTTTAGTGTTGTGAAAAAGTGATCAAAAATTGAGTGTTCATCCTAAGGAAAGAAAATTTGGTAATCGTTCGTTTTTGATTATTTTATGGTATATTCAATAAAAATTTAAAGTTTTTGTTATAAAATATATTAAAGTTAACGTTTTTAACAATTTGTTTGTTAAACAAATTGTTAAATTTTAAGAAAAAGGGGTGCCAATAATTGGTTCCGCAAAAAAGTAGGGGTTCAATTATTGGCATAGAGGTGCCAATTATTCATTCTATGGGGCTTCAATTATTGGCATAGGTAGGGGTTCAATTATTGGCATAGAGGTGCGAATTATTCATCCTATGGGGCTTCAATTACTGGCACTGCCAATAATTTAAGAGTATCAAGAACTACATACAGCTATGGACAAAGAAATAGCACACTATTAACAAAAATCATGATTTGAATTTACCGTTATGTGGAATGCGTCTGATGTTTTTTTTTTAATATGTTGTGCAGACAAACTGATGATGACAAATGAAACCTAAAAGTACCGTAATATTGTTAAGATTCTCTTGCACTCACCTATTCATACTTTTTTACTCTCTTTTAACTGGACAAAGTAATAGCACATTACATTTTTAACCGTTGAATCTTTATTTCGCATTTGAAAGTTGTGATAGAAAGTGCTATATTTTAATTTTTGTCATTAAATCAACAAATATTGAAAACAAAATGGGCAGAAAAGTTCACTGTACTCCGGAGAAAGAAGAATTATTTTTGATCTTCACCGAGATGGAAAAAATCCTTCCCAAATATCCAAAATCCTCAACTGTTCACGTAAAATGGTGTATAATGCAATTTATTTGGTAAGACGAAATCAAAACTTAAGCTTTGAGAATAAATTACGCCGCCCGCCTCCTCGTAAAACATCAATACGAGTGGATAGAGCGATATCAAGAAAATGCAAGTGTGACCCTTTCAAATCATCTCGTACCATTATGGCTGAAATAAACGAAGAATTCGATTTAAACATCTCAAGCAGACTCATAAGAAGAAGACTTAATTATGTAAAGCTGTATGGGCGCGTAAGCAGAAAAAAACCGTTGCTGTCAAAAAAAAAACATCAGAGATCGCCTTACATTTGCTTAAAAAACATCAAAACAAAAACATACAGTTTTGTAAGAGTCCTTTGGTGCGATGAAACAAAGGTTAACCATCGACCCAAGTCCGAAGGCTACAACCTGAAGTATACCTTGAAGACGGTAAAACACGGAGGAGGAAGTTTGATGGTTTGGGGCACATTTTCCTGGTATGGAGTGGGCCCATTGGTTAGGATTGATGGAAGAATGGACAAATTCTCGTATCTTAATATATTAAAGGACACCATGAATCCATATTCCTTTGAGTTCATGCCAGTAAATTGGATATTTATACATGATAATGACCCCAAACACTCATCGAAATTGGAAAAAGATTGGCTTACAGACGAACAAATCGATGTTCTTACCTGGCCAGCTCAAAGTCCCGATCTTAACCCAATAGAACACCTATGGTATGATGTTAAGGTAAAAATTGGGCAAACAAAATATAAAAATTTTAACGATCTTTGGGAAGGAATAAAATGCTTGGTACTCAATACCGCAAAGTAGATGTCAAGCGTTGGTTGAAAGCTTACCACGGAGGTGCCAAGCAACTTTAAAAAATCATGGTCAACCAACAAAGTATTAACATGGCAGTACCAAATTATTAAAAATTTTAAGAACTTTTCATTCAAAAAAGTTTTCTAGAATGATTACAACAAGAGTGCTACTTCTTTGTCCACAAATAATATGGTTATCACTTAAAAATAAATTGTTTAAAAATTGATTCGAAATTAAATATGTAAGTTCTAAGTATCCCCGGGAGCCGACGGCATACCAGCCGAATTATTTCATCACGGCGGGCCAGCCTTACGTCAAGCAATTCATGATATTATAGTGCACGTATGGGAGCAGGAAGAAATGCCAGAAGACTGGCGAAAAGGCATAATATGCCCCATACATAAGAAGGGAGATGTCACAACGTGCAGCAATTATAGAGGTATCACGTTGTTGAGTACCGCCTATAAGATACTCTCCTCTATCCTACAAGACCGGATAACCCCATACGCTAAAACCGTCAACGGACAATATCAGTGTGGTTTCATTCCAGGCAAATCAACAACTGATCAGATCTTTACCTTTAGGCAGGCGATGGAAAAATGTCTAGAATTTAACATCCCAACATACCATCTGTTTATAGACTTTAAGGCCCCCTATGATAGCATAGCCAGGGTAGAACTTTACAAAGCCATGAGAGAATTCGGCATCCCAAATAAATTGACACGACTATGTAGGTTGACCATGACCAACGTAACAAGCCAAGTAAAAATAGCCGGATTGCTATCCAGACCAATCAACATCTTTAATGGACTCAAATCCAACAGAGCCTACTATAGTCTGTCAAAGCTCTTCAACTCTAGAAATCTTACCATAACTTCAAAACTGCTGCTGCCAGTACTCACATGCATGGTCCTGCCAGTACTCACATATGGATCCGAGATTTGGGTGCTTAGCAAAAGGCACTCCGACCTCTTAGCTGCGTTCGAGAGAAAAGTCTTAAGGAGAATTGTTGGCCCCATATGTGAGGAAGGACGATTCCGGAGACGGTACAATCATGAACTGTACGCAATCTACCTTGAAGCAGATATCGTGACAAAAATTAAGCTCGGTAGACTCCGGTGGGCAGGGCACCTAGCTCCATGAGCGAAGAGGAACCTGCTCGGAAAGTTCTTTGTGGTACATTCTATGGTAAAGACAGCGTGGTAGACCATGCTTGAGCTGGAGAGATGGCGTAGACCAGGACGCCCGAAGCCTTGGGGTGCGCAACTGGATGGCGTCGGCTAGAGACCGGGATAGGTGGAGAGACTTGTTGAAAGAGGCCAGGAACGGAACCCGGTTGTCGAGCCGATGATGATGAAGTTCTAATTAATTAATTTAATTGATCCTTAGAAGTCAGTTAATGTAATAAAATAAAAAATAAAGTATTTAAGTTCAAAAATCGAAAATAAATTTAATTTTACTAAGAAAAATGAGAAGTGTGTTATATCTTTGTCCATTGCTATGGCAATTAAAATATATAATTCCATTATACAACCCCATTTTGAGTATTGTCCAACAATACTATTACTGGGGACGGAATCAATGATAAATAGACTACAAATTTTGCAAAATAAATGAATGAGGTCTTTATTATGTTGTGATAGATATACATCAATAAGAAGTATGTTAAATACATTAAAATGGCTTTCTGTGAAACAAAAATTATTATGAATACATTAATATTTATATTTAAAGTAAAAAATAACTTAATGCCAAATTATTTACAAAGAAAGATTACGGTAAGAAGTGAAAGACGTCCATATAACTTAAGAAATAATGATAATTTACACTTACCATTCTTTAGAAATTGTAGAACACAAAACATGCTTTTTTATAAGGGTATTCAAATTTATAATAATCTTCCAAACAATGTAAAAATAGAAAGTAATTTAGTAAGATTTAAGCGTTCAATTATAAATTTTGTTAAACACAATTATTGAAATATTATGTACATAATATACTGTGTAAAAAGCTTTAAAATAGCAAACTCAATGCTAAATAAAATTTTAACTAACTAACTAACTAACAGACAATTTTCATTTTCAAAAAAAACGCCACGAAAAACACAAGTACAACGAAAATAATATTCAGGAAAGCTCTTCTCTACATACAAAATGGACAAACATCCAAAAAATCGGCTTCCAAAGAGTTAAATATTTCTAGATCTACATTACAATTATAAATCTGCTACGAAAACCATATTTTCTCATTAATTTTTGGGGTGCCAATAACTGAACACTTGGGTGCCAATAATTGTAGGTTTTTAAAAAGATTTTTCAAATTTAACTTTTTTAACATTTTATTATAAAAAAATATAAACCCCAAGTTTAAGAAAATATATCAACCGCTCTTTTAATGCGAAAGTTATTCATCTTATAAGATGAAAATTTGCTTAGGGGTGCCCATAACTGTATCCGTTTCGCTAATTATCAATAAAACTGATCCAACAGTTTTTTAATTTTGTTTGCATTTTTGTTTGTTGGAGAAATCGGACCATATTCTTTGTTTGATATCACTCATTGAAAAAATAAATATCCTCCTCCTTTGAAAATTTTTCTTTAATTACATCCAAGCTTGCATAGCAACAATTTTTTAAATTACAAACTACTTTACATGCATAAGATCAAGTATGTACAAACATGCATACATCCGTACGTGCAAGTTGTGCATTTTATTAATGATGCAACTATCCATGTTTACGTTAAATAAAAAAAAAACACTTGCAGCTTATGACAATATGCAGGATTAAACATGAACGTGCACCAATCGAAGAAGGCCACGTCAGCAATAACGAAAATACAATTGCAATTATGTTATTATTGGCACTAAAAAAAATGGAGTCGAAATAAAATGTAGTACTTACAGTAAAACATTATGGAATTCGTCCAAATTCTGCACTGTTATGATCTTTCCTCGGAAAACGGCTTCCATTTCCTGAAGAGGTGTTAAAATGTCACCTTTTTTATCCGACTTCAGAAGGACGCCCGTGAGTCCAACTACTCTTGGTAAATCGGCTTGATTCGCGAATGAAAACATAGATAAGAACCGATGCATTGGATGTGATTTGGTTGCATGATGACATTCGTCCATAACAACGCAACTCAAATTATTTATAGACAGATATTGATGGGTGACCATGTCCACAAATACTTGACTTGTTCCTACAAAAACCTTTGTACGGCTGTTAGCGGGGGTTTAATAACAAAACAAGTTCAATCATGTAAACTTACTTGGTTTCCAAAAATTTCAGATTCCCACTTTTCTTGGGGCCAATTATCAACGTTCATGTCACCAATAAAAAGACCAACTTTGAAATTAGTTACATTAGCTATTTCTCTGGCATTTTGACGAGCTAGTTCCACAGTATTGCAAAGGAATACACAGCGTTTGCCACCTTCAGATAGCGGCCTTGTTTAGGAGATGGAATCATGGAATATTAGACAAAAGAACTAGATAATACACTATGTACTTAACATACTTTTGGAATTCCTTTGAAAAATGCCTTATTAACATGATGGCAATGTAAGTTTTACCACTTCCTGTGGGGAGGTATATAATTGAGTTTTGTTTTATGGCATGTTCAAGGAGCCGCAACTGATATGGTCGGGCAACCTTTTCTGCCGGGATCTAGATATGGAAATAAAACATATCCATGTGAAATTGAAAATTAATTTCTTTCAGTACTAAATTAATTAATTAAAACAAGAGATTACCTTTGTAATGCCGCTATTCATGTTGTGCTTTTCAAGATCTGTAAGGGTCCCAAGAAGAGAAGCATATGAATGATGTTGAATTTATCACAAGCACACAGATGGTTTTTGCTGCATTCGGGTTCGAATCGAAAACTTCTATTTACTTCTGGAATCTGGAATGACTTGTGTTTGGGATTGGGGAGTTCCCTAACTTGCAGTACTAAAACAACCAAATACAAATATACTCCATTATAAGGAGAGTAAGCCTCATCTGTCATTCCAGTTACCGGTTAACAACAAGCTGACGATCAGCTGACAAATAAAAAAATGGCCGCGCTCTGTTGGGAGCGTTCAGATTTCTACCTAAAGCTATCTGGAAAGCTTAGTGTTTTTGTAATCTAGTGTAATGGTGGATACAACATGTATCTGCATTTGATTTCTTCAAAAAAAGGGATACCAAATACCTTTGAGTATATATAAAAGGTGTGTTTTTTTTGCAAGTCCATATAGAATTGTAAAAAAAAACGACATCGGGATTTAGGAGCTTTTTTTCCAGATAGCTGGAAGCACTGTGTACGCTATGACATTTGTCAGCTTATTGACGACTAGCATCAACCAATCCAAAAACTTCACTTTTGACGTCTCTGAGCAAATTATCGATAACATATAGATAACACTATTTTGGCATCACCATTTTTATCGGGTCTTAGATTAACTCTCGATAATTATCTGGTCTTAGCTAACTCTGTATAGATTTAAGTAGTTGTTGCATTTGCATTTAAAGCGCTTAGTCCCGATGCCGTTTTTTTTTACAATTCTATATGGACTTGCAAAAAAAACACACCTAATATGGAGGGCTCGTTTCTATTCCAAATGCGTGACTATCATAGGGGGCGCTACTCAAATTTGTGTAAGACAAAGTTATTGCCGAGTGCTTCATATCACATGTGACGGAGAACTATATGCGAGGAGAAGGTAAGCACAAATCGGAGGATACGGCTGTATCCTTAACTTACAGAAAGTGAGACAGCGGCCCCTATCACAACTTCAAGTACTACAATGCATTAGGGATAGGAACGAGCCCTCCATATTATATATACTCAAAGACCAAATACAGAATTCATATTTGTTTGATAGAGAGAAAAAGAGCAAAATGCAGAAGAACTTCATTTCTGCTTTATAGGAAATTCGAGAAATGCGGAAGTCAGGATTATAGTAAAAACGAACATGTTCATCTTTATTATGGCATCTGCCAGCCCGATTCTGCCCAACCTCACTTAAACCTCAGAAGTCACAACAACCTCACAAGGTGAGGTAAATATGATTTTGTAAGGTTTTCGTATTCTAACAGCACACTCACAACTTGTGAGCCTCACAAGAATTATCGATATTGTGATCTCCTTCAGAGTAGATCACAACTCACAAACTAGTAGAATTTTGATAATAATTAGACGTTTAATATATATGATGAAAAAAATACTAGAAATTTTATTCACATTACCCAAAAAAATGGTAATAGGATTTGTTCTGGTGCATCTTATGGCAGAAATTGCATCCGAAAATTAAAAGTAAGATTTTTTCAATTGCTATTACATATATTTCTTTTTCTAATAAACTTATCATATTAATTAAATTGCTGCGCTGACGGCTTCTAAGATCCTTAAGAGACACTAATGATCCATTTACTCTCAAATATAGTAGGGGTATTCACGATCTAATGCAACAGGTCTAGTATCATTGTAAAAATGCAGAAGTGTAAAATCTTACAACACTACAACAACAAAATATACGGAGTGCAATTTTGCAATAGCGTCGCACTTTAGCTATACCCGAAACCTATTGCAACAGTAAAATACAACGGTGTAAGATTTGCAGTTGCTTTTTTGACAGTTCAATGGACCTAAATTAAATGAACCTTAAAGAAAAAAAGAAGCGCCGCCGGAGGGAAAACCCATTTTCTGAAAATAAAATATACATGCATCTATGTATGCAGCTTTTTTATGATTTTCGGCCTGAATTTTATTTGATACCTTCGATCCACATAATTTTATCTGCAGTATCTTCTATTAAAAATTCTGTGTTATTTTCTTTTTGTTTTTTTTTTTTGGCATCCTTAACAAATTTGAACAAACTTCAATTCTTATAAAAATTAATTTTTCAAAACAAAAAACAAATGCCAAACTCTTTTGACATTTACTTCAGTGTTGCAAACAGGTAAGAAAAAGTGCGTTCACGGTCTACTAAAAAATAATAAAATTTCGCATTTTTACTAGGCTCGTTGCACCAAATCGGGAATACCCCTAGTATCTTTAGGTGTGTTTTTTTTGCAAGTCCATATAGAATTGTAAAAAAAACGACATCGGGACTAAGCGCTTTACATGCAAATACAACAACTACTTAAATCTATACAGGGCCTTCATCGCGTAAGACGACGATAGTTTGACGACGTCGTTTGAACGATTGAATTCCTTCGTGTAAGACATACAAACTTGAATCGTCTGGACGATGGCGTTAAGACGATTCAACTTTAGCTTCATGTAACTTGTTGAACTGTCAAATATGGTCGACTGAACGATTGCGATTGAACGATTGCTATTTTACAATCGTCTCATACATTTTGTGGATTTTTTGAATTTTTTTTTAGTTTTAAATTAATTAAAAAAAATGTTACGACATTACAATTTATTATGTTTCGATGATAATGAAAGCGAAACTATCGAATTAATGCGAATGCGAAGGACACTAATTTCGATTTCCTTTATTTACACACTAGGGATTTCGATCCCGGATAAATTTTTTTCTTTTGGCGTGCGTATTTCGTATAAATCCATCTTCAAATAAAGATTCGAAGATTCTGATCTCTGTAAAAAAAATCGATTTTTTTTGGTGTGAAGGAACGTAAAATCTGTCGAGTTCAAAATCTTCATACAGAAACTGATTTCTCATGTGTAAAGGAAATCGGCATAAGGAATGCATCGTATCCTCTCTCAGTTCCAAGCCAACGAAAACTTTAGTTTGATTACAACCAGACAGCCCAAATGACATTTGCTGCTTCTTGATGTTCTCAAACTGTGGACGATGGACGACACGACCGCACGATGCGATTGAAACTTTACACGAAGCAAACTTTTGACGACGTCGTGTTCGACAATCGTTTGGACGACGATCGTCTTAAAAATTACGCGATGAGGGCCCAGAATTAGCTAAGACCAGATAATTATCGAGAGTTAATCTAAGACCCGATAAAAATGGTGATGCCAAAATAGTGTTATCTTATGTTATCGATAATTTGCTCAGAGACGTCAAAAGTGAAGTTTTTGGATTGGTTGATGCTAGTCGTCAATAAGCTGACAAATGTCATAGCGTATACAGTGCTTCCAGCTATGTGAAAGAAAGCTCCTCAGTCCCGATGTCGTTTTTTTTTACAATTCTATATGGACTTGCAAAAAAAACACACCTTTTATTAAGTTTTTTCGTTTTTCAAAGACTTGGAACCCTGACAATCTCCTACTAAAATATTTAATCAATATTTATTTATAAATCGTCTTTTTTTTTCTTTAAAAATACAAAATTACCTTCCATTATTTTATTTGTTTCTTGAATTCCTCTTGAATTTGACATTGACGGACGTATGATAGGAAAAAGAAACATTAAAAGGAAATGGAAGAAAATGGAGGTAAGTTAAATTTTCATTGCATAGTTTCGTATTAAGGCACATTCAATTTTTAAATTATGTGTTGTCTTTTTTCTTCACACTATAGCTTACACTACCTTACCATAAAAAGCCATCTACTCGCCAGTGTAAGAACTAATTTTTGGATCTTTGAAATAGATCCCGAAAGAAAACAGGATCCCAACTTGTTTTTTTAATACATGTTAAAACTTAATCCAGATCCGGATCCAGATAGATTTGTGAATAATAGGTGTGTTTTTTCGCAAGTCCATATAGAATTGTAAAAAAAAAACGACATCGGGATTTAGGAGCTTTTTTTCCACATAGCTGGAAGCACTGTGTATGCTATGACATTTGTCAGCTGTATTGACGACCAGCATCCAAAAACATCACTTTTGACGTCTCTGAGCAAATTATCGATAAAATATAGATAATACTATTTTGGCATCACCATTTTTATCGGGTCTTAGACTAACTCTCGAAAATTATCTGGTCTAACTCTAACTAACTCTAGCTAACTCTGTTTAGATTTAAGTAGTTTTTTTCGTTTCGTTTTTTTCTACAATTTTATATGGACTTGCAAACAAAACACGCCTAATAAAACGCACCTAGTATTCTTTTGCACGGGGCCATCGAATTGACCATTATTTTGAACTGCCCTTATCTTTCAGAAATTTTACCCATTTTGTAACGTGACGTATAGAAACGAAGAAAAACGTACCCGAAAGTCATATTAGCAATCAGACCTACCAACTAAATGGAAATAATAAATAAAAAAATCGCTAATAAGAAAATGGCTTCTTTGTGTGGATTCGATTAAGGAATTCCTAAATTATTTAGTCTTGTTTCTAAATGAAAGATTTTAATTCTTTTACAATTTTATATCCTAAAACTATGTATTGCTGCCAATAAAACTAAATAACGTAAGAATATTGATTCATGTTTGTAAATAAGAACTTGATACGAAATTTAAAATGCTTTCTTTTCCAGACAAAATAATGCTGGCACTTGTTGGTAACGTCTTGGTCTTGGTCGTCTTTGTCGGTACACATGAAGTAGCAAAGCATTCTTTCTTACAAATCAAGTTTATTGATTAACCATTTATCAAACGTGTGAGACGAATATTAAAAGCAATTAAACAAAACATAAGGGGAATGCTGCCGTTGTTTTCGTTCGCAGTGTCTTCTTGGTTGAATTTTGTTCCATTTGATTTGCATTGCTCTGCTTCTTCGTTTTCATTTAAGGACTTGCCTTCGCGAAATAGTGATTATTTGAAAATATTGGTACTCATACTATGGAAAACGAGTCTGTAAAGTCTGAGCATAGTGGTCGTTCACGTCGCTCGAGGAATCATAATAACAATAGTTCAGGAGGTGGAAACGGAGGTGGCGGTACCATTAACAATAGTTATCATCGAGACCGAACGAGACACTCACACCGAAGTACACATTCCAAATCCAGCAAGCAACCCAGGGATATGGCTCCATTTCAAACAAGCGTCAGTATGACCGGTGAGTATTTTAAAATTGTACTTACGTCTTTTGAAAAGTCATTTACCATGAGACATTAAAATTGCGTTAAAGGGTGTTATTGAAAGCTTTCAAAATATTTTAATCAGATACCTTCGAGAGTTGTAGGTACTATGAAACGATTTGGTGAATTTTGATTCCGGCGACTATTCCAAATTACCAATCCTGTAACTCCGCTCTTCTTACAAATATTTTCCTTTGAAATACGCACCAAATTTGTATTTTAGAGTCTTAATAAGGAGTACAAATTTTTGCGGATTCCATAATATGCAGGATTATCTTTATTTTGATTTATTTAATCAATTGGATAGGTTTTCAAAATAAGAATAAAACAGCAAATTTGTATTCGAATATGTATTTGTTTTCTATTTTCCAACAAAAAATTTTATTATAAAGAGTCTTAAATAAATTTTGTGGTACCTACTATTTTCTTAAAAAGTATTTGACCGATTTCGATAAATTTTATATGGTTGGAAAGCCACAATTGCAGAGATGTGCAGAATATACTTGAGACACGCATTTACACACTGTGGGTCATTTTGACTTTTGCACTGTCGAGCACTGTACTATTTCAAAAATTAAAAAAAAAAGTTTGAGAAATTGAAAGTTTTAAAAGGTTTTCGCAGAAAGGCCGCTAACCGACCATCTTTAAATTTCAATCATAAGTTGAACTGAAGTGAGTACCTATTCTTTTTAATTTCTATTGACTATGAGTAAATAGCCTTAAAGAATTTAAGTGTTTTTTACTGATTTGCACCAAAACTTTAAGTCAACAACCCAAAGGTACCGTTGTGCGGTTGAACGGAGTTGTGAAAGCGGTCAGAAAGATCGGTCAAAAAGGCTACAGCGAGCCACCCAAAGAAACTAACAGTTATTGAACCGCAATAATAGTTGAAGTGATGTGGGTACTTTCTGATACATATTTTGTCTTACCATTTCCAGAAAAAGTATTAAACCTAAAAACAATAATATATACATACGCAAGCGGATAAGCGGTGCTGTGTAAGCGGACTGAAATACATAAAAAAGATTAGAAATCTAAGCGAGCCAGCCAAAGGTACTATTGTATTAAGGTACCTATGTACATTACAAAAAAGTTAAGATCCATCATAAAATAGTAGTGAATTTTGAATTTTTGCTATCAATCACAGCCAAAAATGGCTACGGGTTCTTAGTCTTAATCTCTTTCGATTTTGTGTTAACAATCAAATAAATTTTTTTTAAATTTTGTGTAAAGGTTTAGTTTCGGTGTTAAAATGCCGTGTCGTAGAACTTTAACAGGCCTTATCGAAAGACGAGTAAATACTACGAGACAATATTCATTGCGAAGTAGAAGTAGTAACTTAAGTGTTCAAAATTCTCAAAATAATCCTCCGATGGATTGTGATATCGCAATTGTGTTAGATCGCGTTAATGCATTTGTTTATTCGTTTAGAACGATGTATGAATTTTGCTGTGAGCCACAGAATGTTTGTAAAGAAATGTGTATGCTTATCAAAGTTAATAAGAATTAAGATTTGAGGCGATTTAAAGATGCCATTCAGACAGATGTAGCGGCTATTTTCAGTACGACTGATGGTGAACCACCGTTTGAACGAAATATAATTGATTTCTATAAGACAACTGGAAATGTTCGCAGCATATCTGTGTTAGATTGTTCTTAAAATCCTTTGGCAAATCCGACTCTTTTCCTTAACGGTGATACAGGGTGGCATATGGATATGGTTCATAATCGAGTGACAATGTTACAATATGTAGCGTATAGACATGCTATTAGAAATGAGTTTTCATTTCTGCATCATTCCCAAAAATTATTCCTGCAGTGGATTGTTGAGATGTATGCGCGGATTGAAAGCTCACGTTTGCATTATTTCATTAGATCAAACCAAGCAAATTTGAGATGTGAACTTTATACCTACCTAATAATTTTACGGATTATTTTGGTACTAATCACAATGATAAAGATTCAAATCATGGACGGCGTATTGTACTTCCATGATCATTTATTGGTGCACCACGTAATACTCGTATGTATCAAAATTATTTAGATGCTATGTCGCAAGATCAGAAATATGATAAACCAAGTTTATTTACTACAATGACCTGTAATCCTAACTGGCCAGAGATAGTAAATAATATCCATATTCACAATGCATCCAATTTTGGACCTGATATCATTGTCCGTGTGTATTATTCTAAATTAAAAGAGTTGATAAAATGCTTAATTGATCGTCAAATTTTTGGCACAGCTTCAGCACTATTTATATAATAGAATTTCAAAAACGTGGATTACTTCATGCACATAAAATGCTTAATTGATCGTCAAATTTTTGGCACAGCTTCGGCACTATTTATATAATAGAATTTCAAAAACGTGGATTACTTCATGCACATATTTTGCTCACTTTGTCTGAACATGATAAAATCATTTCTATTTAAGACATAAATAGGGTTGTGAGTGCTGCGATTCCAAATTCTCATCCAAAGCTACATGATAACGTTAAACGACATATGATGCATGTTCCATGTGGTCCCTTGAATACAAATGCTGTTTGCATGAGAGAAAGTGTTCAAAGGAATATCCGAAGGATTTCTGTCCAATTACACGCGATGCTATCAATGGTTACCCCGTGTATATGAGACGTGATAATGGCATATCTATTGAAGTTAAGAGGATAATGTCAATGATTATCCAGTCGAATTTTTAAATTATTTGAACGTAAGTGGTTTTGCAAGCACATTTTCATACAAATATCAAAAACTCAAGTTCAAAAAGTACAAAATATCATTTAACTTCTAAAAAATAATTTTATAATGGATTCAAAATCATTTTATCGAATTTCGAGTAATTTTTCATTTTTGTTTGTACATGTACACATATTCCTTAACCAAAACATTTTAAAAAAATAATTCGAGTATCAATTTTGTGTGTATTTCTTTAACCGAAAAATAAATTGAAAGATTTTAAAGTGGAATTTGCTAGATTGCAAGCTGAATGCCAGCGTGCTGGAAATGCACTTCGAAAAATGTTTCTTCTGCAAGGGGTACACATCAAAAAAAAAAATTAGAGGAGGAGCTCACTGCTTCAAAAAGTAGTTTGAGAACATTGTCATTTTCCAATATTTATTTTTCAATTAAAGTTGCTTATTATACGAGTAGGTACATCTCCTGCGCAATCAAAATGAGACGACTTGGTCGAGGAAACTAAAATGAAAATTGATAAGATTCTAAAGTTATTGGGCACATACAAAGCCTTCATTCATTCAAAAGTAATTTGAACATCATCTTAATGTTAGTAAAAAAAAATTTAATAAACTTTCCTTATTTCAATTACAATTTATAAAGCGGTTGAGGGTAACAACTTGAATATTTAACTTTTTATTTTTAAAAAGTTGGATATTGAACTTTTTATTTTACTTATCAGTGAAGGTCTAATTAAAATAAAATGTTTCCATGAAGTCTTCTTTGTATCAATTAATATTATACTTCAGAAATAAATGTCTCATTTGAATAATAATTTTTATTTCAAAATCTTAATTTTTTAAATTAATACAACTCTTAAATACTATGTAAGTTTGTGAGTTTTGCAGAAGTCAATGATGCCTAAGTCTCTAAGAATGGACATGATAGATTTAAGTAAAGCTGAAAAACAAAAATCTGTGTTGAATAATTGATTGCTGAATAATTTTTCTATTACTTCTTGGTGATTTCTTCCATATTTATAATAAAATAGATCATTTTTCAAAAACCAAATAAGCTAGCTTTTATTTGAGTGAACATAGATTTTCAGAATGTAGTTAATGGTGTCGAATTTCGACACAGGGCGATACTAGTATACATAAATAGTTTAGTAACTTTGTAGATATTATCGAAAAACAAAGTGAATCGGAGAACCAAGATGTTTGAGCAGCTTAGGCTGTAGGTTGAGGTACAATTAAACAAACTTTGTCCGTGTTTTCATTTAAGTAATAATAATAATTACTTAGGCCCTTATTGCGAGTGTCGTTTGTTAATCGATCGACAACTTTTGTCGAAAATCGATCATCGAAAAATTAAGATATCTGAAATTCTTCTTGCATAAGATACCATAAGCTGTGTTTTTATACGTGGTTACAACAACATTAAGCTATCTAAATAGCTTTGAACACAAATTTTAACGTATCAAACGTTTTGGCATTATCGACTTTTATCGAATCGAACGTTAACGACACTTACAATAAGGCCCTTAATAATAATTAGGTACTTAAGTAATAATGATTTCCTTCTAAATGTTTCAAAGCTACTTTTCATTGGTTTTTGTCATTAGTTTTAGTGAGCTTCTGGTAATTATTGTTCTCCCTTAAAGTCAAGTCACTCCACAATAAAGGGACATTTGGATTTGTTTTCAGCAATAGTTCCGGACCTTCAGATTTCAGAAAGAATTGCAGATCTTATTCCAAACGGAAAAACTTTTCTCGGTTTAAATATACATATTTAAAAATATCATATTTAGCTTTTAGTTTTAATAAATCGACAAGGCTCTCGAAGCAAATTATAGAAAATTCGTCACTTCAAAGTAAGTTCCGGTCAACTATTTGAAGAGATTTTTTTTGAAAAGGGAGTTATATTTTGGTATTCTTTAAAATTGAAAAAAATCTTTTACTATTTTTTAGGCGACGAAAACCGTGATGGACAGGAAATTATCGAAGTGCAAATACTACCACAAGATGAAAACTGGGGAGAAAATACAACTGCAGTTACGGGCAACACCTCAGAACAAAGCATCTCAATGGAAGACATTAATAGTACATGGAATAGGGATAATGAGACCAGTTTAGGATTCGCCTGCAAACGATATATAGAATCAGTATTTTGTCTTATTCTTGGTTTTGTGTCATTTTTTTCACCGGTGGCAATGGTAATGATGCCGAAGTTGGGATTTTTTCCCTCCGCTTTTGATCATCCTGAGCTAACTCAAACGGTCAAAACCCAACTTCTAGCATGCAGTAGTGAATGTAAGGGTCTTTTAGTATCACTTACAGCAAGACTGATTTTATTGGCCCTTGGATTATGGGCTTTATTTTTACGACGACCAAGTGCAACTATGCCGAGAATATTTCTATTCCGAGCCACAGTTCTACTGCTCGTTACAGTGTCAACATTCTCATATTGGCTTTTCTACATTGTGCAGGTAACAAATGGAGCCAAGATAGTCGTGGAGACGGGAGGGGACGCTGTTGATTATAAATCGTTAGTGGCATATGCAACAAATTTTGTAGACACTTTAATATTTATTCATTATATTGCGGTTGTTTTGCTCGAACTAAGACACTCGCAAGCAACTTATTATGTGAAAATCATACGGTCACCAGACGGTGTAAGTCGGTCATACACACTTGGACAGCTAAGCATTCAGAGGGCTGCGGTTTGGGTACTTCAGCGGTACTATGTTGACTTCCCCATATACAATCCGTATCTGGAACGAATTCCTATATCAAAGTCGCAGCGAAACAAAATATCCACAAGTTTTAAATACTATGAGGTCGATGGAGTTAGTACAGCTCAACAGCAGAGTCAGAGCAGAGCTGTTCTAGCTGCCAATGCCCGCCGTCGTGATTCTTCGCACAATGAACGATTTTATGAAGAACATGAATATGAACGTCGAGTGAAAAAGAGACGCGCTCGCCTTATTACTGCCGCAGAGGAAGCTTTTACGCACATTAAACGAATACATAATGAACCCGCCCCAGCAATACCTCTTGATCCACACGAAGCGGCACAAGCTGTTTTCCCATCAATGGCTCGAGCCTTACAAAAATACTTACGAGTAACACGCCAACAACCTCGACACACATTTGAAAGTATTCTTAAACACTTAGCTCATTGCCTGAAGCATGATCTATCACCGAGAGCATTTCTGGAACCATATCTCACCGAAACGCCGGTTCTTCAAAGTGAAAAAGAACGTCGTTGGGTTCAATCGTGGTCGCTTATCTGTGATGAGCTTCTATCACGACCCATATCCAATGAATGCACATTTCAATTAATTCAAAACGACGTCTCGCTTATTGTGGCAATACATAAATTGCCTCATTTTAACATATCCGAAGAAGTTGTTGATCCAAAAAGCAACAAATTTGTTTTAAAACTCAATTCAGAAACGTCTGTATGACAACATAGCAACCAAACATCATCCTCATATTTGCACATTTTAGTATAGGTAAAGATATTTTATAGACTAAAGCTTCTGCGAAGACAACATATCAGCATAAACAAAAAAAACTTTCGAATAGTATTCTACATCCGTCATCCTATCCCTTAAGCGAACAGATGTCCTTTTAAGATACTTCACAAGCAATTAACTCAAAATACGAAATCTCGTTTCTTAACACATTAACTAATGCTTTACATTTTTATAGTACGTATGTATGTATATGTATGTAGTTTTTATTTTTATTTAGGTTAGAACTCATTAAATATTATTCCATCGTAGGCTTTAAGATTAATTCCTTATTTTAGACAATTAATGCGCTCATACTATGTAAAATTAAAGATTCCTTTTGACTTGATAATAATACTGAGAGTAATGAAAAAAATACATTTTAAGTATTTCATACTCCCAATGACTGCTACAAAAAAATCAATATAAATATAAAGAGAACAAAAATAAATTTAAGATTAAATTTTAAGAAACATTTTTTACTATAAATGGTAAGTGCACAAAAATACATATAATACCTAAATCAAAATAAAATAAATCCAACTTTAAAAACTTTATAACACGAAATAAAATGACAACTATTTAATATATTTATTCCTTTTTGTTTTACTTTTGTATAATCTAGACAATTTTTCGTAAAATTAATCATTTTATAACGCATTTTATTAAAGCAACATAAAATAAGGTTGATAATCAAAAAGTTTGTATAGTGGAGAGTCGCATTTGTAATGTTAGTTGATTAAGATATTTTAGTTATAAGAGAAAAATGAACCTTTTTGAAAGATAAAGTTCCATTTTTTAAACTCGAACACCCAGTGTTTTATTTCAGGAGGGTTAGTTTTAATAATAGCTATTGTTTTTTTCTATTTATTATCAGATTTCATCCAATCCATATACATACATGATGGTTGATTGTCAATTTTTAAGATTATCGTTTTGCTTTATAGGGAAAATTAGAGGGAGCAATCTTCAAAACAATAATCAATTATTCAATCGATCACTATAGTCTGTCGCGATTCAGGCCCTGCTCTTTATCAAAATCAAAAATGTTTGGTTCAAAAACGAGTTTTCACACTGGCCGGTAAATGGCCAACAAATTCTTGACAAAAAAAAAAAGATAGGTATACTGCTGTCACTCTGTTCCGGATTGTTTTATTTTGTTTTCATAATCCTTATATAACATTAAAAATAATAAAACTCGGCTATTAAACTATTTTTCTCGACGAAACTGATGTGAGTTTAGGAATAATTATCTCTTCAATGAGATTGTGTTCGATAGCCGTTTTTTAATATGTGACTCATTTTCCAAATAGCATACAATATTCTGGGAATACATCTAGTGAAGTTCATGTGATTTCCTTCCTGATTACTTTAGTTCAGTTTATTTATCTCATTCAAGGTATGGACAGCCAAAGTTTTCTCCTGTTGAAATTGTTAACTCAAATAACATTTATTTAAGCACTTCAGAAGTTTTAGAAGCATTAATCAACATTGACATCAACAAATGTGTAGGCCCAGATGGGATATCACCGATCTTATTAAATAATTGTGTAAGTTCTTTAGCACTTTCACTTTGTTTGATTTTCAATCAATCTTTAAATGTTGTAAAATTTCTTAAATTACCCCCATACATAAATCCGGATCAAGGCAAAATATGATAAATTATAGATCGATATGCAAGCTTTCCATGATTCCTAAACTCTTCAAAATACTTAGGCTGGTAGGTATTCACCAAGTGCTCATAACTCAAAAATCCCCCATCCTTAGGTCATGAAAAGGAAATTTGTATTAGTTAATGAGGGAGGATTTTTTAAGTTATGAGCGCTCGGTGAATACAGACCTTAATCTTATGATAAAAAAAGAGGCTGGGTGCGACCCACACTGATAACTTCCCATTTGTTTAAAAAAAAAACTATTAATTCAATATTTGTCAACATTTTACCAATTGTACAAAATTATACTATGTATAAAATAAACTAAATTAGAAGTCAATATCACTACTAGTTCTCGAGAAATTTGAGTCGAAAAACAATTTTTAGCAATTTTCAATAGAATTTTATATAGTTTTTTATTTTTTGTAAAAAAATGTAAACTGATTTTTTTTTGAAATTTTCACCAGTTGTCAAACACATTATTTTTCGTAAAATAAAATTATTTTGAGTTTCAAATTGTTTTCCGTTCTTAGAATATCTGGGTTATGAAATTTTTTTTTCAGTTTTTTTTTTTATTTAAAAAAATAACGGCATGTTCATTTTTTTCCAAATTCATACCAAATCTGTATGACCTTATAATGAGTACATTAAATTTTATTTGAAACCAATAGCATTATTTTTTCGTGAGATATTTGAAACTAACCAAAATTTTTACTTTTTTTTTAAACCGTTATAGTGAAAAAACTACTCACTGAATTTTAATAAACGCCCTTTCAGCCTCTTCCGAAGTTATTATCTATTAAACAAAATTTATTTGAAGTCGATATCTTTACTCGTTCTTGAGATATCGACGACGAAAAATGGTACCAGAACGTACGGACGTACGAACGTACGCACGTACGAACGTAGGTACGTACACACACACACACAGACATCTCTCTAAAAATCATTGATATAGCCTCTAGAGACCTCGAAACGTCGAGAAATGTCAAAAATTCCAATTTGACAAATCGGACCGATTACAATAACTCCCTATGGGAAGTTAAAAATATAATTTCTGATTCGTAACACGGATTTGTTAAGGGTAAAGCCCACTGTTACAAATCTTACATTGTTATCTGATGATGTTATTAATGGTTTTAGTAATGCATTACAGACTGACATTATTTTCACCGACTTTTCCTTTTATTATTTACTTCAAGTTTTCACCCAATTTTTGTTTAATGGTTATATTCTCATTTGAAGGATCGAATCCAATTCGTAAAAATTGAATTTAAAAAGTCTGTAGAGATTGGTGTAACTTTTGGGGTTCCCCAAAGAAGTCTACCGATGTTCATTCTTTTTATTAATGATATTTCATCTTGCCTAATTTTCTTACTTACACTGATGACTTGAAAATCTTTCAATCCATTAAAACACCAAATGATTGTCTTCTTCTTCAAGATAACCTTCATGCATTAGTCAAATGGTGTAATGAAAATCAACTGTATCTTAATGTTAAAAAGTGTCAAAGTTTTACATGCCAAAGAAAATCCAATCCAATATTTGTTGAGTATAAAATTAACAACATCATTTTAGAAAGGGTTTTTGTTAAAAAAGATCTGGATGTAATTTTAGACACTCAGTTTTCGTTTTCAAGTTATACTGACTACATCATATAATAAAACGGCAAACAAGTTTTTTGTGGTACACTTTTCTCCAAAAGTATTTAACCGATTTCGATAAATTGTATATGGTTGGAAAGCCACAGTTACGGAGATGTGCAGAATATACTTGAGACACGGATTTACACACTGTGGGTCATTTTTGTTTTTGCACTGTCGAACACTTTGCATATTACATAAAATAAAATTTAATTTAATAAATTTGCTTTAAAACACTGCCAATAATATAAATAATAAATAATAAATAAATTGGCACTCGAATTTCGAGAGCTGGGTCGGCTAGTTACTAATAAAGCAAGCAGATAACTAGGATTTATACGAAGAAATACAAAAGATTTCATATATTTCGCTAGTAAGATCGGTTCTTGAACATTGTTGCATAATTGGAATCCCTTTTATGCAACAAATGCTGTAAACAATTGAGAGAGTTCAAAAATCAATTACCAAGTTGCTATTATTCAAATTATAATGGAATATTGAAGTTCCAGCATATTCAACTAGATGTCTGATTTTCAACATTCAGATTAAAGATAAAAATAACGGTCTCAATAAATTAACGCTAATTTAGCATGTCATGTACAATTTTACTCTATTCATTTAAAAATGGGATTTGCCATGGATAAGTTTAGTTTTTTTTTTAAATTTTTTTTAGAGATAATTTCCTCTATGTTTTGGGTAAAATTTTTACATTTTAAATAAATTAAACAAAAGCAAAAACATATTTGCAAAATAACAGCTGAAAATTGATGTGGTTCACCATTGACTTATAAGAAACAGAAAGTCAATGTCGAAAAATTTTGATTTGCTAAATTGATTTTAATTTGAAAAGTAACTAAATCTTTTTTTTACCTAATTAGATTTGTAAAATCAATTGTTTGCACTTGCAGAAGGCACTGAAATCGTTTTTTTTTAATCCAAATCAAGATTTAAATTGATTTATTTTACCAATGGAAAACAACATAATAGGGTAGTGTAATCTTTTTTAATTTATTGTGCGATTTGTTTTACGAGTATACCTATTCTTGTTAATTTTCTATTATTTTATTTTTCAAACATTGTACACACTATATCCATACCTACATAATGTATATGTATGTAAACACAACCACAGGCAACCCCAAATGTTCGCCGACTGGCTTCTGGACCAACATCGACAGAGAGCGCTGTGAACGAAATGTGGATCCAACAGGTTGGAGTTACGTGTCACAAAAGTGATGGGAATTGGTCACCGATTAGTGCAATTTAACTTCAATAGACTTTCTTGTGGGCGTTCCTTAAGTCGCCATAAGTAAGGTAGTAATCCACAACCGATGACCCTAAAGTCAAATAACCTGTGCCATCCCTCAATCGAATTCAGCCTGATCTAGGTACGGATATGTTCTATACTTCTATGTATATGCCAATCATCGAAAATTTAACCCATAGGAAGCTGCTACGATGCGGCCATTGGAAAGATATCGTATTTCATATTCATTCATAACGTCGTTGATCAAACAAGTCGTTTTCTGCAATTTTAAAATATACCCGTTCCAATTGCAAAACCCTTTAGTACCTTGTTGTACATATTTTGGCTTATAGTAAAAAAGAATTATGGTTTTGATAACACAAATTCGCCTTTAAGGGAGTTACGCGCTTATGGCTTATGTCCATCACCAGATAATATTTAAAAGAAAAGCCTTTTTTTTTAATTTTTATAGGTACCTACATACAAGACAACCTGGTGCATCTACTTGGGATTGGGAAAACTTAACATTTAATGCTTCAAAATTCAAATTTGAAATCAATTCGATTTTTCGCCTGTGAGAAGACCACAAAAATATGTACACATCTTTTTATGTTTACAAATTTCATTCATTCTCGTAATCCCGTTCTCGGTCACATAACCACGTGTGCAATGTCTTGCTATTGCCAGCTAAAAATAATCAAACAAAAGCTGTGGAGAAAGAGATGCAGTAGCAGTTGTGTTGTGCTTTGGTAATGATTAATGAATATGGGTGACGATGACTATAGCACGAAGGCAGAGGAGATATGGGTACATCATGGAAGTAAAACGTCAAAATTTATTCAGACTCAAAGCAGCCAATACTGTAGAAGTGTAGATGTAGTAAACATAAGCAGTGTCAGTGAGTTGTTGTTAAGGTGAAAGTAGACAACGTCTTCGTGATTTCGTGAAAATTCCAAATATTTATTTTGCAATCTGAAGTAACTTGTAAAAAATCTAAGACTATGTTGAGGTAGTAAACATCAGAAAGCATTTTAATTTATACCAAAAATCTATTTCATTTAGTTATAAGAAGTGAGTACAGACAAATTTATTTATGTAACTTCTGTCATCTGGCAAAACTATATACTCATCCAATAAACTTTGTTATGGAAGTCTTTTTAACCGATTATGATTTAAGATTGTGATACATTTGTGTAATGGAGTGAATGATAATCGAATTAATTTGAATTCCATGAATAATGTTGTACTTAATTATTCACACCTTGTCGTTTTTTTGTTTGCTTCCTAACAGATTCGTTTTCATTTATCTTAGTTAAAGTAGAATTAGTTAGAACAAATGATTCGGCGTGTCATAACGTACTCGATAGTAGGTGCGGGTGCTGTGAGCACTGGCTTGAGTCTTCGAGCAAACGACTATGACGTCAACTCCCTCGGAATTGTCCGTCTATCGAGATCCGCCATAACCGTGTTCGATGTTGCCCTTACATATAAACGAGAACTCTACTATCGAGAATGGGACAAATCTTCGCCAGAGTACAAAGCCGAAAAGAGCAGAGTGCACATGATCGCCGCCCAAAAGCTACTCGACCTAATGTGCACAAACAGAGGAGTATACATAAAAGTAGGACAGCACGTAGGAGCACTGGACTATCTGCTGCCAAAAGAATTCGTTCAAACTATGAAAATCTTACATTCAAATGCACCAACGAATCCTGTAGAAGATTTGTACAAAGTCATCAAACAAGAACTGAAGAAACATCCCGATGATCTGTTCGAGTCATTTGATCAAAACCCACTTGGTACAGCTTCTCTAGCACAAGTTCACAAAGCAAAGCTAAAGACCGGAGAAGTAGTAGCAGTTAAGGTTCAGCACCCTTATGTGAAGGGGAATTCTGTTGTAGATATGAAGACAATGGAGGTTCTAGTCAACATTGTGGCCATAGTGTTTCCCGATTTTAAAATCAAATGGTTAGTGACTGAGAGTAAGAAGAATCTTCCAATAGAATTGGACTTTTTAAACGAAGGTCGTAATGCAGAAAAAGTGGCGAGACAATTTAAGCATTATAATTGGTTAAAAATTCCAAAAATATACTGGGAGTTGTCCACGCCAAGAGTTCTAGTCATGGAATATCTGGAAGGAGGTCAAGTAACTGATCTCGAGTACATAGAATCCAACAAAATCGATAGGTTTTCAGTGGCCAATAAGATTGGGCAACTGTATTCGGAAATGATTTTCACAACTGGATTTGTTCATAGTGACCCACATCCAGGTAATATCTTGGTGAAGAAAAATGCAAAAGGAAAAGTCGATCTTATTCTATTGGACCATGGGCTCTATGCCAATTTAACAGATAAATTTCGTTATGAATATTCAAAGCTATGGCTAAGTATTTTAAAAGTCGACAAAGAAGCTATGCGCCTGCACAGTAATAACCTGGGTATAAAAGATAATCTTTATGGATTATTTGCGTGTATGGTAACTGGACGACCGTGGGAGACTGTTGTACAGGGAATTAACAAAATCAAATATTCCGAAGAAGAGGTAAGTTGATAAAAATTTTAAATTCAAAAAGTAGTGGATAATTAATTCTTTATTATCCTTTCAGAAAGACACATTACAAAATAATACTTCTCTAGTGCTTCCTCACATATCTGACGTGCTGGAGCAAGTCGACCGACAAATGCTTTTAATTTTGAAGACAAATGATTTGATTCGTGGTATTGAAGCAACACTTAAGACTCAAAATCGAATGACTGCGTTCTGGGTCATGTCCAAGTGCTGTGTACATTCGTCATTTGCTGAACTAAAACGTAAAGAGAATAGTCGCAGTTCACGGTTCAGTGTTTCACTTAAAGAACGCTGGGAAATTTTTAAACTGAATGTTTACTACTTGTATATAGGATTTATGAATTTTGGTTTCATTGCAGCTGTTAAGCAATTAATTTAAGATGAGAAGGGTAATTTTTGTAATAATTTATAATTTTTTTTTATCGAACGAGTAAAACAAAATTTGAAGAATAAACTTACTTTTTTATTTTTGAATACAATTTATTTTATTTTGTGTTATAATCAATTTGTCAAGTGTTGTATTGAAACATACATCAACACACACAAAATAACAGGAATGGACGCTATAGTGAAAGAAGAAACCATAAAAAAGGAGTTATGACAACTTTAGTAATTTTTCGGCCAAAAATTATAAAAAAAGTAAATTAGTGGAGATATTTCGCAAGGCAAACTGTAGAGGATTTAAAGGTGTTAGATCTTGTGAGTTGCAAGCTTTTACCTCTCATTTTTTTTTTTCAAGAAATGCGAAGTATTCGGGATTTGGGTAGCCAAGATAAACCTCTATATTTGAAGGTGTTTGAACTTAGTCTCAAGGGTAAACTGATGAGCATTTATAGCTTGTCGATTATTTTGAAGGAATTGTTTTAATCTGTGTAGTTTTGATAGAAAAACAATGAAAATAAGTAGATGTTGATATGGTTTTCAAGAGAAAGAAAAGTTTCCGTAATGGACGTGGGTAACGAAACATAATACCTGCCCAAATATAAGAGTTAGGTATTTATAATTTTGGGCCAATGTATTGCGGTGTAGGGATCTTAACGGCATCCCGCTTTTTATAATCCCGTTTTTTTTTTTTCAAAAATCCCGCAAAAGAAGTTTTAAAATACTGTCCCCTATAATACCGTTTTTTTTTTAAATACCGCTTTTTAAAATCCCGTTCTATTATAATCCCGCTTTTTAAAATCCCGTCTTATACCGCTTATCCCGTTTTTTAGAATAGTACATAGCTAAAACTTATTGATTTTATGTTGATTATTTTCCAGATTCTTTAAATGCTAAAGAAACTTTGCATACACCCAAATCCTATAGTGTGCCCAAGCAGGGTGTTGCCTCCTTACATACCTCACTGTTTATACATTATATAAGATAATAAGAGACGGGATTTTAAAAAGCGGGATTTAAAAAAAAACGGGATTATAAGAAACAGGATTATAAAAAACGGGATTATAAAAAGCGGGATATCGTACCCAACCCGGCGGCGTATGTCATACGGATAGTAAAATAATTTGGTTGCGTTTTTGGATGAATCGAATAAAATGATCATTCCATGGTCAGGAAGTAATATGAAAGTGATTGCAACTTAATAAAATACCTACAGTAATTATGGTTATGTAGATTTCTTTCAGAAAACCAACCATAACCATATAGTTGACCACAAGGTTTATGAGCGCTTATAAAAATAAATTAAATCATAACGATAATTACTCCACAAATTTACCAATACATATATCGTTCTTCTTTCTGAGTAAACAGACTGGAAAATTTAGTTTTCATAAAAAATCCGAGTTGGCCTTCTGATTTGGCCATGCTAATACAGAATTAATATATGTATGTAAATAAAGAAATTTTAGTAAGACTTAATAGTCGGATACTTCGATACATCTAGAGGTTTTTTCAATTTTCAAAAAGGATTACTTACAACAAACAACCACAAAACTATCCGGAAATTTCCTTATACACAGAACGTAGGGTCAAAACGAGTTTGAAGGAGTTCGCCACATTAAGCTGCATTGAGCTGAGCTCTTGAGCGCTACTCTTACTGCAGTAAGTACTTAAACTGGTATGCTTTCGGGCTTACCCGACATTGTTCTAAAACCTTTTAAGGTTTAATAATGTAAAATTCTTTAGCTTATAAAACTTTTTAAACAAAGTTCCACTTCGACATCAACAATTTCTATTATCTATTTTATGAATGTAGCAAGAATTTACTTCTAGTTGTGTTACAATGACTGCTTTTAAACGAAGCAATATTACCTTGACTGATTTTACACGAAAGCGATTTTTAATCTTTGATTCTCTTTTGGCTTCCTTTTGATTGCATAGATGATTTTAAATACAGCGATTTTTAATGAAAGTTAACTTTGATCTATTGAAAAGGAGTCATCTCTCACTCTAGTTAGTTAATCGAAGTTCGCAGAAACCCACAGAGAAAGAACGATAACTCTGCAATTTTTTTGCATGATACCACAGATGGACCAGCACCCCAACTTGCCGGTCTACTAAACTGATTTGGCCATTGTTTGATGCTAAACGCTCAAAACAACTAATTTCTATTGGTAGATTGCATATTAGCTCCGTTATAGGTGTCCTTACTGGACACTGCCTAATAGGAAGACAGAATTGGCTCACCAGGGTGACTTCAGGTTTTTCAAAAAACGATTTAGGGCGACCCCAGGGTGACTTCAGGGTTCAACGAACAAACCTATTGTTAGCTCAAAATGGTTTAACGAGTTATGGGTGATTTTTGAAATCCTTGTAGTATCACAACTGAACAAATATTGGTCTAATTGTGTTGACCTTTTCCGGTCAGCAGCCACTTTAACCTAACCTGCAATTTTTCGCTTTCCAACGGGCTTAAAAAGCTGTGAAGAAGAATCATACATTTTCATATCAAA
>OZ007557.1:39075745-39255745 GCA_963931855.1 Philhelius festivus
CACGATCACCACCAAAATTATTTTTAAGAGAGCAAAATTCGTATTCAGAATTTAAAATAAAAAAAACCTTCCTAATTCATGCAAGTCTTTCTTTTTCATTTTATCGAAACCTGCAATTACAAATATATAATGTGCATGACTACGTATCTATAGGTAGGTCAAAAAAATACATACATATCTGTAATATAGGTACAAAATCTTACATAATAACTCTGAATTATTTCAAATTCAAGGTCAACATCACCAATTTTCCATTTTATGATACAGGTGTATACCTACATACATACATACACAGATATGTATGTAACTTCATTTTGCTCGACATATTGGAGCTTCTAGGTAGATACAAATAATATTTTTTTCTTGCTCAAATGTTCCATCGCCTAATACTTCACACAACGGAAAGGTTGAACCTACCCTTACCCCTCTATACATCTTTACACTACCCTTTTCTACAAACAGATCAAACAGAGCAGAGGACACAAAAATAAAACAAGCAAATGAAAGAAGGTTGTGTGTAGGCTGTAACTTCTCTGCAACCCAAATGCAACTTTCGAAGATCAAACATGTTGAAAGTACAAATGCGGAGTAATTATTTTAATTCGAAGTTCCAATCTTCGAATCTGAGTTCGACATTTTGGCCGGAGGCCTCTTAAGGGTTCTTAAATCATTTTGTTGCGCAATCAAAGTAGGAGAGGTTGCCTAAGGTAGTTCTTCCCCGGATTTTCAGTAGGGTCTCAACGGTGGACTTAATATTTTTGCCAACAGAAATTAACTATGTATCTAGTGTTCACTTTCTACCCCAGAGCGAGATTTCCCACTTAAGCGAAACCTTCTAAATGTTTGGAATCGGGACAGCACAGAAACGATATACATAAACATATACTTTTATTTATTTGAATATTAAAATGAGTGCGTTTCACTCTCTAAATAACGTCACTTATTTACATTAACTACTTTCAAATGCTCAACTTAATATTTTTCGGAGAATTGATGTACCACTTAAAATCAAATATGATTTTATTGAAATTAAGAATAAATTGTTTTCTCTCAGTGTAAAATTTTGAAACGTCAATTTCTTGTGTGGTCCAAGAATTTGCTTAAATTGTCTCAATTGATTGTTGTATTTGCTCAAAGCCAATTATGCATCTGTTCGGTTCTTATTTTCAAATACATTTTTGTCTGTAGTTTCTTTAAAATCGCAATCATAATTTTACTTATCAATCAATTAAATCTCAAAAATAACTTGATTAAATCATTTCCCTTCGAAGAAGACACACAAATTGAAAACATTCAAATCAAGAAATTCATTAGAATCGTCTGCCCCGAAACGTCCTACACGTACGAGTTTCTCAATTAATTCTACATTTGGCATACATTATGCAAAACTTGCAACAAACCAAAAATCAACCGACAACGTCTTCTCCCTTGTTCAATTGCTTTTCAAATACCAATCAGGGATCTGTGTAAAAACCCTTCCACAGAGGTTTTATGAATTCAAAACATATTCAATTGAGTGGAATTCCCTTTGTGATGCCATTTGAAATACTCATTGTAAGGAAGTAAGGAATACAGCATTCATTTCCACAAACAGTAATCAAAAAACAAGTTTCCTCTTCTACAAGTCTTGTGCAATTAAGTTAATCTTGTATCTTCGAGAGTTTTGTGTGAAAGGCTCTAAAACATCTATACGGATAGATAGACATACAATTTGCACACTCTCTGATACACTCTATAGACAGATACTTTCCAAGAGTTATGATTCGTCATCTTTATCCTCTGCATCAATGCCATCATAGCATAGAATGTGTGTGTCAGCCATCGGGCTGCCGGCCGGACCAGGGGCAGCCTATAAATTCCATTCGGACAAGTTTCGTGCGAAGTGATTTTGTGAACTTTTGAATTGCCGCCACACCATTGTGTGTGTGTGTAGTGTAGACTCCTCACTCACGTATTAGGCTAAGGTACAGATACAAAACATAAAATTCAGGCTTCAGAAAAGAGAGAGAGAAAGATTGGAAGCAGGAATTTATAACCCATGCAGCCATTTATTTTGGATCTCAATCTTGTTTATTCACCATGGGGCCACAATAAAATTCTCCCAGATCTGTACACTAACAACAAAAAATGACGGAGATAGATGTATAAAATAAGGTATATCTAGTCTTCGAACACTCGTGTACCTGTAACTATCTGTCGTGTTGTGCTAACACCGACTGTAAACAGAAAACAAGCCAGGACTGAATTAGGTCCACCATTTAGTTGGGTACCGGTTGGGAAAAAGGCCGGATTTAAGGATTAATTTCAGCTAAAGGCCTTTTCTATCTTTCGATAAAGTTATGTTAGGCAAGACATTACGATTTTTTAGAAGACACATATATGTAAGAAGAGTTTTATACTCGTCTAATCCTAATCCATGTGTCTAAAAAAAACTATCTTGGAATGCTTTAAATATGAGGTATAGTTTTTCAGTTGGAGATTGAGTAAAATTCGAGCCAAAGTTTAAGGACGATATTTTTAAATTGAAAAACTTACCGAGGCATATAACTTCATATTTAATAGGAAAGAAGTCTAGAAAGTTTTCGCAAAATATTATACTGCCACTTTTCGAAAAGGGTGATGTAAACGACCCTTAAGAGGCCTCCGGCCAAAATGTCGAACTCAGATTCGAAGATTGGAACTTCGAATTAAAATAATCACTCCGCATTTGTACATTCAACATGTTTGATCTTCGAAAGTTGCATTTGGGTTGCAGAGAAGTTACAGCCTACACACAACCTTCTTTCATTTGCTTGTTTTATTTTTGTATCCTCTGCTCTGTTTGATCTGTTTGTAGAAAAGGGTAGTGTAAAGACGTATAGAGGGGCAAGTGTAGGTTTACTTTCCGTTCTGTGAAGTATTAGGCGATGGAATATTTGAGCAAGAAAAAAATATTATTTGTATCTACCTAGAAGCTCCAATATGTCTATCAAAATGAAGTTACATACCAATCTGTGTATAAGTATGTATGTAGGTATACCTATATCATAAAACAGAAAATTGGTGAGGTTGACTTTGAATTTGAAATAATTCAGAGTTATTATGTAAGATTTTGTACCTATATTACAGATATGTATTTTTTCGACCTACCTATACGTAGTCATGTACATTATTTCTGTGGCGTTTGGTACAAACATGATAAGTCCATAAGATAATTTGCGTTTTTACGTTCACTTTACTTGGAGCTAGGGCTGAAACGGGTTGACTGATTTTCTTCAAATTTGGAAAACTGTTGAAAATATTCTTTAAAAAATTATGTTCCAATTTTAAGAAAATAGGTTTACCCGTTTAGGTTCGAGCTCGATATAAAGTGAATGTAAGGATGCAAATTATTTTATGGAGTTATCATGTTTCTACAAAACACCACAGATTTATTTGTAATTACACGTTTCGATAAAATATAAAGAAGGACTTGCTTGAATTAGAAAGGTTTTTTTATTTTAAATTCTGATTACGAATTTTACTCTCTTAAAAATCATTTTGGTGGTGATCGAGTTTTTGCTAAATTTACATTTATATTTATTCTAAGTAGTAACCAATTTGATAAAAAAAAAGTAAAAAGGGATTAAGAAAAGGCTAAACAACCCAAAAAGGGAAAATTAATACCTAAGTACGTGAGTATTTAGCTATTTACAAATGTACTATTCATGCATAATTTTTTTGATCACTTTTAACTACAAAGCTATTTTTAATTATGACTTATAGGTACTATAATGCAAGTTATACATTCGTTAAAAAAAATCTAACTCGAAATTTTGATCAAAGTTGATATTACGATGATAGCGAAGACGAAAAAGGTGAGTCTCGAAACGACTCGCCCAATTTTCGTTAAACTTGGTACATACCTACATATCATTTTAAATTTTTAAATAAGTGAACATACTTTTCAAAAAGATTAAAACTTACATAAAAAGCCAAGTGGCCACGCAATAAAGTTTATGTATGAATAAAGAATTTATTTAAAATAGAGATAAATGACGAACCAAAATCTGCAACAATTCTTAATAACGGCACTGAAATTGGCGTATTGTGAACTTAAGACATCAAATTCGGTAAAAGCTAATTGTGATAGTTTTGAATTGTTTAGAATAATTAATTCAAATGTTCTCTTTAATATTTGTTGGAATTCTGGGCCCATAACCTAGTAGGTAGTTATTTCTAGAACTCTAAACTCCTAGAAATAACTAATTTAGTAATTGTTCAACATCGAAACCTCTTTCAGATTCGACTTGATTGTTTCAATTTGATTATATTGCTCCTTACCTTGGGTGGGGGGGTAGCAATTTCGAATTAAACAAATGAATTGACTTCTGGATTAAAATTGATTTTATTATAATTTTCATGGCTATTTGACATTGATTCATAAACACATTTGACAATAATTTTCATTTCATGGGAAACTAAATGTGGGAAAATAAATGTAATACGATAGGATAGCACCTGTAAAAAGTGCTGATTGTGCAATTTTGGTGGGAACCATATGAAAAGGTATGGGTCGTGATGTTCGTAGGGAATAAGGTGTTCTAGATTTTGATAGGGTGTTATAATCTTAATAAACTGCTTAAACAGTAATGAATTTGTTCTACGAAATGGGATACTGAACGTTATGGTATTATTACGATAAGAACGAACCGGGCAGTGTATATTTATGTTGTTAAACAATAATTGACATTCAATTCTGCCAGGAATAATCTTATAAATAAATATTTCGTCTAACAAAACTTGTGCTGAAACAAAAAAAGGATATTGAATAGACTTAGCCTACAAAATAAGTTCAATGCTGTCTAAACATTTTGAATTCTGTATATCTTGTGAATTTTTTTGTTAAATTTTTCAGTTTTGTCTAAAAATGTTTCGTAATTTGGATTCCAAATAGTGGATGCATATTTAAGAGTACTGCGGAAAAGTGAGTAGTATAGTGCTATAAATATTTCAGATTTCTTAAAGAATCTAACTGTGCAGAAAATAAAACCTATGCTCCTGGCCTGATTAACTAAGAAGTAGTGGTAGTGTTTGTCAAACATTAGATTAGAGTGAAACACAACAGTTAGATCTTTTTGCTCATAAACTCTTGTCAATTCATTTTCATCCAATAGAGTTAAAAACAATAGGATCCTTTTGAGGAGTGAAAGACATAATTTTACATTTCTTAGTTTTCAAGGGAAGGGAATTTGAATCACACCATAAAGAGATAAAGAGTTATACCTTACTCCTTATCTATCAAATTGGTAAGTTACATTATGATTAAATATTTGGAAAATGTTTTTATAGTTTAATTTTAAAGATATTGGCGCAAAATTTTAAACATCTTTGTCTAACATTTTCATAATTTACGACATGTTGGATAATTATTTCTTTAGATACTGTGCTTATGCCTTTAAATATAGTAATAACTTTGTAATAATTAAACAAATAAATTCATAATTTTGCTTTGTATAAATGTATTTGCGAACAGTAACTTAAATCCAACAAACTAACTAATGTTTTTTTTTAAATTAATTCTTTTGTAACGCTATAGTTTCAACTCAATAATGAATCAATGTAAGAATACACGTCAATTATTTCGACAGACGGCATATTATGTCATTGTTCTATTTTCTTTTATACTTATAATATTCTTGTATCTTCTAAATAAAGGATTTTATAATTATAATAGATAATAACGATTTATTTATCCATCGCCCGCTGCAATATTGGAAAATTTAAGATCGAAGAGCACTTTTGAACAATTGTTTTGCATTTCTAATATTCAATCTACTTACAAAGCACATTTTAAAAAAAAAATCAACTCCAATTTGTTTTGGTATGAAATGACCATTGTTAATCTGGATAAAGTATTCTTTTAAAAGATAAAATGGCTACATATTTGCTACTGTTAAAGTTAGACGAGCTCTTTAACGTTAAAATATAGTTTTGCGTTTAAAATTAACAAAAAGTCGGTTCTCGTTTTATAAACGATATTTACAGTCAAACCACATTCTAAAATTGATTTAGGTTTTAAATGTTTAAAATCTTGCACCATTTTGTTTATGAAAATCATGTTTGTGGATTAATTATTGAGTTATAACGTTTCAGCTGATATCACACCTTCCTTCCAACCTATTCATGAACAAAATTTTAATTAGAAACATTTAAGTATACAATACATATCTTTATACAATAATAAAATAAAAAAAAGATTGTACTTACTGCAATAATTAAGAATGTATACCAATTTTTTTCTTATGTACCTATTTGAGCGTTTTTTGTATGCGTGTTTTTTTTTTTAAATAAACAAAATCTATAATTGACCTTGCACCCACTCTAGGACAAACATCATTTTTATGAATAAGAAAAGCTCACGAAGAAAGGATAATTTAATATTTTATTTTCTGAGAATATTGTATCGACGCGACGGTTAACTTTGAATATCTCCTAACATACATTTTTTATGAAACTCACTTTTTGATGCAGTTTCGTTAATAATTTCCATCTGCTTCGCTGAATTTTTAAAATTTAAACTATTTCACATCATAGATATTCAAAACTTATAATTATGTATAAAATTTTATTACCATGCATTTTAATTTTGAGACTATAATCTGTTTTTTTTTTTTGTGGCCCCTTTAAAGTTTACAAAATACGACATAGGAGATATTCATAGTTAACCGTCGGTATTCTGATTTAAAAAAGTCATTTTACTAAAAAGGGGTTGGATAATATCCTAAAAACTCTAATATCTCTTCTCAAAATTGCAGAAACTAATACCTGCCTTGAAATGAAAAAGTTGAAAATCTTAGCTCAAAAATGAAAAATTTCAAGATTTTTCAATTAGAATGAATAATTCCCTCAAAATCCAATATTTGTCCAAATTATTAAAAAATATTAAATATGTACCTATTCGAAAAAAGGATATTCACCTCGTCGTTCGTCGCAATACAAAATAAGATACAAACCGATTTCTTATCATAACAAACATAACAAACATACCGAGCTTCATAATAATACATTCAATACTTTTCGCATACCAACCAATGTACATATATGTATGTAGTTACTTTTCTTCCTAAAAACACACAAGCCAATCCAACAAGTTAAATCTACTACTCCTTTGCTTCATTTTACATTCACACCATACTCATCGCTTACCAATCCCTATACCACCATAGCCCTCAAATATTATCATCCACCGTCATCGTCACCGTGGTTCTGCTCGCATCCATTTCTTCCCCTTCTACACCGCCCCTTTAGTGAACCACTCATATACCCAAAAGCCTACTCGACTTTCATGTTCGTCATACTTCTTTTTGCTTCAGTTCCAACAAAAAATAGCTATCTTCGAAAAAAACCACGTTTTGGCAAATAGATGAACTAAAAACAGCCAGTAAACAAAAGTAACGACTTTTGTGCAAAAAAAAAGGCTTCTATAAAATGTGTTATTTTGCAATAAAAAGTTACTTTTTGATTGTTTTTTTTTTAATATAAACAATTTCAGAAAGCATTATGTCATTTTGAGAAAGTTATGATGATCTTTTCACATAACTACACATTAAAAAATGCATTGGAAAATGAGCAATTTTAATGTTTTTCAAAAGATGATTATTCAAAAATAGAGCCCAAAATTAAAAATCCGCTCCGACGCTCTTCTAAGTCTCTTCATTACCTTTAAAATGACGTAAAAATATTAGGCGTATTTTATTGGTAATGTATACATAGTGCAGCAATGGAAGTCCGAATAAAATGCTTTTTTGACTGCATATACACTTTTACTTTAAATTTTAAAGTTGGTATGCTTTGCATTTATACCCGTGTCAAAATCAGCTGATTTGGAAAAGAAGCAAAATAAATATGTAATTTCTTACAAAAATTACAAATTGAAATGAATAAAGATCCAAAACAGAAAAGGGCTATATGTACATAATTTCTTATGTTTTTTTAATAAATCATCTTAATTTAGTAGATACTTCAGACTCATTAAGTGAACAAAGTAAAAGGAAACGAAAACCAAAAATGCAATATATACCTACGAATAAACAATCCACTTTTGAATAAGCTAAGGGATGCGTTGGAAAAGTATACGTTTTGATGTGGCTTATGCTGAATTAACATCACTGAAAAATTTGTTGTCAAACAAGTGGAAAAATTATTAATAAAATAAAATCTCAATGGCATGTATGTACATAAAGTCAAATTAAGGGCTCGGTGTCAGAAAAAAATCATTTTCATGTCCTTTTTAATCGTTTGGCATCGCAGCCATCGTTCGATGATTTTCATACTCTCACGTGACAGATAGGGAACATGCACACGCATTAAGAGGAAAAATGTTGACCATTGACTATTAACGTTTATCGTCTAATCGTAAATTAATATTGCAAACCACATAATTTTGCTCTTGTGAAAATTTACCATAAAATATACAAATATCACCGAACACATTCTCGAATAATCAAAACCTGTCAACCTCACGAAAAATAAAACTTTTGCAACCAATTTGAGTGTCACTGTAATCCAGATGCTCCAAAACTTTATCAGCACTATTATGTGCACTCTTATTACTGCCTAGTTTATACGCACTATTCCTTTGTTGTTGTTTACTGTGTAAAATTTTACTGCGCTGCCTATACAATTCCCAATAAAAAACGACTATTATAAGTTTTCCACTTCAATTTGTCACAAACCTTGCACAACTTTTGCAGTTTTGTGGAATTTAACGAAAGAAGCAACCGGAATATTAAAATTAAATAAGAAAAATATAAAAAAATTAAAAAAGTGGCTCGACGCTTTTCAAGATAAAATGTAATTCTTTCATATGCAATTTATTTTATTTCAATACGTCTTGCATTGACTTCACAAACCTTGCACGAATTTGCCCAATTTCACGTTTTTCTCAATATTTTGGGCGGAGGCCTCTTAAGTGCTTTGCACATGAGACACGAACTGTGAATTGCGAATTGTCGCGAATTGGGACATTTCGTTCACAAGAGTTATTTTTGGTCGCCGAACAGTGCGAATTGTCAAACAAAAAACAAAAGGACTTGCAGTACTTTGCAGGATGAGATTATTATTTTACCCTTTTTCCTATAGATTCACTCATTTTTTAATTTTCCGTCTAGCAACGAGCAACACAATTGCGATGTTTGACATTTTAGGTTAGATTCGAACGAATTTTTTAGTCGCCAGTTTGTGAAATGCGTTGACTAGTTTTGGATTGCGAATTTACATTTTGACAGTTCGCAGAAGATACGTTGTTGGTCACGTAAAAAATATTAAAATGCAAAATATTTCAATTTATAATTATTTTATGCAGAGTTTTCCTCTTAAATAGTTGATTCGATCATTAATTCAGTTCGTCGTAAAGTTAAAACAAAACAAAAATTGATATTAGCTTTGAAAATTGCTTAAAAAGATTTGTTCGCAGTTCGCAGCTCATGTGCAAAGCACTTTACAACTATCGAGGTACAAAAGTGTATATTGTTTATGAACTCGGTAATAAAATATTCATTGGCAGACAGGCTTACAAATTGGGTACAACAAAATGAGTTACTGAGCGAGTTTCAAGCAGGTTTCAGAAAAGTTTATTAACAGTTGATAATACTTTCACACTTGGATTGGTGGATCTCACCTTGAAAGGAGAAAAAATGTACATGGATTCTTCGTTGATTTCAAACGACTTTTGACTCAGGCGATTTATTTCCAAATTTACAAGTTAAGCTGCCTTGGCATGTCCATAAAAATGCTAACGGCAATACAAAGTCTTGAAAATAAATCAACGGCAGCTTGGGATGGCAACGAGGAACCAGCGTGGTTTCATACAAATACTGAACTCACACAAGGCTGTTTGCTTAGCCCGCTTCTTTTCTCGCTCTTTTTGGATGACCTTTCATCGGGTTTGCAGCAGTTAATACCAAATGCTTCTTCATACTAGCTGAATCGCCACAAATGATTAAACAAATTGCAAGGCCTTTCCGCGCATCTGTGAAGCCTTGAGTTTAACACCAACAAACCAAAAATACTGATCTTCCGAAGTGAAACAGGCAAGAGTCGAAAAATGGACCTGGGAAAACCGATTGAAATCGTAAAGGAACGTCACAACTTTCTTTGAAAAAGCATATGCAATGTAAACTGATAGATTCGAAAAAGGCTATCAATTGCAGCTGGAAGGGAGTCCTTGGTAAAAAAAAACATACAGCCCATAGCGCTAAATACAAGCTTTTGGAAGAGTTGATGCGATATATTGTGTGCTATGCTGAAAAGGTTTTAGGTTTTCGCCAATTTGATGATGTAGAAAAACTGATAAGGTTCTTTCTCAAAAAGATCTTTCGATTACAGTAAAATACACCTACCTCTATGCTGCATCTGGAGACTGGTGTTTCACAGCTTTATATTTTTTCACTCAGAATGCATTTAAACTTTATACGAAAAATATTAGACCTGGTAAATCATCGAATACTTAACATAATTGCAAGGAATCTGCTCCACCAAAGCACTCAGTTTTTCGCGGAATGGTGATGGCTGGAACATCAATACAACGTCCAACTGGTGGAGAGAGGGATCGACGATTGAAGTAGAACTCTCGAGGTGTTGCTGGCAAAGATCGACAAAACACGACTTAAACAGATTGCAAAGATGGTGCTACGAAGTGACCCTAAGACCAATCATAATTGTTTGCGGAATGGTCACGGCTGGAACTTTGATATATCGTCCGGCTGGTAAAGGTATCCGAGATTGGAATAGAACACTTGAGGTGTTGCTAGCAAAGATCCAAGAAACATGCTTTAAACAGTTTGCATAGATGGCGCTACGGAATAAGCTTAACACCATGTGCATAAATCTGAAGCATAACCTTGGCGTCAACTATTATTTCAATGACCGGTTTTCTATTCACACAGTCTCTACAATTTTTTAAACCAGAGCGGAGCTAATTCGTCCTAATTACCTACCATATGGTCTAGAGGGAAATGTCAACGAAAATAGGACACGTTGTCAGCATAGTCGTAAGAGCTTTGACTGAAAATTGAAAATCTGCATTGTTCTTCTTGTTGGTTGAGATGGCTCGAAATGTTTGTGTTTTTGAAACAGTTTTAAAAGATTTCACAATCAAATATGTTCTGACGTATGCTATATTTGGAGCATTTTCAAATGGTAATCTAGAAATTTTCCGAATCTTTTAAAATGAAAATTCTTCTTTTTTCCAAAAAAAAAAAAAATGCTTCTGAACCAGGGACCAAATTACCGCATCAGTTTTCGAGTAATAGGTGATTGAATTATGTGAGTTTGGCATTACCGCTTACGTCATCGAGCAATCGATTACCATAATTTGACGTTTTCATTCGATCACTGATGGGTCTCACTCACTCGGTCACTGAAGCGGTAATTTGGCGCCAGATTTCAAATTCGAAAATAGATTGCCAGACCATCCAAAAACGGCAATGGTTCCAACTATTAAAAATTGTTTCATTCCTGAGCAAATATTATTTTTGCAGAGAACTTTCGATCCGTTTTAATTGGTCGTCTGTCAGCTGTCAAATACACTTTCGTTGGAAACGGTATTGCCAATTTGAATACCAAACCCTTATAAAACAAAGCTCTTTACTTTTAAAGAGAACCTAATCCTTGTGACTTAGAACCCTCCACTATTTGTGTGTAGCAGGAAATGGGGCGACCTACAATTTTCTGCCGATTCCAAACGGTTAATGATCAGCAGTTTTCATGACAGGAGATACTCTTGGAGGGTTTTTCACTTTATTATTTAACAATTCACTCGCGCCCAAGGGTTTATTGAGAGCCTTGATGTTAAACACAGCAGAAAGCAGAACCCCTTGAACAATTTTTTTTGCACCGGCTTCGATTCGAACACAAGTCGCTCTACATGACATTCTAACGTACTTATCATTATGTCAAGAAGTACTACCACAGCTCTGTACTTTTGGCTTTTTGTAAACACTTTCCATTTAGCAATACATGTGACTGATTGACAAAGGCTACTTCACATCTTCACTATTAGGCAATTATAGCCTTGAATCAGATGAGAAGATACGGCGACCATTTTAGCTAGTTCCGTTCTTCTCTTAAAGTAACGGGAGCGTATCAGAATACCGCTTTTTGAAATCCCTCTTTTCAAAAATCCCGAAAAAAAAAAGTTTTAAAATCCCGTCTGCTAAAATATTGCTTTTTTTAAATCCCGTCTTCTAAAATCCCGCTTGTTTAAAATCCCGATCTATTATAATCCCGTTTTGAAAATCCCGCAAATCCCGCTAATCCCGTTTTTTAGAATACGTAGCTAAAACTTATTGATTTTATGTTGGTTATTTTCCAGATTCTTTAAATGCTAAAGAAAAGAAACTTTGCATACACCTAACCTCGCACCTACCTTAAATCCCAAGCAGGGGGGTTAAATACCTCACTGCTTACACGTCGTAATAAAAAAGAGAATTATAAAAAACGGGATTATAAGAGAGGGGATTTTAAAAAGCGGGATTATAAAATGCGGGATTTAAAAAAAGCGGGATTATAAGAAACAGGATTATAAAAAACGGGATTATAAAAACGGGATTTAAAAAAACGAGATTATAAAAAGCGGGATATCGTACCCAACCCTAAAGTAACACTAGTTTGCTAAATAATTTTCTCTCAAAACTGAAAACTGCTAAAGGGGCCCTGATGGCCTTGTTGGCACTCCACTTTAAGTACTTCCAACAAAAAAAAATAAAAAAAACATCGATAGCTCCGAAAGCTAGGCCTCATTACACATCCCAATAAGCCCGACCATGGCATGGATGTACTTGTTCCTCTGCAAGTATATTGTTTTGTGCACCATTCAATATGTTTAACGAGTTGTGAAATATTATTAACAAACCATACTGCTGCAACAATAAATTCACATTCTCCATGGCTTCAATGTGGACCTTAGAATTTGTGTAGTGTTGCTCCAAGGCATTAAGTGCACACATGAATGGTGGCAAATCGTTTATCTATCGCTTTTTTTTTTCGTTTCTTTTGTCATAAATGCGGCGAATTCGTTTTGCTTTGTTTTCTTATAAAAATAACAGCAGCAGCAGCAGGACAAAAGGCATAGCAAAAAAATTACAAAAACAAAAAAAAGATGAAAATCTCTCTTCAAGATGCTCTGCGGGCTATTTGAAATTGTTATTGAATACAAGCAGCTTCAACACCAAGCTACAAGCCCCCCTTTCATTAATAGATATGTGCAATTGATTCGATGGTTGCCGTGCCGCACTTGCCAGCAGCGCCAATCGAGGTATAGCTGCGCTAATGTGCGATTATATCTGTGGCGAACACAGTTATTATGGCAAGTTAGGAGAGATTATGGCAAAAAGTGGACTTTTTGGGAGTGGCTGGTTGTTGGTCTATAAAAATAGTGGCGTTGTTTTAAGATGCTTGTCAATTTGTTCAAGTGGGTTCTCGAATGCAGGACAAACGGTAGCCTATTCGTATCAAGAGGCACTTGGATTAAGAGCGATGATCGAGTTTGACACATGCGACAAGGATGGGACAGGAAATCGAAAATCGACTTAAGTGGCGGAAAAAAACAGCCTCTCTTTGTGTTGTGTGTCAGTCAATCATCCCCACTCGAACAACGACAGATTGAAATTCCCTTTAAATACTTGAACAATCGGTTTAAATTTGAAATATGTCATCATTCCAATTTGGGATGTGATTAATAAATCAGCATGAATTGCCTCCCATAACGTGTAGAACACGGGTTTTAGGGAAAAATTAACATCTGTCAATTAAAATACACACATCACATCGAAGCTTCAACCAGCAGAGCCAGCAGCAGCCACACATACGAAACCACTCATGAATGTCATTCGAAATTTTCAGTAATCACGTCAAAAGCACACACGCGACACACACCACACATATCTCGCCTCACTTTGCCTTTAGCCTTTCGGATGACAGAACGTCAAAAGGGTGGTATGGTGAATATAATATAAATACATATGTGTGTTGTGTGTCAAGAGAAGTCAAAGGCTATATGCGTACGTATGTAGTTAGAGGTGAGAGGAGTGACCTTGCCTGATTGACAGAGTAATTCGGTTTGAAAGGAATTTCAATCTTTTGTCGCCATTAATGACAACCGAAAGATGTTATTCATTGTGTTTTCTTTTATGTTTTTCTCATGAAATTTAGAAGAACAAATTGTTGGTTTGGCTGGGCAGGAAGTCGCATCAATTATTTTAATTATTGTTTAAGTAAATTTTCTTATTCAATTAATTCAAGTTTTTTTTCTGCTCAAGAGATTTGGATAGTTGGTGGAGATGAGATTTGTATGTTGAGAAGTGGGAGCATTTTCGATTAGGTTGTCATTTCATGTGTAGTTAAGGTTCATATTTTGAATAGCGAGTCGCTAAAATTAAGTTCGATCCAAACGTCAAAACTTTAGCAAATTTGACTATTACGAATAGCCAATTTTCGCTTATCTAACTTCTCAAAGTGTGAAGTCCAATCGAATCAAGTTATTTATTGATAACGCCGGCGAATTGAAAATTGAAGTGAAGTGGTATTGTTTTATTGGGAAATACTTATTGAAAACTGCAGAGGAATTTGTAAACTCTCAGCCGTCCCCAAGCTTTTTGAAAGTTTAGCTTAAAATAAAATCGAGTTCTTGACTTATAGACTAAGAGCCCACAGCAATTTTTGGGTGTGATTGATAACAAAAAATAATTAGCATAATTAGATAGGCCTTTTATAGTTATTTACTAATGTGAAAGTCTTGCATACTCTAGTGGGAGCAATAGTGCATAAAAGTGCATCATGTATGCAGTTCTTTCCAAGTCCAAATAATTGTGATAGCAACTTTGCCAAAATCTAGAGTTAAGCCCCCTGATTGAAAATATCGAGGTCCAAGACATTTTACAGACAGCCTTCTACCTGCCAGACGCGATAAGAATAGGCTACTTCTTGCACTAAGAAGGCCACCTTCAAAACGTCTTGAAGCTCGATATTTGCAATCAGGGCACTTAGCTCTTCATTTTGAAGTTATGGCAAATTTTGTAACCCAATTTTTTAGACTTTGGAAAGAACTGCATACTTGATGCACTATAATGCACTATTGCGCCCACTAGAGTATGCAAGACGTTCACATTTGTAAATAACTATAAAAGGCCTATCTAATTATGCTAATTATTTTTTGTTATCAATCACACCCAAAATTTGCTGTGGGCTCTCGGTCTATTAAGAATGTTTGTCCGAGTCAGCACATGGTTTCGTAAAGGGTTTTCCAATAAGGACTTGACAACTTTTTTTTAAATAAAACTCAAGCCATTTGAAATATTTCAAAAATGTTATCATCGGCTTGAAGTAAATACAATCAAAACATTTATGAATGGAATTCGAGTTCGTTCATATGGCCACTGCGGGCACGTTTGCAGCGGTCGATTCGTTGGGTACAGTATTCGATGACTCGGCCACACGGCCGCTATTTCGCGTTCAATGTTGGCTCTGAGTGGAAGAGCTCAGAGCCAACATTGAACGCGCCGTCGCCTTGTTGGCAAAAACCAATGACTTAACGTAGCCCCAAAAAAAAAAATAGTCTAGAGGCGTTAAATCGCACGAACGAGGCGGCCAATCGACTGGCTGATTTCTTGAGATAACACAAACTTACTCTTCAATAAATCCATTGTAAGGTGTGCTGTGTGGCTTGTGGCACCATCCTGTTGAAACCAAATATCGTCCAAGTTCATATCTTCCGATTCGGGAAAAAATAATTGGTAATCATGGCGCGATAACACTGGCCATTCACAGTAACGTGACGATCGTTATTGTCGACGAAAAAATATGACCCAATAACGCCGCCGGCATGCAAAACGCACCAAACAGTTATTTTTCGTGGATGAAGTGCTGATTCATGAAGCAAATGTGGGTTTTCACCCGACCAATAAGTCATATTTTGTTTATTGACGAACCCATTGAGCCAAAAATGAGCTTCGTTACTGAAGATGATTTTACGATGAAATTCATCATCTTGGCGCATCTTCTCCAGAGCCCAATCGGAGAACGTACGTCGCTTCAAATGGTCCATCGGCTTCAATTATTGAATCAGCTTAATCATGTATGGGTGTTGACCAAGATTCTTACGCAAAATACGCAATAATGTGGTCTGAGCGGTCCCCAATTCTTGAGAACCCCGTGGAATTGACTGATTTCCTACGGACGCCTGAACGGCAGCGATATTTTTGACACTTCGACCAACCTGTTGTCTCACTGATACGGCAACATCACACAACGAATATGTACACTCAAATTTTTGCACTAAACTTGTTATTGTCTGTCTACAAACGCGAGAATTACGATCCGAAAATTGGATTTAAAGCTCTTGAAGTTGCGGTCACCAACTCCCAATTTCGGTAGAAAATTTTTATAATTTGCAGACGTTGCTCGTTCGTGTACTTTACCATGATGGAAATGTTGAGTTTACTGAATAAATTGACAATGACAGTTCGATGATTAGTGAAAGGGTGCGTTCACAAATTAAATTCAAAGTTGCCAACTTCCTATTGAAAAAACCCGATATTAGGATTTAGGACGGTCTTCTGTGTCGAATTAAGTTGTTTTCTTCCCATATGTCGTAAATGCAATTGAAGATAGATGGCAAGTTGGTGTAATTTATATTGATTTTAACATGGCACTTGATTCGGTTGATCACAACATTTTATTAAAAAAGCTTGAGTATTTTGGTTTTCATCTTGAGATACCTAAATGGATTAATTCATATTTGAAGGATAAAACTCAAAGCGTACTGATTGATTCCAACGTTTCAACAAGTATTAAATGTACTTTTGGGGTTCCACAAGGAAGTCATTTTTGCCCTTTGCTTTTTATATAATACTAGCCGCCCGTGCTCGCGTTGCTAACTACGAATATTTTTTTTTTAATTGTGAATCTAAACCATTCTCAGATCCCCTTGAACACACACAAAAAATTTCATCAAAATCGGTCCAGTCGTTTAAGAGAAGTTCAGTGACATACACACTCACAGAAGAATTATATATATTAAGATATTAATGATATAGTGGATGTAATACAAAATTGTAATTATTTGCTTTACGCGGATGATTTAAAAATATTTTTTTTTAAATTAAGGTACTAGTACGGTCTAGAACGCCAAAAAATGCACAATTTTTGGGAATTTTTTTCTCGGAAACTTTATTACGTAATAACATAATTTTTTTAAATAATGAATACATGCATCAAGAGCAAAAAAATTTTGTTGTTTTAATTTTCGAATTTTGGCCGAAAAGGCGCCAACGTCGACTCATCAAAAAATACATTGTCCCATTGCGGACAGTTAATCTCCGGATTTACTGAACCGATTGTTCTGGTTCTGCTTTCGTTAATCCATATCTATGTGCCGACTAGAATGTTGAGAATAATAAGTTTCCTTTTTGAACATCCCCAATAGAGCTAATTATGGCAGAAGTAAACCGATATCGCGAGATGTTTCCTCGTTCGATGAAGTGAGTTCTATTTTTAACTCACATTTGTCTCGTGAGAAATCTAAAAACGAATTGTTGGTTGTACTAATTTTCTAAATTTTTTTTTATTTTGTTATTATTATATAAAAATATACATACATATCGTTCAAGCAAATGCTTGTAAAAAAATTAATTGTGTTTTCTAAGAAACTTATGAGACATATCCTTACCAAACACCTCATATAAGATTCTATTTTAAATACTGTTTGAATGTCTTAAGCGGTTCCGCTATATAGTTGGCAAGTAACAGTTTGGATTTCGACCCGGCAGATAGAGATCGAAGACCAAATCTTCACATTAAGGCGAATCATAGAAAAGACCAACGAATTTCGAGTTCAAATTCACCATCTTTTCATGGACTTCAAAGTCGTATTCTAACTTTATGGCGGTGGTCTTACTCGGGATTCCAGAGAAAGTGATCCAGCTGTGTTGCATGACATTGAAAAATAAATAGTACAATGTGGAACTAGGAAAAAGCTCTTCCTGACTCTTCCCAACATGCACAGGTAAAGCAAGGAAATGTGATATCATATGACCTGGTGAATCTTGTCTTGGAGCAGATGGTGGAACAGGGAAGGTGTGAACACCAATAATACTATTTTCAACATTCATAAAAATCGGTTGAGTCTATGAGCTTTATGGAGTTTTTGTTCGCACAAAGTGCACCACTATGCGGAATGGCATAAGCATATGACGTCCAAATTCCAAATGGCAAAGTGTTAAAGCCCCTTGAACGGCGCAGTTCTTTTAATATAATTCAACTTAAGTCTCCAAACACACTTTGCACAGTAGCAGTCTAACTTTATTTTTTAAATTTTTAAATCGATGCGAAAGTTAATCTAGCGTTTGTTTGGGGAAAAAATTAAGAAAATGACATATGTATATCACCAAAAAATATTTTATTTTCGATAATATACAATTCATGAAATTATCAAACCAAATAGAAAATCAAATTATTTTAAAACCAAATAGATTACACCCAAAACAAATAGATTTAGCTTAAGATTTTTAAACTGTCAACAAAATAAATTTCAATAGCTAATAGTTTGAATGAGATAAATCTATTTTGAACTAAGGTTGAATTGGATGGATTTGATATGGGAAATTGATTACATACTCACGGAGGCATCCAGTTTAAGTTCAAAAATATGGATCTAGTAAGTGTGTTTGATTTTCCACAATGCTTCTTAAATTGGATCACTCACTCAGCTGGACCATTACACTCATCCGACAACATCTACACTGGGCCAAGCTAGGCAGCTTCTTGACAGCTACTGAAAAAGTAGCCAATCCGATTGACTGATTATCCGGCCCCCGCACCGTAGGCCACCGATAAGGCCTTCAGTACGCTAGCCCGGGATCTCCGAAATCAAACGAAGGGCAAGACACCGGAGTACCCGACCCAAGTTTTTCCTAGAGCCATTTCGTCGGAAATTTCGTCAATGTCGCCAAAAAATGCCCTTCGTAATGACTGTGCTATAAATTTGGCCAGAGCAGGGCATTTGCAAGGAAAGTGGAGGACTGTCTCATTTTCCCGCTGGTCCCCGCAGCTATGACAGTGAGTGTTATGAAGAACACCTGGCTTCACTTCATGCTCTCCTATTGTATTGACCAGTGTCCGTTCCAGGGAGCTACGATCCTGGCTATGTCTTGCCTGGGCCTACATATCATATCAAGAGTTTGAGATTTTTTGTAAGTGAGCCAAATCTTTCTAGATACAATGTAGTTAGTTAAAGTTCTCCACCTACGGTTTGATTCGCTATGAAAAATTGCACATTAAGTCTTCTTCTTTGGCCAAAGCTTGAGTATGACTTCCATATTTGGGCCGCTAAAACTCATCTGCACCTCTTAGAAAGAATCCAAAACAGAGCCCATAGACCAAGGGGCCAGTTATAGCTCATCAGAAAAGTCCATCAGAAAAAATTTTGTCTTCAATTAGACGAATACTTGCTTGGACTAATTTTTACAAAAAGAATTACATTTACATTACATTTTGTTGCTAAATTTACTCAGAAAATGGACTTAAATATTTTTTCTGATGGAATTTAATTTTTCTGAACAGCTGATTGCCAAAACTCAAAATATATTCCATTTTCTGAGTAAATTTAGCAACAAAATGTTGTAATTCTTTTTGTAAAAATTAGTCCAAGCAAGTATTTGTCTAATTGCATTAAAATTTTACTCAAAATCGAGTTGTAATATGGTCAAATTTGGAAGACAAAATTTTTTCTGATGGACTTTTCTGATGAGCTATAACTGGCCCCTAATTGGAGACAGTTCTATTACGGAAATTTTTGTTTCTCTCGAACAGCGTCGTTATTTCTCTTGTATTACTTTTTCTTATACCTTCTTCTATATCTAAACAGTGCTCTAACGATGTATCAAGCTGCATTCCTCCTTTGAAACAATTTCGCCGTAATACTCGTCTTGCTAAGAATGCTCATTAGTTTACCCGTGAGTCTAATTTTTAGGCATACTATAAAGTACGGAGATTCTTTCTTAAGTCATTCTACTCGAATGTGGAATACTTTACCCCACTCGATTTGTCCCCCTCATTGTGATGTTCAAACATTCATAACCAATGTGCATCAGCGTCTCCTTTTAAATCTCCTCCTTATTCCCTAGCTGCTCGCGCTGTAGTATTTATAACATTGTAAGGGTATTCGTAACCCCTTGTTGAGTGCTCGCTTATTATTAAAAAAAAGTATTTTAAGTTCGATTCTTACGGCGTTAAAGCTAAGTAGATCATGGTGTGTATAAACATAGAAGTCTTGTTTAATCAGTTTTCGTATAGTTAAACTAAGCCTCAAAAACATTCTTCTTACATTTCTTTAAGTTAGTTTGACATTTAAGCTTGTCTGGAACTCGTCTCTTTTTGAGCCTGGTTTTAATTCTCGAGAGGCTATTAAGTTAAGAGGCTCATCAACCTAGTCATCAGACTAAACTGTAAAAATCAATATTTATGATCGCTAAGAAAACCTATGAAAGAATTAGGTACTCTTCGAAAACTTTCGAAATAAGCTGTTTAGCGAGTATAACTCTTAAGATATTAAAGGTATATAAGCCTTCGATAATTACCGGCACGAATGTGATAAAACAAAACCAATCAAAAGCCTCTTACTCCAAACAAAGGCTTTACCGTCATCTATAGAAATATCAAAGGCTTGGGTCTTAACTGCGCATTTAGTCTCCTCTTAAGCTTAAAATCACATCATTAGGTTAAGCCCTTAAAAACAAAATATGAAGCTGACCAGTGCCAACCAGTGATTGTTTGTGTTTAATTATTTATTCAAAAATCAAGTTAAGTAGGTAAATGTCATAAATATTAAGCAAAAGCTTAAAACTGTCAAATCAAAGCAGCTTCAGGGCTGTGCCTATTTAAATTGAATGGCAGAAAAGACTTAACTATAGCCAATGTCGAAACAATTACATAAATCATTAGTAATCATAGTAATATTAAAAAACAAATCATTTTGCTTTGAAAAACCTTCATAGTCTTGAAGGGATTTACATCTCAAAGTAAGCGCAGCTTATACTACAAAAAAAGTAACCAATAGCAATACAGACCAAACCCCAGCTTAATCATAAAGATCTCATATCACATCAATCAAAGACTTATTTTAGGAATTAAAAACCTTATTTTTCATCATTTCCTTTTTTTTTTGTGAAGAACATTTTGTCATATCAAATCCTTTTAAGAATAAGACAGTGTAGTATTTTTGTGTTTCTGAAGATCTGTCTGCTTGTCACGTTTCATGTACGCAATTTATAAAATTAATCAAAATTCATGTCGATCCTTCAGGCTTTTGTTTTTTTTTTTGTTTTTTTTTTGTTTTCTGTTTTGTATTTAATCACTTGTTTAACAAGTTCGTTGGAATTTTTTTAATTCAAACTTAAAATTTAAAATGAGAAACGGCACGACAATTTGTAAGTAGTGCATGTCATGTCCAAGTTGTCATAAATATTTATAAAACGTTCTCCACCTTTTTTTTTTTTTGGTATTTCGTCTTTAATCGCACTTTGGATATTTTATTCATTGTCCTGTGCCAATAATCTTTGTTAACATTGTTGACATAGTTGGGTGAGTCAGTGTATTTAATTTCTGGACTAGGATCATGCTCAAGTCAGCAAAATGTCCACAGACATATAAAGCAAAATCGCGCGTCCAGTAACTTCTATGTGTATCCACCATGATTTTTATCGATTTATTTTATTTAGTTCCTCGTCTCTAGTGGAGCATACATATCTTTCGACTGCTTGTAGCTGATGAATGAACCTCGTTCCTGGTCAGACCATTATGTACATCTCTGTATAGCAGTTTGCTGAATTGACGCTGTAAAATATATCAAATGCCCGACTGCGTCGCAAGTACTTGAGCCCTGGAAGCTAGTAGATTTTTTTTGTTTTTAGATGCCAAAAACTTACCAATTTATTTTCCCTGAAAAAAACCTTCTAGATTTTTACATTTAGCACAAAACCTGAACCATAATGTCTGATAGCCAAGTCGCACTCAAAGCACTAAGCTCACACGCCATTCTGTCTGAGTTGTTCTAGGAATGTTTAGGCAGGCTAAACGATCTTGTCAAGAAAATAATGTCTCACTTCATAGGGTACCTGGATAAGTAGGGGTCCAGGAAAATGAGGAGGCTAACTCCCTAGCAAAAATAAGCACAAGGCCGTTCCAGAGTCCAGAGCAGATCCTCAGTATCTTCCTTTCGAATAGTTGAAGTTCCTTCATAGCTGTCTTCGAGATGGAAAACCATATCGTGAAGGAATAGCTGATCACTGGTCGCAGGAGCTGTTTGTAGATTAATATTTTTGTCGGTTGGCTAAGACCTGATCTTCTTTTCAGCAATGGGTGCAAACGGTTGAAGGCCCAGCTGGGCTTTTTCAGAACATTTTTCCAGTGCAGGCTACACTTTAGTAACTCGTTGAAGAGCACTCCCAGGTACTTGACATTTGGCTTTGTCGCTATGGTAGATCCGTCAGGGAGCCTCAGGACAAGATTTCTGCAAATTGTTGCGGTACGAATGCTTCTACCAGTTGAAGGTCTCCTGAAGCAGACAAGTTCCGATTTGGAAGTGTTGATTCGGATGCCCCATTTCTGGTATAATTGGAAGAGTCTGTTGATGTGGCTTTCTACTTTTAGGACAAGGACAGCGATTAGTGGTGACATTGATGTGGCGTAGGTTGGAGAAGGTTGGTCTGAAGTTATCAAGTTGTAGAGGAAGGGGCCTAGTTTTGAGCCTTGGGTGACTCCATGCTCTGATGGTCTTTATGTTTGACTTGCAGTTATCTATACTTGAACGAAAAATTTCCTGAAAGACAGGAAAGAAAAGAGAATTTTTATTAATGGCGGAGAAACTTGCATAAGATGAAGTTTGTGGATTAGACCGTCTATACACACCCTATCGAATGCTTTCTCGACTTCCAGGAAGTATTTGATACCATGCTCTTATATAATACACAGTCACTATAAGATCATGACGTCACAGCCGAGTGAACAAATTTGGTAATTTGCGTTCGACCTGTATATAGTTCACACGCAGTTTATACAGAAAATATAACAAGAGGACCTACTTTTATGAAGGAAAGTCACTTCTTTGCTACGGTCGAAGCTGACGAGCTCGATTTTAGCTTACAAGGCAACTGAAATTGTCCAGCTATTTCGTTCCTCAGAATAAACGTCATAATTGCCACCAGGGGCTTTGGTACCTGCTGATCTGTCTGTGTATATGCATTGATCTAGTGCCACCAGGGGCCTTGAACCTGTTGATCTAAGTGCCACCAGGGGCCTCAAACCTGCTGATTTTGTAGGCGCCAAGAGCGTAGTCCGTACTTGTAAAAGAGTAACCCGATACCGAATATGAGGGGCCTGAAACCTGCTGATCTAGTGCCACCAGGGGCCTTGAACCTGCTGATCTATTGCCACCAGGGGCCTTGAACCTGCTGATCTAGTGCCACCAGGGGCCTTGAACCTGCTGATCTAGTGCCACCAGGGCCTTGAACCCGCTGATCTAGTGCCACCAGGGGCCTCAAACCTGCTGATCTTGTAAGCGCCAAGAGCGTAGTCCGTACTTGTAAAAGAGTAACCCGATGCCGAATACCAGGGGCCTCAAACCTGCTGATCTAGTGCCACCAGGGGCCTTGAACCTGCTGATCTAGTGCCACCAGGGGCCTTGAACCTGCTGATCTAAGTGCCACCAGGGGCCTTGAACCTGCTGATCTAGTGCCACCAGTGGCCTTGCACCTGCTGATCTAGTGCCACCAGGGGCTTTGAACCTGCTGATCTAGTGCCACCAGGGGCCTTGAACCTGCTGATCTTGTGCCACCAGGGGCCTCAAACCTGCTGATCGAGTGCCACCAGGGGCCTTGAACCTGCTGATCTAGTGCCACCAGGGGCCTTGAACCTGCTGATCTAAGTGCCACCAGGGGCCTCAAACCTGCTGATCTAGTGCCACCAGGGGCCTTGAACCTGCTGATCTAAGTGCCACCAGGGGCCTTGAACCTGCTGATCTAGTGCCACCAGTGGCCTTGCACCTGCTGATCTAGTGCCACCAGGGGCTTTGAACCTGCTGATCTAGTGCCACCAGGGGCCTTGAACCTGCTGATCTTGTGCCACCAGGGGCCTCAAACCTGCTGATCGAGTGCTACCAGGGGCCTTAAACCTGCTGATCTAGTGCCACCAGGGGCCTTGAATCTGCTGATCTTAGTGCCACCAGGGGCTCAAACCTACTGAAGTCAAGAATGTTTTGGTTTTTATATGAATTTAAGAATTGTTTTCACTAAAGATTTTGTATAAAGTTTTAAAGACTTTCCTACTGAAGTTTCGTGTTTTCTTCAGAGCGACCCTTGAAATTCGGCGAGCAAAAACTCGGCTTGAAAGCAAAAAGCACATCACAATCAAAAATGGCTTTTCATTTAATCAGGAATTTACTCTCCAAACTTTGGGGTTTGGCTCACTCTAAATTTATTTATTTACCTGAGCGGGTAAACCCGAGCTATGTAAGAGTCATGTTCTTCGGTCAATTTTAGTCTCGACTTACTCTGTTATAAACTACCAAAAAATTAGAGCATAGTGTCGTAATCTTGTTTCCTTTTATTCAAGCCCTGGATATAAAAAATACATTTTAACAAATTCTTTACCAGAGAGATATGTAAGTCCTTAAAAATCAGACCAAAACCTACAGAACTTTACACTTAAACATTTTCCGCCCGAAACCAATACTCGCCCTAAAGACCAAACTTTAAAGTACTAAAACCCAGAAGGCCTTTTTGTTCCTTTCTTCGGATAGACATTTTTTGTTTGTGTGTTGCCTTCATTCCGTGTTTGCTGTTTTACTGATTGTGTTTGAGGTCCACGTCGTCGTCGTCGTCGTCAGTGGAACCCCACGTCTTCCTGTGTTATGTTATACTTTGGTAGTCAATGTTGTTTTCGTCGTAGTCGTAGTTCACCCATTCACAAGGCGACCCGTCTTCTCAGGAATTGCATTCAGGCAGGCATTTCTGAATCTGAAACCCAAAGACCAGTTTTAAAGTCTTTCTCTTTTGCTGTGTGCGAAGTTCAAAGATTAATTTCATTTCTTCTGCAAATGGTTTTTCTGCACGTTGGACGCGTCCGTCTTTCTCGTTACTGTCGCGTCTTCCGTCTGCATCCTCTCTTTGGAACTTTGGTGTTTTATGTTCGGCACGATGATGTTGATGTTGGGATTCGAGTGGCTTTGTCAACAGAAGTTGTTGTTGTATCAATAGAGACAGACCATTCTAATAGTTTGCGTAAACACGATTACTGGTTTTTCTGTATAACCTAACCATCGTCATCTTATTGCTGTAAAGTATCTTCTCCTCCGGGTATACCTTTTCTGGATGTTTGAATGAACTTCGCATCCAAATATTGCAAAAGTTCCAGGTAGACTAACTCGGAAGTTCTATAATTTAAGTATACCAAAAAGGAATGCTACTGTGCTGGAATGTAACGTTGACAGAAATAAAAGGCAGGGATAAGGAATAGGTTATGTTTGCATATTTCATGGAAATTTCATTTATAAACTGGCCAACTTCCGATATTCATAAGCTTCGCTCTAGATATTCATACAGAGGTAGGAGGTATAGAGAATTGACTCAAATTAAGTTCAAAACTTTTGCTTCACCGGTTTTATTTGCTTTATTCTTCAAGGACGAAACAAACAAAAAAATATATATGTATGTTCCTATCTTATCGCATGTGAGTTGACAGTGAACATTGCCCTTTCCAACAAATGTACAGGGTCTATAGCTTTGGTTTACCTTGGGAGGCTACACCCCGGAGCTACAGCGGGCTCCCTAGTGTACCTAGAGATAGAGATGTATAGATAGCTACATAGATACAATTTGACCTCTTAAGCTAACATCATAAAAACTAGGAAAAGGGTCTTTAAATCAACCTGCAACAAAAAGCTGAAGGAAGAGTAAATCAAATAGCATTTATGATGACTGTTGTTGCAATAAAACTAGGTTATGTCGGTTTACTTGAACTTTTTGTAATTGAGTGGGATTGTGGGGCTTGTTTGACCTATGATCATATGCATATGCATATTTAGGTATTTGAATAGTTGAAAGGTGGAGAATTTTTCAAACTTGATTAAATTAGTTTGAAAGTTAAAACAGACATTTTTGTATGCTGGCGGAAAAGAAGTGTAGATTAAATCTTGTACTATGTAGTAACATGGTGGAAATTAATATTGCACCAGAGGAATAAATATTATACAGGGTCCTCCACTTTTGTGGTTCCGAGAGTAGATTTGAATAAAACACATTTATGGTTTTGATTTGGATTAAATATTTATTTCATTTTGATTTGATCCTGCCATTATAAAACAAATGGCAAAAGTTGTCAACGGTAGTTCTTGTAGAACTCGATTCTGACAGGTTTCTTTCCGATCGATCACAACCCGACGAATATTTCTTTTTCAAAGAGTCAGAAACTTGCAGATTGTGTGCATAAACACAAAGCTACAAAATGGGTCGGTTTGAGTGAAATGTGACACCCTCTCCTTAAAACCACATGTCACAATGCACGACTGGATCGCTCCTATGTTAAAGAGACTAAACATTTTAAAAATGAATGTTTTTAGAGAAAAATTTGCATAACTTACTTATCCGGCTCCCGATCCATAGAGGGTCTCTGCCTGAGATATTGCGGTCTTCAATCGGTTGCGATCCCACGCGAGCTCCCTCCAGTCGTTGACACCAAGCGCTCTTGCGTCTGTAACCACCTAGTCCCTGTAGCGGAGGTTCGGTCTTCCTGGTTCGTTGTTGTCTATTCGCTCGATGTGACCGACCCATTGTAGTCGACGTGTTTTGGCTTTTTGGACTACATCCACATCTTGGTACAGCTCGTATAATTCACGGTTGAATCTTCTCCTCCATTCGCCCTCTTCGCATATAGGACCAAATATCCGCCGAAGAATTTTTCTCTCGAAAGTGCCCAGTATCAATTCCCCTTTTTTACTTACCTTCCAGCACTCGGCGCCGTAGAGTAGAACTGGTAAAATTAGCGTTTTGTATAGCGTGCAGTTTGTCTTTCGAGAAAGGAGTTTTGATCCCATTTGTTTGGCCAAACCGAAGTAGCAGCGGTTTGCTAGAGTCCACTAAGGTGTCATTCGTGGGATTGATGTTCGTTCCGAGGTAGGTGAACTCCTTGACTACCTCGAAATTCCTGCTACCAACAGTGACGTTTTGTCATAGGCGATGGACAGCTGAGGCCTTGCTTGTTGATAGCATATACTTTGTTTTGTCCTCATTAACTTCAAGACCAATGCGTTTCGCCTGTTCATCAATAGCTGTGAATGCTTCTAGCACAGCTCGCTTGGAGCGGACGATGATGTCGTCCGCATAGCCAAGCAGTTGGGAAGACCTGTTGAAGAAAGTGCCTTTCAGTTTAACACCACTCTTGCGCACTATCTGCTTCAGGACTTGGTTGAAGAAATCACATGATAGCGCATTTCCTTGCCTGAACCCTGTACAGTGTATACACGTCTGGAATTGCTCGGATGAGCTGATATCCATTTGCACCTCGTATTTTGTAACGTCATGCGGCATAATTTTTTCGGGATCCCGAGTTCCAACATCGCCAATAGAAGCTCTTGGCGACTTATCCTATCATGTGCGGCTTTGAAGTCGATGAAAAGATCGTGGGTCTCGACCTGAAATTCGTTGGTCCTTTCCAAGATTTGCCTCAATGTGAATATTTGGTCTACGTTGATCTGCCTGGCCTGAAGCCACACTGGTACGTGCCGATCATAGTGTTGCAGAAAGGTTCAGACGCTCACATAGTGCGGTGGATAGGATCAGGATCAGCAGGGATATGCGTCTGTAGTTTTTGCAGGACATATAGGATCGCGTTTTTTGTAGATTGGGCATATGGAGCTATTTGACCAGTCGTCGAGCATACTTTCCTCCTCCCAAACTTGGTTGATAAGCTGATGCATGCACCCTATCAGGACATCTCCTCCATACTTGAAGAGTTCCGCAGGTAGACCATCCGAGCCTGCGGATTTGTTGTTCTTAAGCTTGTGGATTGCTTACTTAACCTCTTCAGTACTGCGTACTGGGACTGGATCTTCGTTGACTGGATTTATGCTCCTTTGCTCTCCTGTGGCTTCCTCTAAATAATGCGCACTAAGCAGCTGCTGGATATGCTGCTTAAACACGTCTACAATTCCCTGTGCTTCGGTGACTAGGTTTCCTTCGAAGAGCTTGCGTGGGGGTACCTGTCATAGAACGTTTTTTTTTATTTTCGAATTTCTCACCAACGGCTCTAACGATTTTAACCAAAATTTTTATGCAGGAGCTGCTTTGCATTTGAAAAAATATAAAATCTTTAAATTTTTTCGAAAAAATAGTTTTTGGATTTTTAAAAAAATTATTTTTTTTTTTTTTGAAAATTCAATGTCTTGAAAACGGATACACGAATTAATTTTTAAATTACGTTGTAAAATGTATTTTATTGAATACTACCAATTTGCATATCGATTTTTTTTATGAAAATTTTAAGAAAAATTTAGTACACAAAAAACATGTTTCAGTGTGTCTGTAGCTCTCTCTACAGTCTAAACCACTGGACTTATTTTCTTCAATCTTGGTAGGGTCTTCGGTGATTCCCTAGAGGGGAAATTGAAATTTTTTTTTTTAGCTCCAAAACTAAACGTACCCCCCATACACCCGTACGGCAAAATCTTATTTATCTCAAAAACGGCTCTAACGATTTTGATAAAAAAAATTATGTGTGCTATTATGGACATGGACTACATTTTTGTAAGAAAAGTTTTTGGGGCGAAATGTTATTAATGGAACCTGTCATAGAACCGTTTTTTTTTTTTATTTTTATTTTCGACTTTCTCATTAACGGCTCTAACGATCTTCACCAGGAGCCCCCTTAAGTTTAAAATAAATATTGTATATAAAATTATTCGAAAAAAAAAAATATTTATTTTGTCTTTTGAAAAAATAAATTCCAATTTATTTTTTTGAAAAATCAATATCTTGAAAACGTGTGACCGATTATTTTTTGAAATTATTTCCTAAAATCTATATTACTAAACACTTAAAATTGGCATCCCAAATTTTGTTCTAGAAAAATTTGAAAGACATTTTTTTTATAAAAAAATTACTTTAAAAAAACGATTTTTAAACTTTCTTTGCGTAAATTCATACTTTTCCGAAAATCAGACAGCAATTCCATGCATTTGAACATTTTTATCTCATTAAATCCATGTTTTATACCTATTTATAAAATGTATTTTAAATCCCAAATTACTTTTACATAAGGGCAAGTTCGTGCGATTTTATTTTAAGAAACCACTACAACGACTTATAATTTTTGTTCATGCATAAACTAATATTGAATATTGTTTTTAGATCCAATTACTTAAGAAGTTGTTTGATTTTTAAAATTCGTTGTCTATTACATTGGAGCAAGTTCGTGCGACCCAGTCGTGCATTTTATTTTTTCTTGTCTTATATGTTTATTCTGTTTCTTTTTTGTTTTATATTAAATATGATGTTACAATGAATATTTAATTTTTTTATGAACGACAGTTCACCCGCATTCTCCTTTATAATTTCCATCTATATGGACAATTTTGGTAAAAATTAATTAGTTAGAGCATTGGTCCGTTTAGTATAAAAATGTACACACGAAGTAAAATGAAAAGCACAAAGTAAACGTTTCTATTGTACTTAAAATTAGTGTTTGCCATTATATTGGGTAAATATCATTACGTCAAAATTAATTTTTAATAGAAAATATCTCTTTTTGTACTTTGTACGACAAAATTCTAAAAAAATCTCAAATCTCGTTTAAAATAATGATGAGGTGATAAAAATTCATCAGACCCATATATTCTTCCCGGGGGAAACAAAGAAAGATAAATTTAATAATTTCACACCATAATCCTCTTGATTATTGTTTAAATATGCAACATCTCATAAGGCAGTCTGCATTCCATCAAACTTAAAAAAAAAAAAAAAACTTGGGAATGTTTCAAAGAATTTTTCGCCTCCCTCTCAATCCGCCAAACCAACTGTCAAATATCATAAAATACACTTCTTCGTATAAAAGAACAACAAAGTAGAAAAATAAGCGTTCTAGAACTTCATAATATACGAGTCGAGACTACGTTGAAAACCTTTAAAAAATGCATATCGTTTCGTAGGGGTAGATGTATATCTAGGTGTGAGATCTTCCGTGTTGAGCGTTTTATAGTTTCTCACATCCTGTTCTTTTTTTGGTGTGTTGTTTGTGTGTGCATTGACACGGTTCTTCTGGGAATTCTCTCCTTTTCTTTTGTTATAATGCATCATCAGGAATGCAATCGTTTGATGAAGGAAGACACATAGGACTGTGTTTTCCCACCCGACACCTGTTTCGGATGATTGTTTGTTTATTTAAATGTTGCAATTAGAGTAAATGATGATGTGATGTCTGACATACAAAACAAATGACACGAAAAGGAAATACCCTGGTTTTGGGAGAAAGGGCGGGGTAAGCAATTCATCTTTGCTGTGTATGATGGCTTTTTAATGCGTCCCCCCATAGAGAAAGATTTTGCGATATTCTTCTTTGCCATCACTGTGGGGCAAAACTTCAAAAAACTCGTACTTCAATTTGAAATTCATTTATTATGTAAATAGGGTTTGTCCATTACTTTGTTAAGAGTAAATACTGGTCTCTGCAAGATGTTAGCTGCTTTTGTGTTGTTAGAATCCGATTTGTATAGCCCTCTTTTGAAATATATTCAATAAGATTCAATTAAAAGTTCAAGTGACCTCAACTCCAAGGTGCGTTTCGCCCAGGTACGACAGTGGGCTCATCAGTTAGATGCTGTCCATGTATTATATTCAATAAGGTTGATTTTGAGAAACAAATTTGATAATGTCTGTGGTTATGTCTGGTGTTATTTCTTTTTAAAACGTCAATCTCGGATCCTAGTTTCGTACAAGTGCGTATCAGTTTTTGAACAAAATACAAAATATCGGAGCAAACATTTTGAATAAACACGATCTTAAGACTCTAATACTACGAGTAGGTTCAAAATATTCTGCAAATTTCAATCGAATTCACCAACTCACTATCCCTAGCATATAAATATTGAGTTTGATACAGTGCTTATTTTTTTTTAACGCCATCAGTACTGCTTAATGCAAGCATTTGTAACAATATTTCTTTTCTCTTCGGGTTTTTTCACCTTTAGATACTTGGAAACATCAGCTTGTCACAGTCATCATTTAGCGTGGTGTTAGTTGTTAGTAAATAAATATACATACATATAGCCAAACACTCTACTAAAAAACTAGCAAATATGACAAACAAAGAAATAATAATTATTAATCTACTATCTGTAGCTACAAAAATAACTACAAGTCAAATAATACTAGCTATAAAAACAATAACGTTACGAGTAGTTTCGAATACTTAATGAGAACGCCCATACAACCTGTGCTTAAGTGTAAGCTTTGAGTAACTTAAATCGAAAACATCATGGTTTATATTAACCTCATGTTTGATACGTGTCAAAGGCTCATTGAGACCATAATTGGTACGGTGGAAGTCTATATGAAAAATTTCAGAGTTCCGAGAACTGTGGCTTCTAGCTTTAAAATGGATTTGTTCTAGAAGAACCGGTGAATCTATGGAACCAACCAAGAGCTGGTGTAAAAACATAACATCGCTGACTTTCCGGCGTTTTTCTAGAGAATTCATGTTTAAAAGAAGAAGGCGACTGCTGTATGGAGGAAGGTGATTTGGGTCACTCCAATTAAGATGACTTAATGCGAAGCGTACATATCTACGTTGGACAGATTCGATTCGATCAACGTGTATTAAGTAAAGTGGCGACCATACAGAGCTAGCATATTCTAATTGGGGACGAACAAAGGTGTTGTACAACGAAGATGTTATAAGACTACAAGAAAATTCCTTACTCCAACGCTTAATAAATCCAAGCATTGAGTTTGCTTTACTGACAATTTTCTCAATGTGGAGTGAAAAGTCTAGATTTTGCGAGAAGTGAACGCCCAGGTCGCATGTTGTTTCTACCTTACTTAGAATGGCTTGATTAATGCTGTAGTTGTAACATATTGGGTTTTTTCTTCTAAAGAAGGACATTGATTGGCACTTTGAAACATTTAGAAAAAGATTGTTATATGAGCACCATTCAGAAAACATATTTATGTCATTTTGAAGAGAAACACAATCGGATTGGCTTCTGATGATTTTAAATAATTTAATATCATCTGCGTAGATAAGAACCCTACATGATTTTACAATTGAAACAACATCATTGATTGATACTATGAAAAGAAGTGGACCAAGGTGACTACCTTGTGGAACACCAGAGTCAGCATTAATTGGATCAGAAACGATTCCTCTAAAGAGAAACAAACAACATAACAACAGTGTATCTTCAAAGGTAAAAGGTGTATGTCCAACATTTAAATGTAAATTAAGAGAATAGTAATTTTGAACCAAAAAAAAAACCTTACAGCTTATTTGATACAGCTTACTTAGTGGACCTAGGCTCCAAATTGTCAAAACTAAAGTTTTTTTTTTTGTAATAATTTTTTGATGTGTTATTTGTAGTGTGACTTCGTAAGCCAAAGTAATAATTCGCGGCTTTTTTTTTAAGAATTTCGCGAACAAGTTGTTCCTCACTATAGAAGTGGACAATCTATTCGGCAAATAGAAGGGGAGAAACGCACTGAACAAACTTTTCAACTCGTCAAATGAACTATATTTGTTCAAAAAATTAAAACTCACCCCAAGTTATCGGCCCCGAAGCTTGTTACTGAGGTTCAATAAGAATTAGGTAAGACATGTTGTGCTGAGAGAATTTGCCGTGTGCTCCGCTAGCATGATTTTAGTGTGCGAGTTGCTCGTAAAAAGCCCCTTATCAGCAACAAAAATCAAAGAACTCGACTTGCATTTGCTAAGGAGCATATTCTTAAGTACTCCGACTTCTAGGATAGTGTTATTTTTGCGGACGAGTTCAATTTCAATATTTTTGGCTCTGACGGGATGTCCTTCGTCTGGTGGAGAACCTGAAAGCAATTTTGAAGTGTGGTAGAGGAAGCGTTATGGCCTGCATGTCTGCAGTCAGGGTGTGAAATATGGAGTTCATTGAAGGCACGATGGGCAAAAATATGTACCTCAATATAGGTATTGAAAAACAAAATTGATTCAAAGTGCCGAAATATTGGGTATGTATTCGTCCAAATTGTCGGTTCTACCGGGACAATGACCCGAAGCACAAGTCGGGAATTGTACAGACCGGGCTCATTTGGAGCTGCCCTCACTTGATGATAGAAAATTTGTGGGCTTAGTTGGACAACAATATTCGAAAATACAAAACCTCCAACAAAAATGACCTGCAAAATGCAATTCTAGAGAAATGGCAGATAATCACCACACACATCACAAAAAAGCTTGTTGATTCCATGCCAAAAAGACTCCAGGCTCTTGAAAAGGCCAAAGGATATCACACAAAATATTGAAAATGTCACGAAAATCAATAACTTTTAGTTATTTCTAAGACCGATCATCTTGTATCAAATAAGCTTTGACCTAGAATTTAACAGTGTTTTTAATTTTTAATTTTTATGGCGCAAATTTTTTGTTGAATTATTACGATGTTAAAGCTTTTTAAGTATGAAAATAGATTAAAACAACGATTTTGCAAATTTTAATCGAATCATACTTTCCGATTCCTTATACCCCATTTAACAATGATGTAAAGATCGGAGTTTTATAATCATACGATACCGTTGCAAATCCACTTCCGAAAGAGATGGAAGTGAATCAATCAACTTAACCCCAATAGTCGTTTAGATAGGAAAGTGCATCAGTTCACTCTGGAGCCCAATTTTGGTCGTACCGTCAAATATAGAAATGATTAGTTTTTTTAGTTGCAGAGCACGATTATGGAATAATGAACCCGCCACGGTTGTCCCTTGCCATTTCAATTTGCAAACATTCAAGATCAATGTTTATCGACACCTCCTTTCTCTTCCCCCTCCCTAATTATCCTATCGCCTGTGCTATGTTTTACATTATAAGGGTCCCCATAGCTATGACAATGAGTGTTGTGAGGAATACCTAGCTTCGCCGCATGCTCTCCTATTGGCCAATGTCCACTACATGTAGCTACGATCCTGGCTATGTCTTGTCTGGTTCTGCGTATCAGATCAAGGATTCAGGATTTATTATAGATTGTCCAAATCTTTCTAAATATAATGCAGTTAGTTAAACTGCCTACCTACGGTTTGATTCGCTAAGAAAAATTGAGAGAATTTTGCTCTTCATAACTCAGAGCAAGTTGAGTTTTTATAAAGGGCTGATCCTTGTCTGGCCAGCTCGTACGTCTGTTCATTTTCATCAAAACCACAATGACCCGGAACCCAGATAAGAGTGATATTGTGGTTAATATTGAGACTAGCAAGTACTCATCCCGGCTTTGCTGGAACAATTTGGTGTATGATGTTCTAGAATAAATAGCTTTAACTGACTTCAGTGATAATAGCTTAAATCTTTTTTAATCCCTTGCATTCTTCCTTGATAGCCAGTAGTTCAACTTGCAAAAGTCGGGTAGCAAATTCGGGAAGCTCAAGCGACCTAGATATATCTTAAGTCACAGAGAAGATTCCTGAACCGACATCACACTCCATCTTTAGCCATCAGTAAAGATACTTGTGTCGAAGTCTTTCGTCTTTCCCAGTCCTCTCGCGAAAATACCCTTAAAATCTTTACTGAAACTCTTTTTAGGGGTGCAGTGGTAAGTGGGAGTGGAGTCGAAAAAATTAAAATTGCAGATATTTTGCACTGGAAGAGAGCAAAAGTGTTTGGCCGTTGATTCGGGGTAGAACATCAGTTCACTTTTGGCTTGGTCCACAACTCGTGGCCCAGTTACTAACTGTCCTTAAAGCCATTTCTATTCTGTGATTTAGCTTAACACATGGGTGAAATTTCCTGACACTAGCAGTACCAAGTCATCATGACTAAAAGCCATAGAATAGGAGACAGAACTCCGCCCTTGGATGTTCCGTACTAACGTATTTTTTCGTATCCATATTTATTTTACCTAACGTACCTAGAATCCTTGTGTCTCTGAGTATGGATATAATCCAGTCCTGATGTATTCTTCTACATCAAACTCGACGAGTTATCCCGGAATAGACTTGGTAAGGACGTTGTTGAAAGCCCCTTCTACATCTAAGAAGATAGTGAGGGTATATTCTTTAAATGTAATAGTTTTCTCAATTGTACGCAGTACCTCATGAAGGGCCATTTATGTGGACCTAGCTTTTAATGTGTGCATGTTGAGACTTTTTAAGAGGACATCCGTTAAGAATAATAATAATATGGATGTCAAGAATGTGCTCTAAAGTCTTAAGGACAAAGAAAATCATATTTACTGGCCGGAAATCCTGGGCGGATTCATGGCCCCGTCTATTGACTTTTCTCCAGGACTCGGGTACATAATTGCCAGATCTTGCGTTTTTTGTTGCATAATTGGCAGTATATCATCCATACCTGAAGTCTAATATGGAGACAAAGTATTAATTGCCGATGCAATTTTATCCGGTGTTGATTTGTCCTGCACGAGCCATTAGCGTATTAGTAATAGTAAGAACTCGGCCGGAGAAATTGTCCATAGTCCATCAGGCTTTTTCAAAAATGACGGATTGCAATTCTCTCGTTAGCACTTTGCCAAGCCTGACAGAATCTCTAGTATCTGATGCCGTACTAAAGCAATTTTCTTAATAAATTGCTTCTGAACACACCTAAAGGAATGACAGTTCATGCTAAAAACTAAGTAAACAGGTCTGTTTTGATACGAGTATTTATGAATGTCAAAGAGTCAAATGAAGTAAGCACGATATTAAAAAAATAAAATGCACGACTGTGTCGCACGAACTTGCTCCTATGTAAACGACTAAGAATTTCAATAATTAATGTTATTAGAGAAAAACTGTTCTTAAGGATGAAATTCATTTCTTAAATAACTAAAACAACTCCTTTAGCAGTTGGAGCTAAGCACAGGATGCCATGTGTTTTAAGCAAAAATTAGTTTATGCAAGAACAAATTTATAATTCGTTATAGTGGTTTCTTAAAAAAATAAGCTTTTGTATATATAAAATTTTTAAAACATTTTTAAGAAAAAAATTTGGAACGCCAATTTAAAGCGTTTATTAATGTTCGATTAAAAATTAAATTTACAAAAAAAAATTTTGATCCGTTTTTGAGATATCGAATTTTCCAAAAAAAACTTAATTTTTTTTTTTCAAAATTCAAAAAATATTTTTTTTTAAGTTTTGAAATGCAATGTTTTTTAAACTTTTTAGAAGCTTATCTATAAAAAAATTCATTAAAATCCGTTATGCCGATGATAAGAAATTCAAAATTCGAAAAAATCGTTCTATGGTAAGTCAGTAATATCTAGATTTCAAATTTTCCATTAAATTAAAGATCGTAGAAATTAATCAAAGGAAAAAAAAATTTGCAAAATTCTCGGAACCGTTTTCCAGAAAAATTGCGATTTTCGAAAACCATTTTTTAACTTTTCTATGAAGGGTACCGTTATTTTTAGGTTAAATAATTTTTTTTTTCATTTCTTGTAGATTATATTAAGTAAGTTTTATTTATTAAATTTTAAAAAAATCTAGCATAAGGTTTTCGAAATATTGAGTTTTCAAAAAAAAACTTTTTGAAATTTTTTTTTAAATACGAGTATCCAAAAAGATTATTTTTCAAAAACTTGAATTCACAATAATATTGAAACTATTGCAGACCGTTAGCAGAAAAAAAAGATCAAAATATGTCGTACCGTTTTTGAGAAAATCAAAAACCAAAAAAATGGTTCCAAGGGGTGTACCAAAAATAACAATTTTTTTTCAACCATTACCTAGCTTTAACTAAATGAAATTTTTTGACTCTTTTTTTAAATCTGTGAGACAGTTTTTGAAAAAAAAATATTCATAAAATTTCGAAAAAAAAAATCGTATGGCAGGTACCGTTATTTTTCTTCTAATATATATCCACATAAGACATAATTAAGATTCAATGCTGATACTGTTAAGTATTTGCTGCACTGGCAATACACTATTGAAGAAAACAGAGAATGTTTGTAATTTTAGAAAAATTTTCTTAAATATTCAAATTCAAAAAATACTAATATGTATTTTGAAAACAATTCTATTTTAGAACAAGTTAAACGTAAAATTCCAATAATGTCAACGGCCTAGGCTTCGATGAAACCATCGCTTCATATCGATCAGCGAAATCAAGCATCATTGTCTGTGGACCGTTTAATACCAACCGTGTGCTCTTGACATGTGTTTCTTCTGTTGGTCTTACTTTCTGTGCGTCTCTCTCTCTCTGTTGTATTGTCTAAAGCCAATAGCCTTATTTGCCAGTGCTCTTCAGTGTCTCTAAGGAGTAGTGTATGCAATATATAATGTAATGTAATGTAATGTAATTCCAACCATATTTTATCGTCTTGCAAGAAGTTGATAGTTCAGCTCCTTTACAATCTGAGCTCTATTTACTATAATCTGTACAGCGTACACTGTACAGGTTTGCTTGCACTATATGTTGCGATTTTTCAACTTTTACACTGAAAATAAAATCTAGGTATATATGACAAAAATGTAGGTCGATTTGACAAAAATTTTGTCAATATACGTCCAACAAAAAATTTTATCAAATTGACAAAAATTATAGAATTTTGTTGAGGTAACAAAAAATATTTTGTTGTATCCACAAAATTATTTTGTTATGCTAACAGATTAATTGTTGAAATAACAAAAATATTTTGTCAATATGACAAAATTTCGTACAATTTACAAAATTAATTTGTCATATTAACAATTCTTTTGTTGTATTAACAAATTTGTTTGTTAATGTTTAAAATTTGTTTTTTTTATTATTATCGGATTAACAAATTTTTTTTGTTAAATTAACAAAATTGTTTTGTTAGATTAACAAATTTTTTTGTTAAATTAACAAAATATTTTGTCAATTCAACAAAATATTTTGTCAATTCAACAAAATATTTTGTCAATTTTACAAATTTCTTTTGTTGAATCCACAAAATTAATTTTATCAAAATATTTTTTTTTGGGATTGAAGTCCACAAAAATTGGCGTTTCGTCCATACGATCTCACATGCAACAATCTGTGAGGGCGTATGGACAATACGCAATTTTTGTTAAGTTCAGTTAATCTTACATCGATTTTTTGACAAAAAACCAAATGTGAACTATATCATATCATACACAAAAGAAATATTTTGGTTTCCTTACAAAATAGTTTTATCTATCTGATAATATTATTTTATCAATATTACAAAATAACTCAACCCCAAAACAAAATATTTATCATTTTATCATTTTTTGTTGAATTAACAAACAAAAATTAACAAAAACTTTGTGATATTGACAAACATTTACAAAACTGATTTTTTGTAGATACAACAAATATTTTGTTGGCATCACAAAAAAGTTTATCGATTTGACAAACATTTCTGTTTTATTTTTTTATATTAACAAAACTTGGTTTGTTAAACTGACAATATTATTTGTAAGTGCATATTTTGTAAAACTGACAAAAAATCATGCTGGATTATAAAAATTTTGTGAAATCAACAAAGTCATTCTTTCGTATTGACAAAAATTTAATCGAAACGATAAAATTGTTTTGCTAAAGATCAACAAAACGTTTTTGTCAATATTACTTAGGAATTTATTTTCAGTGTATAGAAAACACTTTAATTTAATTCATTTATTTTAATTTACATCCTCTTCCCCCAAAGAAATATTCATTATTTCAATATTTCGCTTCTTTGAGAAAATTCTACCCCACTGTCCGCCACCGAATAGATATCTTTAAGAAAAATGTGATTTCCCTATGAATTTAAAAATGATGAGCCACCGCTTTGAGTGCACATAATGTTGTTGTATAGCTCTTCATTTATCAAAAAAATTAAATTCAAGGAAGATTCTCGGATTTGTTTTCCGTTAAATTTCAAAAAATGGCAGTCGTCTAGAACTGACGGTCATATCCCGGCCGTGTCCCGGCCATATAATACCTAAACAACACCCGCAGGCTAATTTACTTGCCTACCTGGGTATGACTTATGACCTCCGTGTGTATATATCATCTGATGATGCTTCGTTATAGATACTATAGAATATTTTTTTTGCTGTTAAACACCCCAAGGTAAATGGTTTTACAAGATTTAGACAAAACTGAACACGGGGGGATATTATCTTTCTTTTTTACGTATTTTTTTTTGTGTTCCTCAACTCACTGATGATGCTCGTTTTTCCGTATGTCTGTTTTCTTTTGAAGAACTGGAATTGTAGGCAGGTACACGCACAAACATTAGTAATTATATATCATAAGAGCTGAGATACATCTCAAAGATATGAAATATGAAGGCAAAAAAAAAAAACAAGATAAATAACTTAACAACAAAAATGCTAGCAGGTAAAGGTACCTACAATTCGTCCGACAAAATAACTAACTTGTTGTTGTTTTTTTGGTTTCTTTCTGGAGTCAGGATTAAACAATGTTTTTTCCACTCATGTGGCCAGAATTCACAAATAATGTTGAAGGAAGGACACAAAAAATCGATGAGAAGCGCCAAACCTTGAAGTAAGGGTTTGGATGGGTGATGTTCTACAATTTTATTTAATTTTATTTTTTCTTTCTGACGAACTTCGAGCATTGTCGCAAGGATGTGAGTTCCTTCAAACATTTATTGCTGGCAAATAAATTGCGACAGTTGCAGGACGATTGGCGAATAACAGACGTAAGATTTTTTTCTTCCCTACTTCCTGAGAATCGCTTTTCTTTTCAATTTGGGAAAAAATAACAAAAAAAGGAGAAAAGTGAAAATAAAAGGAATAGAAGATAGAGAAAGGCGCACATCCAGGATGCCCGGATAGAAAAAAGGATGTCGTCTTTTAGTGCAAAGATTTGTTGGGAAATCTGTGTGGAAAGTCTTTACGTCGCCGTCATCGTCGTTGTTGTACTCGTCGGTCGGTTCAGGATGTCGAATATATAGACTGCGTCGTCGTCTGCCATTAAGTGCCAGCGGAAGTAATGAATAACGATGTCGTCCCCACTACAACCACCAACTACTGTCCCCGCCCCCTAACACCCCATAAATTATATTGTATGTGTATTTGTTTTTGATATAATAAATCTCAAAAGAGATATCCTAAAAGCGATGATTAGGCAGATGAAATGTTTTATTTTATTTCTCATAATATTTTTTTTGTTTATTTATTTTCAGAGATCTCCAAGGGAATAATATCACGGTGATATTTGAGTCAGATTTCCAGCACTTGACCAAACTGCGAATATTGTAAGTATCTTTCAGTACTTTTGGGGACTTTGAATACAATTTTAATTTGACTTGAATTTATATTCGTATTTATTGTAAAGCTAATGATGGCTGAAGTGGGTTCTGAGGTATTTTTTTTTGTCTACAAATAATATTATTAAATTGGATAGCAATATTACGTTCGAGTGGTCAGTTTCCGGGGATACAAATTTATTTGACATAACGTTAAGGCCCCATTTCATTGTAAGAAGAATAATAACCTGATTTGTTTGTTTAAATCACTTAAATTAGTAAACCTTTAGACTCTTGGTTTTAAGTTACTAATATTTATATCTTAGCTTCAACTATAGTGGGTGGAAACAATGGGATTTCTCTTCTGACAGCAAATAAAGGAATATAGATATATATTGCCTCCAAAACAAAGACAAATTTTCAATTTTTTCAACACCTATTTTACTGAATCCGCTTTTTCTTCTTTCTCATAAATCCAATGTGTTAATCGATGGCTGAAAGATAGTGGTATATTAATTTGCATAATTATCTTCACTCTTTGAAATTTTTTGTAGTAAATGGATCACAAAAAGTTCGGATGTAATATTTCATCACACGATTTCTATGGAACTTTTAGTTTTTGGAGCCCTATTCTCAGCCCACTATGCGGATAAATGGTACTCCGTACCCATTAACTTGGTTTCAGCTAGCGACTTGCAGTCTAGCACCGTAGGCTATAGAGTTGTATGATAATCCAGGTTTTCGTAATTGATATTTTCATAATAATCGATATGTTATCGATAAATATTTTCTGTCTTAGACTTCGATTGAAGGAAACAGTTTGGGTCATATTGGCCTATTTTGTAGAAGATTTTGTGTAAAGATTTCAGTAATCTCGTTAAAGATTTTACTAGTCCAAGACCATATTTTTGAAGTTCATATTCATCATCCAGCTTGAAGCAGGTTTTCAAGGAATTATGACTACCCTTATAATATTAATGTGTAATACCGTGCGAGCGCTTAGGTAGAGTGGAGAGATTTAATAGGAGATGTCCATGCACATTGGTCTTGAAAGCTTGCACATCACTATGAGGGGGAGAAGAGTGGCAAAGTATTCCAAATTCTAGTAGTGCGGCTAAAGGAAGAAATTCTATATTTTACAGTTCATTTATACTCAGTTATACTCAAGGGTAAACTGATGAGCAGTCCTTGCTAGACGAGTATTACAACTGGCTAATTCAATTGAACATTGTCGAAAAGAAAAAGCGATAAAACATTGAAAGACAGGATATGTTATAACTGTGCTCAAGACAAACAAAAGTTTCCGTAACAGATATGTCTTCTATAAATCTTGGGGTTCTATTCTCAATTCTACCCAAAAGGTTCAAATGAGTACTGGGGACATCAGCCAAGATATCAGAATTATACTCATATAAAGGAATGTCTTACATAAAAAAAATGTTAGTTACTTCAAATATATAACCATTCCATAATTAATTGAAACATCTAAAGGATTGGAAACAAGCACAATTACCATTTTTGGAGTCAGTCAAAGACTTAAGCAAGATGCTTGTGAATCAAGAAAGACAATAACATCCTCTCTTCTTAAGTTTTAACATTTCTGCACTTAATAAATTAATTTGGCTCGAAGAAGACCAGGACCAAGTGACTTATAACTTAACCATTTTTTTCCATTTAAGGGTAATTTCTTAGAGAAAGGAGGTGTCGATGAACATTGGAATGTTTGCAAATTGAAATTGTAAGGGAATAGCCTGTGTCGCTAATTATGATGAAGTTACCAAATTCACCTATTAAATCTTGATAAGTTGAAAATACATTGGTCATGTACTTAGCCCTATGTAATATACATTTTAATGGCTATGCACTTGGTAGTACTTAATGTTTTATATATTATTTATTTAAATAAAAAACTAATAAAATCTGCAAGCTAGCTGCAATATTATTTATTTTTAATTCGCAAAGGGCACTATCTGCAGATTTAGAGAAAACCATCCCGTGCGATTTCGAAAGGTTTCTGCATCACTTCCACCTGGTGATTGAATTTGGACATGTGTACAATCAATTGCACCAATTGTCCTATAGGAAACTTGGCCTAAGCGAAAAAGACTCGTGCTTCTTCAAGCTTTACCTCGTGCGTTTCCGGCATTCGAATGAACTGTGGTGCTAGATTGGCAACTGCTTTCGAAACTCGTTTCAGAATATGATGCACGCTGGAAATGGATTGATCCGAGCGCAATAACTCTGTAGAGCTACCAATAACTCTGGTACTGGCCGCAATTAACGAGATATATTTAAAGGAGAACTTAAGGTTTAAGGTCACGGCTGATTTATAACTATTACCGTCTCTCGTTGCTAATAAGTGAATCCTTTATGAAGTCTAGTAACATCATTGCTGTCGGTTTTGAAAGACGAAAGTGATAAAAGAAGTCACGACCGTCCCGAAATCGAAAGTTGATCAACTCTATAGTTGAAAATTGAAAATTGAAAACGTCAACTTTGAGTGATTAAAAACAAAATCACGAGTTAAAAATTAAAATCCTCAAGTTATGTTCAACTCCGAGTGAAGAAATTGGTCTTAGAGGATTTGTCAATTCCTCGCAATCCTAAAACAAAACCTTTTTTTTGTTTTTTTGCAGGGGCTGAGAATCGAACCGAAGACATTCTGCATGACAGTCCAACGCACTAACCATTATGCCAAGGGGTACTACATACATTACATTATTACATCTAGACTTAATGTGCAATCTGCTAAAAGATCTAGCGTTGGCAAAATCTATTTTGTCGCCAAGCTAGTGGTAATGTTATTCCACCTAAACATTTCAATCATCTTGCTTAAGCATAATTTAACATGTACATGTACTACGAGTATCTTATAGTCTTGTCCTGTACTATCTTAAGTCTCATTTGGGAGACTTCTACTACAACGATCCGAGTAATCTGACAAGTTTTGAAATGCCAATTCTTCATAAGAAGCTCAAAATGGTTCAACAATTGGAAAAAACTTCCTACATGCATGTGGTATCACAACGGACCGAAATTTTGTCGAAGTGTGTCGTTTCTCAGTCGGCAGCCACTTCAACCATAACCATCACTAGTTGTTTTTTTCAGCGGGCGTTCATCTTCAGTCAACAACAGCTAAACCATCAAGTATTTCTGAATATTGCTTTCAGTTAATATAACCTGTCAAAAGTCTTTATATGTATATATTGGGGGATAAGACTTTTTATTTTTTGGTCAATCTTTCATGTATTTTAAAATATAGAAGAAGAAATTGTGCCAGATATCTTTCAGGCTGCATGTCCAAAAATTCAAATGGAAAAATTACGAAAATCCATTTCAGAAATATTTTCCATTTAATCCATTCCATTCCATTTAATTTAATTTTCTAAACTTTTTACAATTCAAAATTTCGAAAAAATCCGACTTAAATACTCGTAACAAATGGATGTTTTTTTTTGAATTCTTTGTCATTTCTCAAAAAATTCTTATTTTCGAAATGAATATTACAAACAGCTATGTGTAATTTTTAAATAAAATTGATGAAACCAATTAGAGGATATACGGAAATAACCCAAAAATAATGTACTTTAGAGTACACTTAACCATATTCTTAATGAACACAATTTTAAGATTACAAAAATTTAAAAACAAAATGACAATTAATCCACTTACCCGCTTATGCAGTCACTGCATTGTGTCTTCGACGTACCCAAACTTTTAAAAATCATCGGCCAATAAGTATCTTACCTCGCCTGTTAAAGGCCTTGGAGGAGATCCTTACACGGCAAATAATTGATCACTTTACCTCAAACGATCTTTTATCTCCTCATCAATCGGAGTTCAGAGCAAACCACTCCTGTTCTACTGTCATAGTAAGAGTTTTCGAGGATATAAAACTGAAATATGACAAAATTAATTTGACCGTATTGTGTCTTCTAGACTTCTCTAAGGCCTTTGACAAATTCAAACATGAAGATCTTTGTGGAAAACTTAAATGCTATTTTGGATTTTCTGATCTGGCTGTTTCCTTTTTAAGAGTTATCTATCAAATAGAATTCACTGTGTCGTAGTTCGGGATAAGTTGTCAAGGCCTAGATGCCTAAAAACCGGGCTTCCTCAGGGCTCGATTTTGGGTCCAATTCTTTTCTTAATTATTTTATAAATGATCTGTAAAAAATGTCTGGTGTCATCTTTACATAGATGAAATTTAGTTGTGTTTTTCAAGTAGAATTGTCTTGATTTATGAACTCATTTTCCATAATACCGAAAAGTTCCTAGAAATGTTCAATTGGACTTAGGAGAATGGGCTAACACTTAATCCTGAAAAAAAACAAGGCTAGCTATGGTGATATCAAAGAGAAAGTATGACCTAAATCTGTAACCAGGTTTGGTTTCAAAGTTTAGATGGACCTATCCTGTAAAGAACACATAAACTCTGTTGTGAGATGCATTTACGGAACTCTCAGAAAGCTGTGGCTTTCGGATTTATTTCCTCTTTAAAAAAGACTTCGCTGGGTCAAAACGATACTTGCACCAATAATTTCATAATCTGACGTAGTTTACCCAAAACTAGATTCCCTGTCTAAAAACAAGCTCCGTATTGCATTTAACGACTTGGCAACATATGTATATGATGAAAGAAGATATGACCACGTATCCCTCTATCATACCAAAATTCTTAACTGTACCTCATATGAAAATAAACATGATCGATAGCCTGTGCTATTTTCATCTTAAGGGTGTCGGTCATTTGTGGTTTGCTTGCATAGATCTGCCACTTCAGGAAATCCTCCAAGAAAAAGTCTAGCGAAGTCAATACACGTAACTTCTGCGAGAGATAACCTTGCCCTCACATCGTTCATACAGAATGTCATTTGTAGTGTCCGCTGTGTGGCACAAAGCGCCGACTTGCTGGAACCACATATTGTCTAGGGCCATATGGTTTAATTTGGGTCATAATAAATTGGTTATCATCATTCTGTAGCGCTAGCCATTGACGCCGACCGCCTCAACAATGTTGTTTTCCAAAAAGTACGGAGCCAAAGACGCCGCCTATGCCTATCAACTTTGAGCTGATGTATCAGTGGGATTTTTTTCGGGTGTAAGCCCAAGTCCCGACGCAAAATTCACTAAGATAAAGTCTGCGAAAGACTCAGTTCTTGTACAGGGCAAAGAATCGACTGCCTCAGGTTCTGCTTTACACTTTCACGAACCGCGGCGATTTACTCGGTTAATTGAAAAACCAAACTTAAGTTAAAGTCTCTTTAACGGAACCGAACAAATTTCTTTCAAAAGGAATAAAGAAAATTAACTTACCTGCACACTTGCAAAACAAACTCACTTAAAATCTACAAGTCACACGGCTCACTAAAGAACTTGAAGTTCAACAACCATTCGTTCCATAAAATTGGTCTCGAAACAAATCAAATAACCTTCTCCTTCTCTTCAGATGACTAACTTACTAACTAAACCCAAGTTCCCAATTCTCCATTTCTATGTTAATAAATAAGTAGAATTTAAGAACATTTGTTACGTATACGCCATGGTGTCTCCAGAAGAGTAACTAATAAGTAAGTTTTCTAAAGAGGATATTAACTGTTATCACTTTTTCAACTAAGCAGTTTTGTTTCTAATGTTTGGATTCTCAGTTAAGCATTTTTAAGTCGAGTCTTAAGCACAAAGTTGATGCCTTAAAACTAGATCCTAAATCTTAAGAAAATTCACAATGTCTTCTTTTTTCGATTTCTGAGAAATGATTAAAAAAGTGTTTGTGTATCCTTTGAAAAAGTCACTCCTTATAAATTTGAACTAAATAAGTCCTCTTTTAAAAGCCAACAAATTGATATAAGGCTTTGTGTGATGACCTTTACACACCCGTTTAGATTCAATTGAAATTAACATACCAAGCTATAAGCACCACTAAAGCAGTCTCATGATCCAGTTGTTCCCTATCAAATAACTTTGAGTCCAGCCCATTAAGTCGGTGATTAAACGCTCAAGTTGTTGCATCTATCTATTTATAAATAATTTTCCGGTGCATTCATGTATGTCTTATAGTCAGTGTTAGCAAGCTAGCTTTCCAAAATCATCAACAGAAGAGTTCCATAAATTCGTCCAGCATCAACAAGTAATTGTAAAATATTATGACACTTCATATCAAAAATGTATTAATTTTGACAACTTCATAATATTTATCACTAAACTGACCAAACCACTCAGCTTAAAACATTCATTTTTTTTGTCTCCATAAATTAAATGAATTTTGCAATAAAAACAAAAGTCTACACGAGGTACGCTTACGAAGAACTACTATCCCTACCACTTCACATTTTACAGCAGAGAACAACCTCAGTTAGTAATTACAAATGTTTAACAACACCAATTTATCTGTGTTCCTTGCTCTTCTATGCCATCATCAGCATGCGAGCTTCAGCCATATTAGCAACAGCTCGCTTAATAGCTAAAGCATGCTCCTGGTAAACTCAAGTATCCCTTAGAATGAAAAAAAAAAATAAACATAAAAAAAACACAACAACAACCAACCACACATCACTGGTTTTTGCTTGATAAGTTTATCACTGGCAATATAACATAATGGCGCATGCATTTGGTGAAACCAACCCAAACCGAACCGAACCAAGGACGGACTTATGTAGCATCACACATGTGCATTGTGCATCAGCTTTATAATGAGGAACACTCCTTACATTGCACTCTTCTTGTTCATGCCGATGATGCTGCTCTCTCCTCTTGGACCAAAAAGCCAAAAACATCAAAGATTGAAGCTGCTGCCGCTGCTGTTACTGCTCATCTTGATGAATGCTCCTCGGTTGTTATCTTTATTACATTTTCGGCTTAAATGAGTTTCGTGTTCATAAACATTTGGAAATTTTCAAATCTTAATTAAGTTCGTATAGCTGGGAGTTGGGCGAGCGAGGGCGAGATGTATCTTTTGCTGGAACGACGACGGGAAAAAACTACACTCCCGGATGAAAATCAACACACACTTGAGGACAATCATAATGGAAACGAAAAATTTGATGAAAACAATTTGACGAACAATGGAGAACTAGGACTTATACATCTGTTAACTTTTGTTCCTGTTAATAAATGAGTAGTGGTGTGTAACATGTGATTTCGAAGTGATAGCTTTAATCTCGTAACATTCGGCGTTCAAGGAAAGAGTAACTTCTTAACTTGCTCTTAAATGTGCCAATATCTTGCCACTTTTCAAGAAAGGCGCTACAAGTGATCTGGGTAACTATAGGCCTATATCTATCCTGCCTTCGATTACTAAGATTTTTGAAAAAGCTATAAAAAATAGAATGGTCAGCTTTTTAACGAGAACGAAATTTTTCAATGATGTTCAGTTTGGTTTTCAAAGTAATAAATCAACCAAAGATGCCTTGTTACATTTCTGTTCTCAAATATTTGTAAGGCTTGATAAAAAAAAAAACGGCAGCGTTATTTGTTGACATAATAAAAGCCTTTGACATGGTTAATCACGCAATTTTGATAAGCAAACTTGAAAGTGCTGGGTTTCGAAGTTTCATAAGTGATTAGTTAAGATCATATTTAAATATAAAAACAGAAAGAGTGAAATTTGATGGTACTCGTATTAGGAGTGATACAAAGACATTCGATTTGGGAGTGCCGCAAGGTTCGGTTTTGGGACCAATACTTTTTTTGTTATATATTAATTCTTTATTCAGATTGCCATTTAGGGGTTCCTTGACAGCTTTTGCAGATGAAGTGGGCTTTTCTCTAATATAAATTGGGATCTCAGCTGGTTAAGAATCTGGTTTGCAGAACACAAACTGATAATTAGTTCTAAAACTTAGGTAATGTTTTTGAGTTTGTCTGGTCAAAAGATTTTTGATGCTGATCTCTTTTTCCATGCTACTGAGTGTCAAAAATTTGAACTTTTTAACCTTACCTGTAGTCCTATGGATACTTCTACAAACTTTACTGATTCCACGAGCTGTAGTGATAAATGTTTTAAATTAGAAATAGTAAATGAATTCAAGTATTTGGGATTGGTTATTGATTCTAGAATGAGTTTCCACACAGAAAATCTAAGACAGTATTTTCGGTGCATTCTTAGAAATTTATTCTTTTTGCGTAAAGTTTGCTCTTCTAAACTGGTCCTTAAGATTTATTATGACATTTTTCATTCGAAACTAGAATATGGAATTTCTTGTTGGAGAGGTTTCCATTACAACAAAACACAGCCTCTTTTAGTTTTACAAAAAAGTGTTCTGAAGAAAATATGTGGTAAGGGATTTAAAAATTCTTCCAGTGTTGCATATGTATTGCTATAAAGTTCTAAAAATTTTCTTTAAAAGATCATAATCTTAATTTTAGATTAATTGATACTTATTGATACTTATTATTGATACTTATTAATTGATACTTATTATATTATAGTTTACATGGTAATTTTTTGAACCAAGTGTCTATACCGGTGCTTCGAACAACCGCATTTCGAAATTTTCATAATATTTCCTCATTTCGAATATTTAATAGACTCCCTAATTCTATCAGGATGCAAACTTGTGGGATAAATTTCCTTAGCCTTGACTGAAGTTAAAGGCAAAACTCTATAGCCTCAAATGTAGGATTAAATCCCTGGCCTCAAACGAAGCATGAGACAAAATAAGGGGAAGGTGCTGATAAGGCAAGACAACACAACACACACACTTTACGGCCAAAGCCAAAAATCTTAGAAACTTCTGATCGATTAGTTCACTACGTACCCAAGCAGCGTGTTTCAAGGGATAGTCTCCTACCTCGGTACTCGGTATTGGTACATCCACAACAATAGGCGAGAAGAAATCCGATTTTGCCCAATTTATCTCCTTCCCATATTATATTTAAGGTCAACAGCAAATGTGAACACAGAGCACTAAACAAAAGCTGCCCACTGTGTTTTGTTGCTGTATCATCATTGCGTGTATTTTACATGTGCATCTCCGTGGGCGCCTCAAGGTATGCAATGGTTTTGATATATTGCCAGCTGAATCCTGGGTGTATGTTATGTTGTTGAGTGGTTCGGCAGAAAAGGCAGCATTTGATGAGTCGCCGAGTAGTAGCCTCGGCGTACGGCGATGGCTGAAGTATGTAACCTCGTTGCAGATGTTTTGTTAAGTAAAGAGATTATTTCTTCAGCCGCACTACATGAATGTGGAATGATTTACCTAGTTCCGTTTTTTCCTCCCATTTTGATATCCAAAATTAAAATATAAATATGCATTGGTAACTCAAATAAAATCCTTTCCTATTTTCAAGAAGGAATTCAATTTTAGATAAAACTAATCCAATCAACCAATTTTCTTGCGAATGTACTTCGTCGAAAAAAAGTTCCGAAACTAAAAGAGTTATTTGGGCCGATCGGTGTGGACTGTGGACTCCCAAAACATATCTTGTCCTATAGGAAATAATAAATTCCCAATAAAGACCCCTCTTCAATTAAACGTATACCACTAACAATCTCCAATGAAGCCGAATAATTGGGTCCTATTTTAGATAACCTAAGTTAGAAACCTACGATTCAGTAGCACTCTACTCATGCAATAAAGCCATGCAATCGCGACTCCAACCCCGCATTACTCGGTAGTCAGACCGATTCTAAATATCGGCGTGGCAGTATAGAGACAGCTCTTGACAAAAACACTAATTGTTTAAAACTTACCGTTTAATGGTCAGCTTGTCTGTGAGTGGTCAGTAAGCAAATAACTGCAAGAACACATCCATTTGTCTAAAAGCCTCCTTGAACTGGATCCATATTGAAATTGGCCACTTCATCATTCTGAACTCATTCGGTTCACTTCCACGTATCATCGATTACACCATCCGTCAGATTCAATTTGAAAAAAAAAAAAACTTTCAGGTAACCATCTCTATTGAGAAATTTAGGAAGACTTGGCATTCCTGGAAGATGATTCAATCCATTTCTACACCGATGAATCAAAAACTAATGACGAGGTTAGTGGAGGTGTATACTCAGGCAGAGTAAATTAAAGTCTCTCTTTTAGTCTTCCCAATCACTGTAGCGTGTTCCAGGCGGAATTTTAAGCGATTTAAAAAGTCAGATCTTGGCTTTAAGAAAACGTAATATCAAATAAACATATCCGCATTTTCTCGGACAGCCAAGCAGCCCTTAAATCTCTTGATTTTGTTTCTACCAGCGCAATAATAGCCCTTAACTGCCGATCGTCTTTGATAGAGATGGCGCAGCAGTTTAACATTCACCTCTTCTGGTTTTCAGGCCACATATACATTTCACGAAATTGTAACGCTGACGAACTCACCAAAAGTAGAAAAATAATACCTTTATTGCCAGATAAACAAATATTGGTTTTCCCATCACTGCGTGTAAACTTATGCAAAAGCAAGATGCTATACAGGGAACAAACCTTGGATGCAACAATGTCACTACCTGCTTGGCGACAACACAGATTTCGCCAATGCTGGATCTAAAGCACTCCAAAGGTTTAATATCTTTAAGCTGATCGCACATAGACTCCGTAATTGGTTTTATAACAAGACACTGTTTGATATGCAAGCACGCAACGCGGCTTGAAGTTCATTCTAACAATTTCTGCATTTACGAAGAAAAGAAGGAATCGATTCATTACCTTCCCGTTACGTGTCCTGCTTTATCTCAAAGACGTAGACTCCATTTGAGAGATTTCTAACACAATGATCTAAGTGATCGGGCAAATATAGATAAATAAAACATCTTCAACGATCAGGGAGAAAGTCTTCAAGATTCAATGTGGTATCACGTGGTCTAAGAGTATCGGCTCTTCTGCTGACAGCTTCGTCAACCTAACCTAAAAGAGCTCGTTTTTTTCGACAAACTAGGCAATATTGCTTGCTTTATAAAGATCTCCAACGATCAGGGAGAGTGTCTCCAAGATTCAATTTGGTATCACATGCTCTAAATGTGTCGGTTCTCCTACTGACAGCTTTGCCAACCTTACCTAAAAGAGTTCGTTTTTTTTTGACAAACTAGGGAGAAAGTCTCCAAGCTTCAATGGTCTAAGTGCATCGGTTCTTCGGCCACATCAACCTAACCTAAAAAAGTTCTATATTTTTTTTGACCAACTACCAATTTTCTTTGCAAACACCTCTACTTCTTACTTGTTCGGCTTATTGATGCTCCAAACCTCAAACTCACTGCAACTTTTAAAAACGCTATCGATTTTATTAAGAACAAAAAACTGGCAGTGTGATAATAGGCGTGTTTTTATTGTAAGTCCATAAGGAATTTTAGAAAAAAAACGACATCGAGACTAAGCGCTATGCATTTAAATACAGCAACTACTTTAGTCTATACTGACTTAGCTAAGTCCAGGTATTATCTATATGTTGTCGATAATTTGTTCAGAGAAGTCAAAAGTGACGTTCTTGGATGCTGGTTGACGCTAGTCCCAATACAGCTGACAAATGCCAAAGCGTGCACAGTGCTTCCAACTTTTTGCAAAAAGTCCCGATGTCGTTTTTTTTTCTACAATTCTACTCGTGTATGGACTTGCAAAAAGAACACAGCTAATATAAGAAATAAGTGGAGCCTTAACTGGAAACCACAATTAGTAACATCTATGAGTGGTGAAGTCCATCTAACTATTTTGCATCTATCCGCAAAGCTGACTTGAGCAGAACCATGGTTTCGAAAATCATTTTGAGTCATAGCTTGCCAACCTTGCAACTTCAAGTTTGCTTATAACTGAACTAAACACCAAAACTATTTTGCTATAAAAGTTTAAAATACTCGTAGTTTAAAAGTCCCAATTTTGTGTCCTAATCTCTTCTCCAAAAATACTCATCCATATTCGTCAAACTCTCTTAATTTTCTTTAAATAAAGTGTAATAGAATTTTTTTTTTTCAAAATGATAGATTACTTTTGTACCACACTGTTAATTTCGATTGGGGCACTACTCACTTTGGAATTTGTTTCTTAATATCGTTGCTTTTAATGTGGCGGTTTTCAAAGATAATCGCCCCGTAAAGTGGTTCCTTGTGTGTGCTGCTCAATGCTCATGAAATGTATTTAACATTTCAGAGATAATTGCCTTCGTCCCCTTCCTATTGCGTCCTCCTCAAAATATACTATACATAATAATTATTTATATGTTGCAATCGAGCAGGTGTCCCGCAGGCAGGCACTTTATGTGATTTACTTACTCATCCCTCGACTGGAGTGGAGTGGAATGGAGTGGAGTGAAGAATAATGTAATTACAGATAGAAAACACAATTTATTGGAATTACAGTCACGTCTGACTTTAGCACGATGTCAAACACACACAAAACATAGTTTGACAGGCAGAAGGTATAGGCAACAACGAACGGTAGAATAGAGGTGCTGCTACTGTTGCTACTGTTTGTGCTCCTCCCATATGTCATCGCGGTGCCATCGTCTATTATCATTTGCTTCACCTGCAAAGTCTCATGTCTGTCAGCTTTGTGCATGCACAACGTCTCTTTTCAACTCCGCTATTGCTACTGCTTTTGCAGTAGAGTGCTCCAAATTCATTTGAATATTATATGCAGCAAAGGAGGTGTGTGCTTAGACTCATCATCATCACTGTCCAAGTCGTGGAGCCACACCACCGCCATAGATGTGGCCTCTGGCAGGGAATTTCCCTCTTACTTTTGGTTGACAGGTGGAAATTATGTCAGCCTCTCAGCTATTTGTTTATATTTTTTTTATTTTCCTATGTTGCATACCACAAGGCGGTCATATAATCCTTCTTTTTTTCTCTTATCCTAATAGACAACTAACTGACAATCAAATCCACACGATAGAGAAGGATGCCTTCCAGGATCTCATCTCACTCGAGAGACTGTAAGTAGAGTAAAATACAGATACAAGTAGCCTAAGAGCATGCAACATAATTAATGCTAAATGCTAAATATTTTGCATGATTAATAAATTACCTTTTCTGCAATTGATAATAAATTTGTTTTGATTGAATTTATTTTTGCTATTTTATCTTCCATTTTTATTTTTCATTTTTCTTTTTTCTTTTTATTTTCTTATTTCGTTTTCTGTAATTTTTTGATGCACGCCTCAGACGCCTAAACAACAATCGGCTTAAGGCAATTCCTGAAAACTTTGTGACAAGTTCAGCGAATCTTTTGCGATTGTAAGTAGTTACGCTTTTTTCATTCTTCTTAGATTTATATAGCTCTACATACATCAAAAGACAAAGAGAGAGAGAGAGAGAGAAAAAAAAAACAAATTTTTGTGTTTATCTTAAACTTTATTTGGAAGTAATTTTTGCAAATCGCCCCTTTTTCCACCGCAACGAGGACTAAATTTTGATTAATGGAAATACTGAGTAAATATTTATGCTAAGAGCGTGGCGCGACGCGGCGGTCGGGGTGAAACCCTTTTGCTCTGTCTCCGTGACGGTCCTCTGTACCTACATAGATTTGTAACAGCAAAGGGGTCGAACCCAATTTCGGGTCAGTCAATTGTGAAATATGTTTGAATCAAAATTATGTCCTTGGGGAAGAAAGGAAATGAAGGCGGAATAGAATAATAAAAAAAAAACCTTATCGCTCAACTTTGACAAATAGTATCTAGATACATTTTTCTTCTTTTGAGAATTGAATTTGTTTATTTATACTGACCCGTGTCTTAGACTTCTAAATAATAATTCTTTTCGTCATCATCATTATTCAGGGACATCTCACACAATGGCATTACGACAATTCCAAGGAAAGCCTTCAAAGGTGCTCAATCGATGCGAAGCCTCCAAATGGACAACAATCAAATCATGTGCATGGACGAGCAGGCGTTCAAGGGTCTTGTCGACTTGGAGATACTGTAAGCTTTTATTTTTTTTTTTTTTTTTTGTTGCCTCATCCATAATGCATATTAAAATTTGCCCCACACACTGTGATTTCTTTTGATTTTTCTTCTTTGTTTTTTGTATGTATAGAACTTTAAACAACAACAATTTGACGATGTTGCCGCACAATGTCTTCACCGGATTGGGAAGATTACGAGCCCTAAGGCTATCTGACAATCCGTTTTCGTGCGATTGCCATTTATCTTGGCTGTCGAGATTTTTACGCAGCGCTCCGCGGCTGGCACCGTACACCAAATGCCATTCGCCGAGTCAGTTGAAGGGCCAAAACGTGGCAGATCTGCACGATCAGGACTTTAAATGCTCAGGTAAGTGATCGGTGATCTGTTCAAATAGTCATTTGGAATTGGAAATCAATCGATGCGATGTGTATACCGCTAGGACTACAGCATTGAAATTGTTTGGTTTGAGGCGGTTTTGTTTAACGTTGAACTGTTCACGCGCAACGTTGTCGAACAGTGGGGCAGTTTATATTGCAAAGCTGGAAAAATTTCAAAATTTTTTAATATAAAAACACACATGCACATTTATTCGTATGTAGTATAATACTCATCGCTTATAAGACAAACGTTATAGGAATAACACAGACAAAACGACCATTTTTCAAACCTTTAATTTTCCGTTCCTTATGTAAAGTTGGGTGGATTAAAGAAAAAAAAATTCTTATTGTGAATAGTGGATATACAAAATTTCAAATTTTTTTAGTAGATTTTATTTTAATCATTAAGTTATTTTGATCTACAGTCTTCAGAAATACCAATGCAATTATTTTTTTTTACGATATCATTGCATTTAATATTTGAATTGGACGATGTGGGTCAAAAAATGTTAAAAAATATATAAGAAATACAGATACAAATTGGACAAGGGACACCTTTGATGAACTCAGCACTTTGACTTTCAGACAATTTTTACTTGCGACTTATAAGTACTATAAGGCAAGATATGCATTCGTAAAAAAATCGAGCTCGAAATGTTGATCAAAGTTGGCACTGGATAGCGAAGACGAAGTAAGTGGATCTCGCAATACTGTCTGTCTATCTGTCTTTTCGCCTGCAGCCTAAAGGACTCGATTTTCTTAAAACTTAGTAGATAGTATTTCTAATTCCCCCCACACGTCTTTTTTTTTATGGCCAAAAATAACGGTTCCTGCCATACAAATTTTTTCGAAATCTTATAAATATTTTTTGTCTCAAAAACTGTTCGACAGATTAAAAAAAAAATACAACAAAATTTAATTTAGTTAAAGCTAAGTAATGGTTGACAAAAGTGTTATTAAGGTACCCCCCTTAGAACCATTTTTTTTAAACGGTACAAACCGATTTTGATATTTTTTTATGTTAAAGCTCCCTAAAAGTTTAAATATTAATACACAATTCAAATTAAAAACAAAAATTTTGGAATTACAAAAAAAATCATTTTTTTTAAACTCAATATTTCGAAAACCCCATGTCTGATTTTTTTGAAACTTGATAAATAAAAGTTTTTCAACATTATTTACCAGATGTAAGAAGAAAAATTTATTTTATCTTAAACTAACTAACACCATACAAATGTTAAAAAATGGTTTTCGGAAATCGTATTTCCTTCTAAAGCCTAGTACTCACCTAGCGTGAAATGAAAAACAAATACGTTCCAAATTACACGCGAAGAATAAAAATGAAAATAGAATAAACTTTTCCACGTGAATTTTTGATACTCACTTTGAATGAAAAAAAAATGACAATAATTATTTTTAAACTGATTCGTTCTTTCTGTTTATAAATTTTCAATTTTTTGTTTTGAAACAAAATATTCAAATCAACTGACAAATGTCACAGTTTTCCACGTTGCCTTAAATTTTTTCCTGATGGTTGTACATTGAGAAATGAAAATCATAGCGTGGAAAAAGTTGTGAAACATATTTGTTTTTCCAATCCACATTTTAGTACTCACCTCTCGTTGCGGATTTCATGCCAGTGAACCAGCAGTCACTTTTATATGAAATTTTCATTTTCACTTGAACTGAGTACTAGGCTTAAAACGGAACCTAGAATTAAGATTGTTTTTTTTTTGCACTCGAAACCCTTCGATCGTTTTAAAAACGGTTAAGTAACGGTGTTTATTTCTCCCAAAACAGCTTATTTTCAAACTGCAGCATCTCGTTTTATTCACTTGTATTCATCAAAAAAATTAGTAGGATATAAAGTGGGAAATACGATCTTTCCAAAAAGGTAACATTCATCCACGTCCCTCCTTGTAACAACTGTTTGTTTCTCGTCTTTTTATATAGATAATGTGTACGAATAGGGAACTGTTTGAGATGTGGTTTTCTAATCCAAACGACCGATTTTCTGTTTTATTAGAATTTATACGAAATAAATTTAGAATTATCATTAGTTTGGAGCCGGACCAAGAGCAAATTTTGAACAAACATGTTTCAAATCTGTGTGCAAATATTAATAAACTCTGACAAAAGTGCTATAATAACCGTTTTCGATTTATGGAAAAAAATAAGGACTGGCTCGATCATTTCCACTCTTACTATGAAACAAATGTGAACAATCAAACTAAAACATTTTTTTTAAGGTTATTTATATTACTTAAACAATATTTGCTTAAGTTGAAATAAAAAACAAATATTTAAGAACAAAATATATTAAAATCAAGCTGTTTTGAATTTTTTCCTTATCTTGCACTGAATCAACGCACTGTGCGCCTGCTCGATCTGGATGAAGGAATCGTGTACAGCTTGTTCGGTTCTTCCGATGATGTCGATGTCTGCGTAAGCCAGTAACTGGCTGGACCTGTTGACGATGGTCCCTCTTGTTGCCGTGCCAGAGTCACGGATTGCTTTCTCCAACGCCAGATTGAAGACGAGGCAGGCCAAACCGTCTATTTTTACTTGGCTTGTTACGCTGGTCATGGTCAACCTACATAGTCGTATCAATTTATTTTGGATACCGAATTCTCTCAGGGCTTTGTAAAATTCTACCCTGCCTATGCTATCATAGGCGGCCTTAAAGTCTATAAACAGATGGTATGTTGGGATGTTAAATTCTAGACATTTTTCCATCGCCTGCCTAAGGGTAAAGATCTGATCAGTTGTTGATTTGCCTGGAATGAAACCACACTGATATTGTCCGATGACGGGGTTATCCGGTCTTGTAGGATAGAGGAGAGTATCTTATAGGCGGTACTCAACAACGTGATACCTCTATAATTGCTGCACGTTGGAAAAGCGTTCTTCCTCTCTTTCAAATCCTCTATGAAAAATTTTTCATTTATCCTTATCTCAGGAAACATTTCCAAAAATATGAAAATTCAATTCAGAAGAAAGGCCCGAAACGTGAAGTGAAAAACTATCGACCAATCGCTAAAATTTCATATATCCCAAACATTTTTGAAAGCATTTTATATGAACTCATTTTCCGTTGCAAGTCCTTAATTACCCCAGTGGTTTCTTAAGAAGCAGATTCACCTCCACAAACCTTGTAGAACTCGTTTCATTCACTCTAAGAGCTTTAGAAAACGGGAATGAAGTTGATATGGTGTCCACTGGCTTTAGCAAAGCTTTCGACAAATTTTCTCACAGCCTCATAGTCTTTAAACTATCCTCGTTAGGTTTTGAACCCTTTTTCCTTCCTGCACTGGATTACTTCTTACCTAGAGAATCTTGAATATTGTGTCCGGTTCAGATCCACACTTAAAAATTCTATTCTAGGCACTTCTGGTGTCCCCCAAGGTAGTCATTTAGGCCCTCTCCTTTTTGTCCTTACAATTAACGACATTGACATGGTCATTAAACACTGTCAAATATCCCTTTACGCTGACGATACGAAATTTTTAAAAATCATCGCAGCACCTGAAGACATATCTCTCCTCCAAGTAGATCTCGAGAGTTTCTCAACCTGGTGTACCAACAATTGCTTAGAACTTAACAATTCCAGACAATGACCTTTTCACGTAAACGCATTAAAACAACTCACCGTCTGTTCTATCTTCATAATCAACCCATACAAATACATAGTAGAAAAGATAAGGGATCTTGGCGTTTTATGTGACCGTGAACTTAAATTTCTATTTCATATTGATGAAATAATCCATAAGGGCAACTCGGCATTAGGTTTTGTAAAAAGATGATCTAAAGAATTTGCCAACCCTTACGTGACCCGATCGCTTTACATAACGTTTGTCCGACCTTTAATTGAGTATGCGTCTCAAGTTTGGTCTCCATATCAAGAATAAAAAGCATCCAACGACGATTCCTTTGTTTTGCACTTCAATGCCTTCCGTGGGATAATCCTTTGATCTTACCCCCTTATCGTGACCGCCTCCAACTGTTAAACCTCAACTCATTACAGGATCGTAAAGAAATTGCTGACATACTTTTCATACATTGGCTTCTCTCTGGTTCAGTTGACTGCTCCTCTCTTTAAAACTCGATTTCTTCTGAAAAACCATCGCCTTTTCTTTTTACTATCACACCACACCTCCTATGGCCTTAATAATCATCTGACCCGTATGCTCCGGTTGGTCAATTTGAATCCAAATTCATTTGATTTCAATATCAGCACCAACAACCTCAAACTCCTTTTGTTCCACCCTCACTTTTAGTTATAAGCTTAGATTTAATTTAGTTTTTAAATTATACTTATAGCTTGAATTAAGCTGAATAAATCTGGGTTGAGCCCCCACTAAAATCAAAATTCAAATTAATAATTGTTAATACCTCAAGCACAGCTTGAAATGGTACTAAGGTTTTGACAATAAAGACTTCGCTGCTCGTACTTTAAAACTAACCGCAAATTCTCAATAAGAAAAACTCCAAAATTTCCCAACAAAAACTTTCGGATACTAATATTACTACCTTTAATGATAGAAGTAAAAATGTACTTATTACGAGTAATTTCTGTTTAAAACTGACAATCTTTCAACTTTCGGGGTTTTCGAATGGTTATCCTGGTCTTTCTGTCTTAAATTCTGAGATCAAACACAGAAGCACTTTTTCTTGTTTCAGAAGAACAGCTGTGAATTTGAAGACTTCTGGATAACAAATCAAAAGCACTCATACAAGACTTCCCTCCACAACTCCAATAGTCATATTTTGAAATTACTCTTCTATTAAAACTAGACGAGAAATGTAATTGAAAACTTCTTATCAGTTTTTCGAAAATCCTTTCTTACTGCATTAACTACTTACGTTACTCCGAACATTCTCTTTTAGCTTTAACAAAAAACAAGAAAAACAATCAAGGTCTTCGTAGTACTTGATCTCAATTATGCCCGCTATGCAAGCCATAATTTTTGTAGTGGAAAGCGTTTCTAATTCACACTTTAATAAGCAGCTTACAGCTTAGTAAGGTTTGTATTGTAATGATAGTGTCAGGATTTTTTTTTTCTTTTTCATTTCCATCGATGTTTATGGTGAGAACCTAAGACCATAATTTTTTCCTTTCCGAAGACTTTCACCATCTTCAATCTATGAATTTTACATCTTCTAGTGAAGATTTTGTTTTAATCTCATCTAATGATTTCTTATAAAATTAGCCTTCTTCTGAAGCAACGAATTATATTACAAGCAGGTTGAAAGTTGATGATTTATCTGAAATCAGGTTCCAATGCCCTTTTTCTTCGGTATCTGATAGATATTCAGATACTAAAGATGTCAGTCATTTTCCTGAGCTGTTCCACATGTTAGCAGGTATAGGGAAATTAACACAAATGATGAACGATCAAACTAAGAACTCTGGGTTTAAATTATAGTTTGAGACATAATGTTGCAATCAGCAAAGTGAAATTACTCAATCTGACTGTAATCGAAAGAATTTTTAAATTAGAAGCATTTGGTTCGTTACAAATTTCATATTGAGAGCTATTTTCTAAATTATTTTACTAAAATAGAACTTATTTTGAACACAAAGTTTGCCAATTACGTTAGATATAAGCCGTGTTCTTTTTTTGCAAGTTCATACAGAATTGTAGAAAAAAACAATATCGGGACTTAGGAACTCCTTTCCCAAAAATTGGAAGCACTCTCTGAACAAATTATCGATAGCATATAGATAATATAACTTTGGCATCACCGTTTTTATCGGGACTTACATTAAGTCTCGAAAATTATCAGGACTTAGCTAAGTGCGTATAGCCTTAAGTAAAGGGTGGTTCAACAAAAACGCACGATGTTAATTGTGAATGAAACAAAACTTTTTCAGAGAATTATCTTAATATTTTTTATTGTGATAGAAGGATCTATGACAGTTATGTATGTGTGAAACAAAATATCGGCCAAATGCTCACCACAGCTTCGGTGGCATACCCCTATTCGATGGTCCATATTTTCAATGAATCTGAGAAATAATTGAGGTTCAATGTCGTTAATGTGTCGAATTATATCACCCTTTAGCTCTTGGATTGTTCTTGGCTTATTGACGTACACCATTTCTTTTAAATGTCCCCAAAGAAGGAAATCCAACGGTGTCAAATCACATGAGCGTGGCGGCCAATTAACATCGCCACGACGTGAGATAACACGTCCATTGAATTCCTCGCGCAAAAGAGCTATTGCTTCCTTGGCTGTGTGGCAAGTGGCACCATCTTGTTGGAAGCACATATTGTCCAGTTCCATATCCTCAATTTCTGGCCACAAGAAGTCCTTTACCATCTCGCGATGGCGAACACCATTCACGGTAAGTGCTTGGCCGAACCCATTACGCCGCCAGCCCATGAACCGCATGGGGGTGGCCGTGGCGCGATGGATGTGTGCTCGCCTGTGAACCTCATGATCACAGGTTCGATCCCTGCCGTCGTCTATGTCGTTTTAATTCCATTAAAAACCTTCTAAAATTGTCATCAATGGGTTGCTGGTTTACTCATTACATGTTGTTCAGGCATAACACTAACAACATGTAATTGAGTTAAACTAGTATGCCCAACAAGGATGAACACGAATCAAATAATGTAAATTATAAGCTACGTAGAAATAAGACACGGCATTTCTCCGCTTTAGCTCAGCCGCCATCCCTGGAGATAAAAATATCTGAGACAACCACCAACAGTCTCAGAACATCGTGCCATACATCTTTCCTATCCTTCTTTCTCTTCATTAACTTCACGCCCGCGCTGTGTTGAAACATTTAAAGGGTAATCATAATCCCTTGAGCGCGGGTAGATTATAAAAAAAAAAAAAAACAGTCACTCTTTGTGGATGCATCGGCTTTTCAACAATCACTCGTGGATTCTCATATGCCCAAATAGGGAATTTCTGCTTTTGCGCACAATTCTACCGATTGTGGACACATTTGAAGGATTATGCTGACCAAAAAAAATCACGAAATTCATTTTGATTTGAACGTCCATTTTCGTAAAAGGGTAAAAGGCTTTAATAATCTTAACACGCTGCTCAATTGTGTACCTCTCCATGGTTGAATTTGTCAAACACTGAAACAAAGAAATGTCAAATTTAGTTGGGCAAAAAACTTGACGTTAAGGTGTGACTCACAATTAACATCGTGCATTATGGTTGGATCACCCTTTATTTGTTGTATTCACATATAAAGCGCTTAGTTCCGATGTGGTTTTTTTTTCCACTATTCCTTACGGATTTGCAAAAAAACACGCCTATTTTTGACAAAATTATTATTTTGCAAATATTGAAAGAGACCTTATTCCTTTGATATGGTGTGACCCAAGGTTCTGTTTTGTCACCGACACTCTTTCTTTTCTTTTATTCATAATTCTACTACTTCCTTGTTTTCCTGACGACAGCACTTTCAAATTTTCTTATTCGGCAGTGTTTGCTAAGCTCATAAGATTCAGATCTCGACAACATTATGATATTAACAATTGTAGGAAATTTCATGCTTCGAAAACACAAAGCTGTCTTCTGTCCAGGAAAACGAAGTATACCACTTATGCCAATATCCATGAAAGGCATTTATTTCTAAGAAACCGAAAAGCTTTCCACTGTCGGTGTGTGTGAGTTATTGACTATTTCTTAGCAATGATCATATATATTTGACGTAGCGACGAAATGCTAGGTTCTCTTGGAAGATGCTGGACAATTTTTGTTCCTTCTGATCGGGCTAACATATTTAAGGCATACATCCTCCAACCTCATGTGGCAAATCCTTTTTTTCGTCCTGATGGATTTTCTTCGTCCATTTCTTTATATATGTACGTAGGACATCCCTTGACGGTGTATCATCATTTCTGATCAAAAAGCCATCGACTGCGTTACCTTTTACGTATGTATAAGTGTTGTGTCATTCTTTTGAAATTTTGAACAAAAAATACGGTCTAGGACGTCTAGGAAGTTTTTTGGAAATCGGTTCAGTAGATCCGGAGATTAACTGTCCGCATTGGGACAATGTGTTTTTTGATGAGTCAACGTTGGCGCCCTCTATAATTCGGCCAAAATTAGAAAATTAAGACAAAACAAAATTTTCGTGTACTCTTGTAGAATGTATTCATTATTTAAAAAAAAAATATGTTATTACCTAATAAATCTTCCTAGCGAAAAATTCCTAAAAATCGTGCGTTTTTTTGGCGTTCTAGACCGTACTAGTACCTTAAAAGAATACAACCTTAAAATTAGTGATAGCTGTTCCCAAATTCAACACTATCCGCTTGACTATGTTGCAATCCTACAACTTTCTCTAGCCAATTTAATGACTTCTGTGTGTTTGTAAATTATCAAAACCATCCATTGCCTGCGAGAAGATGTTTTTTTTTTGGGTGAGGAAAGATACAAAATCAGAGATCGTATCACAGTCAAGTTGAAGGGAAATTAAAAGAACGACAAAACGAAAACAAAAACCCCCCTTCAGCAAAGGAAGAAAAACTACAAAATGTGCATCGAATCAAGTAGTAAAATGCTCAAGTGTCTCTAAGTAAATTTTTATCGTTTTTCTCAAAGACAATGGGGGCGCGGAAAGCATTACAAAAAACAAAAACCAACTCAAACTATTTTTACGACAATTTGAATGGCCTCTCGTTTGCAGGGGTGAGAATAAAACCATCATGGCATTTTAATTACTTATACAAAACGAGATAATTATAGCCGCGATGATGGTAGTTTACCCACGTTCTTTCTTTTTTTTTTTTTCTTTTTTTGACTGACAACTGACACGACAGTTCGCCGACCCAACGAGACTTACAATTGACATTACACCCATTAGACATCACGATGCAGCAACTATCTATTTATCTATGTGAACCCTAATGCGATTCTATTCTTCAATTGCATTCCGTTGCAGGATTGACGGAGAACGCCCCAATGGAGTGCGGAGCAGCTAGCAGTTGTCCACACCCATGTAGGTGTGCTGATGGCGTTGTAAATTGCCGAGAGAAAAGCCTCACGAATGTGCCCAACTCCCTCCCGGACGACACCACTGAACTGTGAGTATTCTTCCTTTGCCAAGTTGAAACAATAGTTTCTCTTTTTTTTTTTCGAATCTCGAGGATTATTATTTTTGTTGTTGAAATGAGCTGAACTAAGCCCTAGCTATTATTACATTGCAGTCGATTGGAGCAGAATTACATCACCGAACTTCCTCCGAAGGCATTTGCGAATTTCCGCAGACTAAGGCGGATCGACCTATCGAACAATAACATCTCCCGGATAGCACACGATGCCCTGAGTGGTCTCAAGGCTTTAACAACGTTGTAAGTATACCCATATCACCTACAAGTACTATAGAACACACACAACACGTCTTTTGTTGTGCTAAAAGGTTAACTAAGGTTGTGCAGTGTGTGTAATTCCATTGAAGGAGTCAAGTCAGTTTTGTTGGAAGATGTTTATGACATAACCTCACATCAGTTATTACACACCAACACACATTTTTGTATACTATACTGTTTGCGGTTAGATGTTAAGCACGCTGTTTTGCTATTTTTGTTTTTGTCTTTCACCAGGGTTCTATACGGCAACAAGATAAAAGACTTGCCCTCGGGAGTGTTTAAGGGCCTATCATCGCTGCAGCTACTTCTGCTTAATGCCAACGAGATATCGTGTATAAGAAAGGATGCATTCAAGGATCTGCACAGTTTAACGCTGCTCTCCCTGTACGATAACAATATCCAGTCGCTGGCAAATGGAACTTTCGATTCAATAAAGAACATCAAGACTCTGTAAGTATATATGCTCGTAGACGATTCACGACGAGACGCTCTTTTTTTTAGGTTTTAGGTTTTACAAAGGCAGTGCTGTGCAAAATTATTAGAAAATTTCTAATTTCGAATAATTTACATAGAAGAAAGAAATTTTGAAGTTTTGATTGAGATTGCAATCGCTTTAGTATGTAGTATCAACTTCGGTTCATAAACAAAATCCTATGCTTAAAATTTTAAAAGAAACTTTATTAGGGGCAAATGTGTTAGTTGCATTCGATTTCTGGGCCCGAAAAGAGTTTTGTTAAGGTCTTCCCCGAGTTAACGCACCTAACTCAGATCACACCTGATTTAAAGCCCCTACAAAAATTTCAATAATTTTCCTGTCGTTTGCTGCTATCACTACTACAATAATGTCCTATAATTCTTGAGCTTGAGAGCGTAAATTAGGTAGTTCGTTGGACAAATCATCTTTCGTATACTCAAAAAGTTAAAAAGGACTGAAGGAGCTCGATCGTAGCAAATCTACAGACCTGAAAAGTACCTCACTCCGTGTGAATAAACAATTGCATCTGTTCAGTACGTCGTCATCAAATGATCAAGGCCTATAAAATGCATGCGTCTTTTGTCCAGTTTAGCCTTAAAATTCACTTTCCTAGCCTTCGGATAAAGAACTCCATCACCCAGGGTACATTAAGTTCCATGACCACGGCGATGTTCCATCCTCAATGGAACACCTATCTTTCAAAATGCTGAGAGTTACCCAGTTAGGGTATTTTAGTTTGAAGCTTCTATAGATCCAGCGTTGCACAAGGCACAAGCTCGAAAAGATCTTTTAGTTTCAGTTTTTTTCTTTAGCCCTTTGTCTAATGAAAAGAATGATAATCCACGGCTTGAAGCTTATTGATGAATTGTGCAACTGGAGATATAGTGCCATAATACACGGGAAATAGGGTATGTGCTGACTACATAACTACCTAACACTCCGCTAAGACTTTTACAAGCCGTTCAAGACCGTTTTTTTTAGCAGAGAGGACTGGCAATTCAACGAGCCATCAACCAGCGAATCGGTCGGTGATAGCAACATATACTGACGGTTCCAAGATGGAAACTGGCGTTGGTGCAGGTTTCTTTTGAGAAGCCCTTGGACTAGCCAGCTCTTAAAGACTTCCTGATTACAGTAGTGTCTTTCAAGCTGAGGTTCTGGCAGTGACGAAAGCTGCTATACAAGTCTCAATGATGGCAATACCACAAGCTGATATCACCTCTTTCATTGATAGCCAAGCGGAAATAAAAGCGATTTCTGCCATTGAAATCAAATCAAAGCTTATACTCGTAACTTGATGTCGCGAAGAGCTAAGTGTTTTTGGTACATAGCACAATATTAGGTTCCTGGTCACTGTGCTGTTCCAGCAAAGTGCTTACGAGCTGACAAGAATAGAATAAACACTTAATCTTAATCACCCTGTAATATTAATAGGTAATCGAGAGAAAAGTTCTAGCTATAACAAACAAGAGATGGAACTCGCTGGATTCCTATCTTAGAACCAGAACACTATGATTAGTTTCAGCAAACAAAAGACTAACGTTATCATCCAACTGAGTAAAAAGCTGTTTCTCTTCTCATGAGCATCATCACCGGTCACAACCACCTGGGTTACCAAAAGAAAAAAATTAAACTCATTATGAACAAGTTTTGCAGAGGTGAGGAGGAGATGGTGGTGACGAGGAGATACATGAGGATACTCCTCACTACATGTGTCAGTGCCCTGTGCTATATCATCTATGAAACAGACACCTAAAGAGACACTTCTTCAAGGACTAGGAGGAGCTCTCTGATATTCCCAGCAAAATCATATGCAAATGGCTTGAAGATCCCTAAATTCCGAAAATCGCCTTCAAAAAGAGTCTAAAAAAAAACATAAAAATTGTCGCAGACGAAAGTGATAGTACGAACGAAAACGACTTAACGATGCACGTGTTTCTTGCAATAAATGGCACCATCGCCAGCGATTGCCACTCCTCCGGTGCATACGAGCGTCAGTGAGTGGATAGGGCCACTTTTTTCTTCAAGATTGGTAAAATCCTCTTTGGCAAAGAGACATCCCTTTCGACTTAATCAGCAATACTGTCCAAACAAACTAACATATACACCAAACACTGACATGTAAAACTCAGACGTTGCAAGGAGCCACATGCTCCTACGGGCCTGGTGGAAGGATGATTTCTCAAGCGGGGGTAAAAGAAAGGATCCCCATAACCAGATGATTATGTGACGACAGACATTTCTTCAATGACTTAGAAGAATCCTCCGACATTTCGGGCTATTGTTTGCTGTATACATAGAACATATGAATGTCATAGGTTTCAATACCAGTGAGATCTACATGAGTGTGATGGTAAGAAGATCAACTGTCAGCGCATTAACCTAACTTAACCTAAGCATGCAATGCCAGATACAAGTTCTTAAAGACCTACTTTACCTTCGGTTTTGTGTTTTGAAACGACAATCCTCATTAAGCTGGCTTGTCTTAGTTCACGATTTAAGCTAATCAGCACCATTTCCTTTGTCTTCGTTTTCTTCGTTATTTTTATCTTCATTGGACTTTACAAAACTTGACAGAACTGGCCTGATCGTTGTCTAGAATACACCAAGTGGAGATAACGGTAGGTAATTTCTAGTAGGATTGCTGTTCTTTGGACAACTTTAAGATTCGAAGATTTTCTTGGCTGGAGCGTTGTTGTCTATTCGCTCGATGTGACCGAGCCAGTGTAGTCGACGTCTTTTGGCTCTTTGGACTACATCCACATCTTGGTACGGCTCGTATAATTCACGATTGAATCTTCTCCTCCATTCGCCCTCTTCGCATATAGGACCAAATATCCTTTGAAGAATTTTTCTCTCGAAAGTGCCCAATATCAATAAGTAATATCGTCCAGCACTCGGCGCCGTATAGAGTAGGACTGGTAAAATTAGGGTTTTGTATAACGTGCACTTTGTTTTTCGAGAAAGGAGTTTTGAACCCATTTGCTTGGCCAAACTAAAGTAGCAGCGGTTCGCTAGCATAATTCTTCGTCGGACTTCCACTAAGGTGTCGTTCCTGGGAATGATGTTTGTTCCGAGGTAGGTGAACTCCTTGACTACCTCGAAATTACTGCTACCAACAGTGACGTTTTGTCCTAGGCGATTGACAGCTGAGGCTTTGCTTGTTGATAGCATATACTTTTTTTGTTCTCATTAACTTCAAGACCAACGCGTTTCGCCTGTTCACCAATAGCTGTGAATACTTCTAGCACAGCTCGCTTGGAGCGGGCGATGATGTCGATGTCGTCAAGACCTGTTGAAGAAAGTGCCTTCCAGGTTAACACCACTCTTGCGCACTATCTGCTCCAGGACTAGGTTGAAAAAATCACATGATAGCGCATCTCCTTGTCTGAACCCTGTGCATGTCTGGAATAGCTCGGATGAGCTGTTACCCATTTGCACGTTGCACCGCGTATTTTGTAACGTCATGCGGCATAGCTGGATGATTCTTTTCGGTATCCCGAGTTCCGACATCGCCAATAGAAGCTCTTGGCGATTTATGCTATCATATGCGGCTTTGAAATCGGTCTTTTCCAGGATTTGCCTAAATGTGAAGCCACACTGGTACGTTCCGACCATAGTGTTTAGTGTTGCAGAAAAGTTTCAGACGCTCACATAGTACGGTGGATACAGTCTTGTAGGCAACATTAAGCAGGGATATGCCTCTGTAGTTTTTGCAGGACATAGAATCGCCTTTTTTTGTAGATTGGGCATATGGAGCTATTTGACCAGTCGTCGGGCATACTACCTACCTATGTGTTAATGTTCCAATGAAATACCATTTTCCATCCCCGAGGAGGTTAGTCTTGAGAAAGTCTTTCCCAGTTAATTTTTTCAATTTCATCTAATTTTGTCTTATGTAATACTTTCCTTTTTTCCTTTAAGGACATTCTCAATTCCTGGAATGTGCGAATATTCTAGATTTGATATCAAAATGCTAAAGTATCGGTAAAAATTTTTAATCAGTCTGGTAGCAGTGTTTTCGATTACGCCTGAAAATTAATTGGTTTAGGTGAATCTATAAGGAATTACTTACTGTTGATTTGAAAAAGTATATTTTTATAGTACAGTGAACATTGGAAAACGTGAACTAATTAAAACCGAGGGTGTTCATGTTTTTGAGATTGTTCATGTTTTGGAATGTAACATTTTATGATTAAACTAGTATTCCTACCGTATTGTCTTATTACTGCTCTTAAAATAAAACATATTTTCTTTCATTTTATCTTCTTTTTGCTTGCAGTAGTATAGATTTATGAATATTTTTACATATTTATACATACTGGTACGGGTTTTAAAAAAAAATAATTTCTATTTTAAATTAGAACGTTTTACAAATAAAAGTTTTATTTAACAAATAAAATTTTTAATTTTTGTCTGTTCTATTTTTGCCAACATTTTAACAACTACAATTTCTCTTAGGCGTTTATGTCGCTTTGGTCAAAGCCTTCATCTGAACACTATTTCATGGCCTTTTAAAATATTTCATATTACGCATTGTCAATATTATGGGGCCCACCGAAGTTTTAAAAAATTAATTCAGTGCATTTTCATGTAGAAATGTTGAAAAAATTTCTGTTCACGTTTTAGAGCTTTTCGATTTGTTCACGTTTTAGAGCAGTCAATGTTAAAATTACGGTGTTCACGTTTTGGGATAGTTCACGTTTTGGGGGGTTCACGTTTTCCAATGTTCACTGTATAATTAACGCGCATTCAAGGGGTTATGACTACCCTTAAAAAATGCTGTAACTAAGTGCGAGCGTTTAGGTAATAAAGGGAGAATTGAATAGGAGATAGCGATGTACATTTCTCTTAAATGTCTGTTAATTTTACTTTTATTGAAATAGGAAAGAAAAACAGAGTTGGGTAAGGAATTTCGCATTCGTGTGGTACGGTAACAGAAAGAATCTCTGTACTTGACGGTACGTCCAAGGTTAGGCTCGAGAGTATACTGATGAACATTTCCAGCAGAGCGAGTATTACCCTGAAAATGTTAAAGGGGATGAATTCAGTCGGCTATTTCAACAGAGCAACGTTTGATTGACAGTGATAAGGAAGAGACGTTTCGACATTGTTCCAACGAAACAAATGTTTCCGTAATCGATCTGTCGCTCATCAGTCCCATAGCTCTATTCTAGATTCTATCCACTAAGTTCAGTGATGTTTTGGATGGGCCTGACCAAATATGCGAATTATACTCATATGTACAGTGTGGGCCATCAAGTGGTTTCTTTTTAAATCATAGGTTATTTTGACACTGGCAGCTGTTTCCCGCTCGAAATCTTGACAGAAAGGCAGTATCCAGTATCATAACTCCGCGGGACGAAATGAGTCGCTTTACGCTTGAACAACGTTGGGAAATATTGTAAACTTATTTCCAAAGTTAGTGCTGTGTAGCACAAACATTGGGCTTTTTTAAAAGAAGTTTTTCCCGAAATGAAGCACCCACCGTGCTTGCTGTACACAAATTTATGCAAAAAGTTCCTAAGACTGGTATGCTTGTGGACAACACTCATGGTCCCCTTCATCGCACGGTGCACACAGGAGAGAATGCGGCTGCTGATTCGAGAGTGTGAAACTCAATTCTCGAATATCAACTCGCCATCGATCTCAACAGCTTAACATTTCACGCATTAGCCTGAGGAGAATTCCGCACAAAGACTTAGGATTATTCACTTACAAGGTCTCAGTAATTGAAGGTGCACGACTAGCGGAGACAACCACTTGAACGTTGTTGTATTCCATAATTAATGGGAATGTGTGCTCTTACTAATAAAGCTATAATACATGGAAAAAAATTAATGTTGATTATTTGATTGCATTTTAAAAAGAAACTTATATTTTGCCCACCCTTTTTATGTATGTATTTACTCGTATAAATAGTTTCCAGATCTGAAGGGGGGAAAAGTTCTTACATTGTCTGAGAAAACCTGCGCAATTCAATTCGCAGCATTTGTACCAATATCTGATGTCTTTTTTTTCGTCAAATTTGTTACTGGATTGCAAAAAATAAATGAAATTCAAAGATATTTATTTGGAGTCGTGTTAAAATATTTTCCATTACGTACTTTATTTCATTAACAAAAAGTTGTTCTACAAAAGTTGAAGTCTCTCAATTGATTTGAAATAATTATAAGGCTTTTTACCAAAAAGCCATATATCTCTTTTGGTTTATTCAAAAAAGTCAAATTCTACACTTTGTTGAAAGTGACATTAGTTTAATTATTTTGAAAAGCAAATACTTTACATTGTAATATAAATAGCAACATTATTGTAATTAAAATTACAATTCAAATTAAGCCAAAATTTCATTAAAAAAAAAGCGATTTTTACTTTGGCTTTGTAATTTTGGATCAGTCACATTCATCAAAGTATGCATGTCACTTGTGTCGTTGATTGGTTCGAAATATTCCCTTTTATGTAGGTATTTGTTGCGTATAAACTTTGTATATATAACCTATACCATTATCATGGAGCGTAATTTTGTGGTACCAACGCTATCCTGGTGGTGGCGCTGTAATTAGCGCACGATTTTAGAGTGCAGAGTAGGATAAGATACAAAACAAGTAGTAAAAAAGAGAATATTTTATTATTAAATTTAGCAGAAATAAATCTAACAAGTACTATTGCTATGCTTAAGATGTCGCCCCAATCGTTCGACTTCATGGAAGAACTATAAGTTTTGTATACGAAGGTATAAGTAAATTAATTGAACAGAAAGTTGTGCCAAGTTAATTTTACTTTAAGTATTTCTTTTTTTTCGCTAAAACGTTTTTGGAAAATCGAGAAAAAAGTGTTCCTAAGTATGTAAAATGGTCATCATTTAGGAAATATTGTAACTTCCTAGCCCGAGTTTTCTCTCAACTTGTCAAAATTCATATTTTTCCAGTCTGCCATTTTGAAAAACAAGAATATAATACAAAATGGAAAAATTCGTAAATTGTCAACTCATCTCCTCAATGAAGAACTACTTTTTTTCTTGTGAGAAAAACATTCCACAGCATTGTACTTGTACAGCTAGTGTTTCTGATTTTGCTACTGTTTGTTTGTGTGTTGTTTAAGTTTCCGGCTTTGTTTTTTGATTAATCCCTCCTGGAAAATTATTAGAATGAGAATTAACTCCCTCCTGTGAGATGTGTCGTTTCAATTCAAAATTGCTACATTTCCACGACGACGGAGCTATGGCAATGGCAAATGAATGCCATCGTCTTCATGGTTGCTTAATGCTTTCTATAGTAGCTTGATGCGCTTCTTGAATAGCGTAATCGCTCTCGCCTCCAAAGAGCGGAACATTGTGTCGTGTTGTTGTGTGTATAGTTGCAGCGTAGTCGTAGACATCGTCTTCTTGCTTGGAATCCTTGACATCGTCAATAGGATGTCTCGTTAGCTCCTATTCGGCGTGCATTTAACATTTCGAAGATAAGATCTTGACATATGCGTGGATTTCTGCTGCTCATTTGAGGGATTTTTGTTGCATCCTTTGGAAGAAAGCATCACCTAGAGTTATATCACATTCTTCGTATGGCAGCTACTTTATACTTCCTCTTTTTTTTTTGACACAATAGAGACGGTTCCTTCCCTTATGTTGTGCAACATCACATATCAACAGTTTCACATTACATGAAGACCTTTGTTAATCTTCCTTTTATCCTTCTTATATTTTTTTTCTTCTCCTAGTCACCTCGCAAGGAATCCATTCATATGTGATTGCAACTTAAGATGGCTTGCCGATTACCTGCATAAGAATCCCATCGAGACGAGCGGAGCCAAGTGCGATGCACCGAAGCGAATGCAACGCAGACGAATCGAATCCCTCCGAGATGAGAAATTCAAATGTAAGTATTTAGTTTTAGTTTTTTTTTTTTTTTTAAGAATCAACATTAACTTGAGGAGAGATAAGTTAAGTGCCAATGCATGGGAATAACATGACTGGTGGTGGGGGTGAAGATGGGGTCTTCGTTTTCGTTTTCATTGTAATAACCTTTGAGGGTGCAAAAGAGCGACTTAAAAGGGTATCGCCTTGGTATCTCGGAAAGACAAGAGATCTTATCAATAGTAGTTGTTTCGGTGCTTGTTAACAGATATCCGATGACAACGATGATCTCGAGGAGCTACAGATTCCGTGCAAAGGGAGTCGTCTCATGTTTGCAATTTTGTTTTTCATTATTTTGACTTATAAAATATGCTGACAATGTGTGCTGAGCAGAGCTCAAGGATTGATAGATATTTTATTGATTCCATATACATTATATGTGTCTGCTTATAAAAATAGTTGAATGCGCTCTGAAGCATTTAAGCTTACCTACTTGGGGTTAACTATGTGAAGTATTGTCTTATTATTTTGTAGACAACAATTCGAGATCCTTGCTACACAATGTGGCATATTGCTTATTTTGAGGAAAGGGTCTTACGATATTAACGAAAGTTTCATTCAATTTGTAGCTGATTCTTAAATGAGTGGATTTTGGGCTTAGAAGAATTCTTAGCTGACAGAGTTTTATTTCTTTTTACCAATAGTACTTAATACTTTTGGAATGTGGTAGTGTACTCCATGCTTAATTATCTTGATGAGCGTCGGATTGTAAAATTTGAGCTTTGATACCAGCCAGGCGAAAAGAATGAGAAATGAGAAAAATGCAATGTAATGACACCCAAAACGAAGATTTCGATATTTTGTTAACTATTTCAGAATTTCAATTTTTTTTTAAATTTTGGTGGGGGAAATACCCCCATTTAATAATACAATCTAATTCTTTATTTAACTTAAATACATATAGCTCTTAAGTCTAAAATTGGAGTGAATTGGAAGGATGATTAAGACGGAGTTTCAAGCAGGGTGAACTGAGGTTGAAGTCAAAACTAATAATGTGACAATTAATCCTCCGAACCATGCGAGTACCTAAAGGTTCGTTGGAGCTAGATTTCCAGAATATTGTATGCTATTTGGAAAACCAATAGATTTTCTTTTCGAGTCAATGAATTTCCAAAATTTCTTAGTGTTCTTTTTAATATCTGATTCAACCCATAAAATATAGTTATTGAATAAGAATTTATTGAGAATATTGAAATCGTGATGACATTTTACATACCTCAGTTGCAGGGACAAATTATTGACCCGTTTCTCCTTGTGGAATTATAATTGACCCCACCTTGCGCTTACGTAGTCCACCTGAATCGAGGCCTTCCAGCCAACTCGGTCGTCACAGTCATTGGATGTTTGTTTATTATTTTAGATAGCAGAGTGCTTATTTTCGAGAGAGGGCTTTTTTCTACTCAATTACCTTCGTAGTTCAAAAAGGGACAATTGGTAAGATATATATTCTTCGGGTAATCTCTGCGTTGGAATTGTTGTGTGAGTTATTAGCGGAGTCTAAATCAGTAACTACCTCTATGTTATAGCTATCTACTTCCTCATTGACCGTTAAACTTATCTTCACGTTTCAATTCTCATGTTAGGTATTCCGATTATGTCAGAGCTATGTCTGTATGCAAGTAATTGAACTGACCTATGAATAGTCGTGCTCTGCGCTATTTTTTCAAGAACTCTTACTATACGTGATCAAAGTTGACATTACGATAATAGCGAAGACTAAAAAAGTGGGTCTCGCAATTCCGTCTGTCTGCCTGTCTTTTTGACTACAGACTAAACGGCTCCGACGATTTTCTTTAAAATTGTGAGATAATATTTTTAGTTTTTTTCCGCCCACACTTTTTTTTCTGTTTTCTTTTTTGTGACCATACATTTTTTTTTTTTTTCGAAATTTTATAAATATTTTTTTTTTTCAAAAACTGTCCGAAACTTCATTTAGTTAAAGCTAGGAAGTGGTCGAAAAAAAAAATTCAAAAAATGGTTATTTTTGGTATCCCGCACTATGGGACAAAGTGGTGCAAACCATCTCAAAAATCTATAACTTTTTTGTTTTTCAATATTTTTTTTTCAAGTTTTGCACACTTATATTTGTATAAACAAGAATTTAAAAAATTAAAACGTTTTTAATAGATATAAATTATTTTCTTTTTCTTAAATAAAATAAAATAAAATAACAAATTTGTAGATTTTGTTTAATTTATATGGCCAAATATGTTGAAGCACGAATTATTGCAACAATTTGGATGAAATTTTTACAGTTTTGTTCTTTTACCGATGCAAACATTTAAAAGTAGTTTTTGTAAAATCCGCCCACTATCACACCCATATTTTTTTTATTTTTGTTATTTTCTTATTTTATAAATTTTCTTATAAATTTTTATTTGAGGTTCTTTAAACTTAAGACATCGCATGTATATTTTTTCTGCCCACTTTCTCGCCTACCTTCACTCCCATTTTTTTAATTTTCAGCTTAAAGTTCATTAAAAGCAGGCATTTTTTTAAATTAAGTTTTATTTGTAGAAGCAAATTTATGAAAAGTGTTATTTTTTTTTAGTAAAATCTGTGTACTGCCACACCCCTTTTTGATATATGAAAGTTTTTCGCCCTTAAGACAAAAAAAAACGTATTTCAAAAATACACCTTATTACTAGGTATATTAATTAATGTCTAAAAGTTCTTTAGCCTCTTCAAAAAATTCCTTGGTATCATACGGATCAGATGTAAATAATAAAGTGTGTAGAACATATTCGTTCGTAGCTGATCTTGAACATTTCCTTGCATGATGCAATCTAAACCTTTTATAGTCCTTGTTTCGTGCTTCTTGAGCATCTTCTAATAACTGCCCAATTGGCAAAATTGCAAAGTGCTCTATGATTTTTGAACCATGCACCAAAATTTTGTGCACCGAAGATGGCATTTGGTACCAATTATATTTTCTGACATATACATAATTGCGCTGTCGCAAGGGTATACTGGCCAAATTTTGTGTGATCAATAGGGAGTCCTGAAGACATAGTTTGTAAGATAATATAAAGTTTTTTTTTATTAATTCTTCATCAACTCCCGTTATCTCAGCAGAGCATTGGTAAATAAAGTAGAAAAAAATGGACTACAACTTTTTTGGAATACACATTTATGTGCGACAATAAAGGTACCACATTTTTGCCAAATTTTATAAGAATATGATTTTTTATTCTAAAAACTTATTTTTCTTTCTCATCATACGATTTTTTCTTAAACAAAAAAGCATGAAAATGTGAAAGTTTTTATTTTTTCTTCCAAATTAAGAATATTTTTAGAATACAAAACAACCATTAACTAAACGGAGGCAGCCGGGGTTAACAGAGAAAACTTCAATTAAAAACAAAAAAATGAAAAAGATATTGCATCTTACTCATTTTTTTTTATAAATTTATTGGTGAAATTAATTAAAAAAATATAACTGTTTTGTAAAGAATAGGGCTTAGGCTTTTCAAAAGGTATAATACTTATACATTCTGTCCAGAAAAATACGAAATAATTGACTTCAAACTCTCACTTCTAATAATTCTAAAAATAAAAATATCGAAATGTAATTTTTAACGGTAATTTAAGGTACCTAGAACAAAACTAAGATACAAAAAATTTACTGTGTTTGGAAGAACCCTATTTCTAGTATATAATCTCACCATTAGATTTTTCAAATTACGAAATTCACCAAAACCATTTTTGAGGTGGATTTCATCATTTGGTCCCATAGTTCCCCGCCTGGAACCATTTTTTTGGTTTTCGTTTTCTCAAAACCGGCGGATACAACCGATTTTTAACAATTTTTTTACACTAAAGCTCCCCAGCAGTTAAAATATTATTCTGTATTCAAATTTTCCAAAAAAGTTTTTTTTGGATTTAAGAAAAAAATTCAATTTTTTTTCAAAACTGGATATTTCAAAAACCCCATGATTGATTTTTTTTAAACTTGATAAATAAAAGCTTCTTAATATAAATTACAAGATGTGAAAAAATTATTTTATTTTTCCTAAAAATAACGGTACCCTCCATACAAATGTTCAAACATGGTTTCCGAAAATCGTTTTTTTTCTCGAAAACGGTTCCGAGAATTTTGCAAAATTTTTTTTCTTTTGATTAATTTTTACGATCTATAATCAAATAAAAAAATTTGAAATCAAGATATTACTGACTGTACCTACCATAGAACCATTTTTTCGAATTTTGAATTTCTCATTATCGACAAAACGGATTCTAATGAAATTTCTTATAGAGAAGCTTTTAAAAAGTTTAAAAAACATTGCATTTCAAAACTTAAAAAAAAAAAATATTTTTTTTGAATTTTGAAAAAAAAAAATTTATTTCTTTTTTGGAAAATTCAATATCTCAAAAAACGGCTCAATATTTTTTTTTGTAAATTTTATATATAAAAGCTTATTTTTTTAAGAAACCACTACAATGCTAAAATGCATTTCCAAGACAGAAATGTATAAAAATTAATGTTTACGAATCCAGCTACCAAAAAAGTTTTTCCAATGATTTGTCTAAAAATACGAAAAATGTCGTCAATGACTATTTTTTAGAAACTTTATAGAGTACGGCTTAGTGCCTTCGGCTTTATATAGAAAACAAAATCAGGGTAGTGTAAATTATAGTCGTATTTGAAATTTCTTGGCTGACCTGGTAGACTCTTCTTGCATAGTAAAAGTACAAACTTTATCCAGAAGTTCTTTATCTACGACAAAGTTTTGATATCTTACCTACCGCTAATTTCAAATGAAAAAAAAACACAAGCACTGACAATTTTTAAAGCTATATAGGGCAATTGAAAGATCTCCCCTTAGGATGTCCATAAAATAGTAATCAAAACTCCATACTGCAGGAATTATAATATTCAGTTATACAACACAAAAGTAGTCAGTAGGACATCATCTACATAATTATCAAGGTCTAGGTACTTTGGAGACCAAAATTTGAATTTGAAGTGGTAGTTTTAATTACAATACCAGACATTGAGTTTTGAAGTTACACTTTTGCCTGAAGCAATTACGTTCATGTACAGATGCCTAACCTATCTATAGCTATCTAAAGCCGAAAACAAAGTTGACTAACTGCAATCATTGTCCCCAGAGATACAAGAGCAGAGGAGATGTTATCATTCCACAAGCCTCTGGGAAACACAATCCGAGCTAAAATTACGGATGCATGATATTTCTCTCTGTATCTCTGATGTGCGGCGCAACATTTTCATAAAATAATTATAACCCCTACCTAAAGAATTGATAATAATTCCACTCGAAAATGAACCCTTTCGCTGTCATAGACTGACTGTGTGTATTCAACAGCCGGAATTCAAAAGCCAATCAGGCGCGATGGGGGTGGAAGCTCATTATATGATATTGTTATGGAGAGGTTTATGAACTTTGGGGGTACTGAGTCAAAAGCAAGGGTTAACTTTTGATTGCAGATCAAATAACAACGATACATGTTCCTATTTTTCTATTACAGGTTCAACTGATGAGCTTCGAACAAAAATGACCAATGAATGCCGAATGGACACCGAGTGCCCTTCGACGTGTCATTGCGATGGAACAACAGTAGATTGCTCTGCACGTGGACTAAAGGAAATTCCTCGCGACATTCCCCTCTATACAACCGAACTGTAAGTTTCACGATTGATTTTTCGACAAGTGCCATCGATATAGGATGCCAATTTTGTTTTGACAGTTTACTCAACGACAACGAATTGGGGCGAATTAAATCAGATGGACTATTTGGTCGCTTGCCAAATTTGGTGAAACTTGATCTGAAGCGCAATCAAATCACTGGAATCGAACCAAATGCATTCGAGGGAGCTTCAAAAATCCAAGATCTTCAGCTGGGAGAGAACAAACTTAAAGAGGTCCACAACAAAATGTTCCTCGGACTACACTATCTCAAAACATTGTGAGTATCATGCCCTTGTGTGACTGACTAATCGATCTTTAATTTCTTTTCTTTGACTTTTGATCTGAAATTTCATTGTGTTCATCTTATTTGCAGGTCACTCTATGACAACATGATTTCCTGTGTGATGCCTGGCTCATTTGACTTCTTGACATCTCTGCATTCACTGTAAGTCTATAGATAAATACTTCCTTTCCAGTACTTGGCATTCTTTTTAATTAAGAACATCGTTAGTCATCGATCAATAATATGATAGATCTAGCACAGTGTTCTATTGGCAAGAGTTTTCACGTAATTGATTCCATCACTTCTGTTTTGCGGGAAATCAAAATTAATTGATCTCCAATGAAGTTTATACGTGCACTCAGCTTTCTGATGCATAAACCTCCCTTTTTACGCGGATTAAGTTACCCGATTACTGAACTTCCTCTTCTTCACGCCCAGTATACCATAACATTGGAGATTCCGCCGCAACTTTCTGCCATCAGCCTCTCTCGTGCTCGTACTGGTACTCATACTCGTGAACTCTAATTGCGGAAAATTGAGTTTTATTCAGAGGAGTATGCTCTGGTGATGATGATACTGCTATTGCCGTGCGTCGTAGTTGCTGCAACAGGGATTAATTTTAGCACGTCGATGGCTGGAAGCGAAACGCGCCACAGCAAGATGATGTATGGGCTAATTTATTGCTCCTTCTGGGTCTGTTCCATCGTTCCGTTTGTGATTAATGCGAGCATCTTAGTGCGTTCGCGCATTCCGTGCATGCACATTAAAGCAATCATCAGAAAAAATGAGAAATTATCACAAGTGTTCGCGCGTTGTGCGTTCGGGAGAATGTTTGGAGTACACGCGTCACAAGGACAGAGGTAATTCTCGCACAGTTCAACTCTGGGAACTGGAAGTATACTCATGAGTGAAACCACGCGAACTTAATAGTTAAAAAAAAAAAAAAAAGAAATCCTGAAAAATGAACTCGTTTCACTTCACGCTGACACACTGCATGATGTTGATTTGCAACAAGTGCAAGGTATGATTGTGGTAATGGATGTTCAAGGGATTATTACACTTTGTTGGTTTTAAAAAGATTTCCTTTTTTTTTATTATTTTCAACATTTGACTGTAAAATGCCCTTAGTCTCGGTTTTAATCCGGATCTTTTTTTTTCATTTTAATTTAAGGGTCTGGTTTTGTGTGCCATTGAACACTTCATGTTATAACATGGTTAACTCTTTTATCTGTGTCTATATCCTTGACACATGACACTCTCCGAGTTGTATTCAAATTCTCATACCTACATAAGCTAGCTTAGTTCAGTGTTGGCGTGATTTCAAGAGTTCATCCTATCTTATTTGACATTTAGAAAAGTTTCTAAGTTCATCACTTGTAGTACGCAATTGACATTTTTGAAGTTTTGATTACTGAGAGCTTACTGAAATGCATCAAGTGTCTTTGTAGTAGTGAGGTCTTGCAAGCCTCACTAATTGTCAAAAAACCTTCATAATCTAAAAAATATAAGGCTATGTCGAGTGCTGAAAATATTTATTTGGACCTTTACATTTTTTCTGTTAAGTGGGAAATATGGTATCTGTCAAATGGCTGTCGCCAGTGTTGGTTGTGCCCGTTTTATAGCATTTTCCATGACTCCGCAAGGTTTCCGGTGATAGCTGTTCACATTCCTGTCGAATATTCTCTTTAGGGACTCTGAGGCTTGTTGGTATAAATCCACGACTTCAAGTAGCCTCAAAGAAAATTAGGCTATCTTGCTGGCCAAATCGGCAAAACGGCAGATAACGTGACCAGGAAACGCTTCCTTCACAATATCCATTGAAACTGGTGCTGTGTGCGGTTGCACCGTCTTGTTGAAATCACATATTGACCAAGCCCCGCTCATCCAATTCCGGCAGTTGAAGTCGTTTATCATGGCCTTGTAGCATTCGCCCTTGACACTGTAACAGTGACCGTATTGCCAATAGCGTCCTCAGGAAAATAGGGCCTAGTCACTCCTCCCGCGTGAACGCCCCAGCACACAGTGGCTTTTAGTAGATGTACATGTAATGGCTCTTCCTGCATCACACGCAGATTTTCAATGCCCCAGAAATGAAGATTTTGCTTATTGAAAAGTGGAAATGCGCCTCGTGGATCATGATGATTTTCGACACAAAATCGTCCTCTTCATTGTTGATATTGAGGACGGCTTGACAATGACAGTACTTCACACATAACGGACGGTTAGCAGGCATTAACTGACACACTGTTTGCACTTCACTTTGTAGGGGATCATGTGTAAGTCTTTCACAAAAATTAGCTGTAGGGTCCGTCTGGTAATGTCCAATTGCGTGGCGTGTCGTCTGGTTGATATTTCTTCCTTTTGAGCTACATCCGCAGCCTTGCTTTACTTACTTATCCGGCTCCCGATCCATGGAGGGTCTCTGCCTGAGATATTGCGGTCTTCCGTCTGTTACGATTACGATCCCTCCCGAGCTCCCTCCAGTCGTTGGGACCAAGCGCTCTTGCATATGTAAACGCCTGGTCCCTGTAGCGGAGGTTCGGTCTTCCTCGTCATTTTGAACCTGGGGGCTGGGATTCGAAGATTTTCTTGGCGGGAGCGTTGTTGTCCATTCGCTCGATGTGACCGAGCCAGTGTAGTCGACGTGTTTTGGCTCTTCGGACTACATCCACATCTTGGTACAGCTCGTATAATTCACGATTGAATCTTCTCCTCCATTCGCCCTCTTCGAATATAGGACCAAATATCCTTCGAAGAATTTTTCTCTCGAAAGTGCCCAGTATCAATTGCCCATTTTTTACTTATCGTCCAGCACTCGGCGCCGTAGAGTTGAACTGGTAAAATTAGCGTTTTGTATAGCGTGCAGTTTGTCTTTCGAGAAAGGAGTTTTGAACCCATTTGTTTGGCCAAACCGAAGTAGCAGCGGTTTGCTAGGGTAATTCTTCGTCGGATTTCCACTAAGGTGTCATTCGTGGGATTGATGTTCGTTCCGAGGTAGGTGAACTCCTTGACTACCTCGAAATTACTGCTAACAACAGTGACGTTTTGTCCTAGGCGATGGACAGCTGAGGCTTTACTTCAAGACCAAAGCGTTTCGCCTGTTCATCAATAGCTGTAAATGCTTCTGGCACAGCTCGCTTGAAGTTGCCGATGATGTCGATGTCGTCCACATAGCCAAGCAGTTGGGAAGACCTGTTGATGATAGTGCCTTCCAGGTTAACATCCGCAGCCACAGCCGCGATATTCTCGGCTGAATTTTTTGTGGTTCCAGTCTGTTCGAGTCGAGTAGCAAAGCCCCGGAATGTTTGCCCAGTTGGCGCGACACGTCTAGGATATCGACGACGAAATTCACGCTGCGCTAACACCACCGACCGAATATTGGTCAAAAAAAAATCGACACAATGATTCCACGCTCTTGCGAAGTGTAGCGCTCCATTGCTTGACTGTTTGTATACTTCAGTTGTTTAGCTCACAAATGTCAAATATGATTAACGTACGACGCCATTTGCAAAAATTATAACATCTTCCGACAGGGTGATTAATTTTGCGTCACTTTGTACTAGATTTTCTTTGATTTCTGTTATACACAAAAAATTCAAAGAAAAATGTTTATTTTACTGTTGAATATTATTTTTGGAAATGTCCGCGATCTTGTATGTTCAGGAGACTAATGCCTCTGTAGTAGGCGCAGTTCAGAGGATCTCCTATCTAGGATCGGACAGATAATGCTGAGGTTTAATTCATAGGGTACAGGGCCGAACGCAGTAGGGGCTTCGGAGGTTGCGCAGTTAATAGGGATGGGGATTCAAACAAATCGTCCGCGGACTGTCCACTCACAAAAAACTAAAAACCGAGGTGTCACAATCTAGTGGAAACCGTAATGTAACTTTAATTGATTATCACAAGTTTTTTTTGTTTCTCTTCTCTGTTCCTGTTTTGGAATTGTTGTTTTTACTTGCGACTTATAGGTACTATAGGTGGATTCGTAAAAAAATCTAACTCGAGATTTTGATCAAAGTTGACATTACGATGATACGAAAACTGTCTGTCTGTCTGTTGGACTACAGCCTAAAAGGCTCGGCCGATTTTCGTTAAACTTGGTAGTACAATAACGGAACGATTTTTTTTCGAAATTATAAATATTTTTTTTTTCAAAAAAAACTGTCCCACAGAACTAAAAAAAAATCATAAAATTTCATTTAATTAAATCTAGGTAATGATTCAAAATTTTCTTTCAAAAAAAAGGTTATTTTTGGAACCATTTTTTTTTTGGTTTTTAATTTTCTCAAAACAGTAGGTACAACCGACTTTAATCATTATGAAGTTCCTCCAAAGTTTAAAATATTATTGCCTATATACAAATTTTCAATAAAAAATATTTTTTTTAAGTTTTGAAATGCAATGTTTTTTAAACTTCTTAGGAGCTTCTTTATAAAAAATTTTATTAAAATCCCTTATACCGATAATGAGAAATTCAAAATTCGAAAAAATCGTTTTATCGTAGGTACAGTCAGTAATTTATCTAGATTTCAAATTTTTTTTATTAAATTATAGATCGTAAAAATTAATCAAAAGAAAAAAAATTTTAGCAAAATTCTCGGAACCGTTTTCGAGAAAAATACGATGTTCGAAAACCATTTTTTAACATTTTTATGAAAGGTACCATTAGTTTTAGATAAAACAAATTTTTTTTCTCAAATCTTGTAGATTATGTTAGGAAACTTTTATTTGTAAAGATTGAAAAAAAAATGACCATGGGGTTTTCGAAATATTGAGTTTCCAAAAAAAAATTTTTCAATTTTTTTTTTAAATCCAAAAAATGAAAATTTGAATATTTAAACTTTGAAGGAGCGTTAGCATTAAAAAAATGGTTTAAATCGGCTGTACCGTTTTCGAGAAAATAAAAAAAAAAAAAATGGACCCAGTGGGAATACCAAAAATAACAATTTTTTTGAAAAATTTTTTCAACCGTTACCTAGTTTTAACTAAATGAAATTTTCATAATTTTTCTTAAAAAATTCTGTGGGACAGTTTTTGAGAAAAAAAAATATTTATAAAATTTCAAAAAAAAACCGTATGGTAGGTACAGTTATTTTTGGTCTTAAAAAAAAAAGAAAAAAACGTGTGGGGGGGGGGGGGAAATTAAAACCCATATCTACCAAGTTTGAAGAAAATCGGCTGAGCCGTTTAGGCTGTAGTCGAAGCGACAGACAGGCAGACAGACAGAATTGCGAGACCAACTTTTTTGGTCTTCGCAGTCATCGTAATGTCAACTTTGATCAAAATCTCGAGTTCGATTTTTACTCCGAATGCATAACTTATCTTATAGTACCTATAAGTCGCAAGTAAAAATAAAATTAAGAATGAATTACTGACTGTACTACCATAGAACCATTTTTTCGAATTTTGAATTTCTCATTATAAGCAGAACGGATTTTTATGAAATTTTTCATAGAGAAGCTTCTAAAAAGTCTAAAACACATTGCATTTCAAGAATTGAAAACAAATATTTCTTGAATTTAAAAAAAAAATATTTTTTTGGTCTTGTATAAACTTATATTTGCTTGAATCACATGGCATCCTGTTTTTAGCTCCAACTACTAAAGGAGTTGTTTTAGTCATTTAAAACACTAATTTTATGGTTATGAACAGTTTTTCTCTAATAACATTAATTTTTGAAATTCTTATTCTTTTAAGTAAGAGCAATAGCAAGTTCATGCGATCCAGTCACTCATTTCGATTGTGTGAAAGTTACAGTTACAGATGAGTAGCACATAGCACCCGCTTGGGAGCGTTGAGGTTATAATTATGTAGTATAGTTAACGTAGGTACCAGTTGAGTGTTGCTGTGTCCTTATGTTTTCGTATAACTCTTTTTCGTATGATCGCAAAAGTACAACAAGTTATGACTTCACGTTTTAATATATTCCGGATTTAGTTTTGCGGATTTGGACCACTATGCGAACCTAAAACTTATTATTATTTTACTGTTAGGTTTACTTATGGAATCACGCACTGGCAACTGTGATCGAAATCAAATAGTTTAATCACCAGTTGATAGAGTACCGCGCGCTGGCAACTCTTTACTCACGCTCACACTCTTTTTCTCTCTTGCGCTTATAGAAAACAGTTAAAACTGTTGCGAAGGCAATCGTTTAGTTTGTGTCAAAACACAAACTTTTTAGTTGCTCGAATCGAGTTGCTCTAAGTGCGCGGTGTCCCCTAGGTATAAGCCCATATGTTTCATTTTAGCAACTAAACAGTTGCGAAACTAAAAATTGAATGTGCGCGCCTGGCCTTAATGAGATTATACATTATACAAACCAAATAATGGCCCTTAGTAAAAGTCTATGTATAACAATTAATTCCGGAATAAAAATGCCAAAAAGGGAAGCATCAAACACGCCATCATAGTGAATATTTTCCAACTCTTGGTAACATTATTCAAGTTTGCCAAATAGGTATCCGTTGCAACATCCTTATGATGTTTTGTATGAAATTGTTCCGATAGGCCCTATCCCTTGGAGCAAATATTGCTTACTTATAACATTTTTGTGTTAATTATAATAATGAATATGTAATTAACAAGTATCTACCATGTAGTAAGAAAATAATATATATTTCTTGAAAATCTCATATTTTTATTTTGTAAGAGCCCCAAGCAATCCCTACTTGTCCGTAAGAACAATTAAAACAGTTTTGACATCTTTCTTTTAATAGAATTATAATTCTTAAAGGTTGGAATCTATTTTCTCCCCCATTCCCCTTTGCTTTATTAAGAAACATTCGACAACCGTTCCTGTCCCCTTTCCGAGAAATTTCATTTAAAAAGCTTTCAACTTCTAGCAACTCTTAATTACATCAGCCATACGCGCGATTTAAAATCTATTGATGCTAATTTCCGATTGATGTTAATCCAGCCTGCCAGAGACTACCTGTCCCCACATAGCGCAGTCTTTTTTTATATTTTCCTTGCTTTTCCTGGTTTACTAGCTGTTTGTGTGGTGCGGTGTGTGTGTGTGTGCTTTAATTAAATTTTAATTTTTTAATCCACTCGGTATCTTTTGAATGGGGTAACCAGGAAAATCTGCTACTTCATCTGCGCCACTTGAAACTCACTGCACGGTTACTCTGCAATCTACACCCAAGTGAAGTGTCTTTAAAGGGGAAAAACGAGTAGGGAGTAAAAGGCAAACGGAATGATGTTAAAAGGAGTGGCTCCTCCACCTGGTTCACATCCATATAGCATTTGGTGTATCCACACGCTTTACCTACTATAAATGATGCTGCACAAATGAAGAGCCTCCTTCATCTCATTGTATTAATACCCCCTATACCCCAGTCATATGTGGTGGTATCTTGATTTTTGATCTTGTTGCTTGTATGATGTTGGTTGGTTTTTCCTATTATACCCCTGCAAGGGCACCTCTGCATCATAGTGTGCCTGTGCAGATTATTGATATCATCTATATTCAATCTCTTATGGATTAAACCCACACCCCGTGATGTAGAAAAAATAGAATATAGTAATTTCGGTGTTCTCGATTAAGTTGTTCGTGATTTGATTTGATTGAAGACGGCGCGGCGGGTGGAAGAGGAAACGTGAAACGTCCCCATGTGAAAAATTCTTGTGGTGCACGATTTTTATTATTCAAACGATATCTTTACCCACACACACTCGGTCGTCGAATTGGAAATTAAATTCAACAATACCCATCGACGACAGAGCGAGTATCAAATCGCAAAAAAATTGAATAGAAATAAAAAAAAAAAAACTAAATCCAATTCCTTATTTTCTTTTCTTTCATTCCTTCCTTATAACTTTGGCTGCCTCTGGACGGATGACTGTGTGTGCAAAACTATCTCTTCCGATACATCAGAAACCTAGCATCGAATCCGTTCAATTGCAATTGTCATTTGGCTTGGTTCTCAGACTGGCTGCGTAAAAAAGGACTGATTGGTGGTGCAGCACGATGTGCATCGCCATCCAAGGTACGTGACGTTCAAATCAAGGATCTGCCTCACAATGAATTCAAATGCACACCGGACAACAATGAGGGTTGCCTTGGCGATGGTTATTGTCCGCCTTCGTGTACGTGCACTGGCACTGTAGTACGTTGCTCAAGAAATAAATTGAATGAGATCCCAAAAGGAATACCCCCCGAAACATCTGAATTGTATTTGGAATCGAATGATATAACAATGATTCATATGGACCGCATTGCTCATCTAAAATCATTGACTAGACTGTGAGTGGTTTTTATCCTTTTCTTAAAAAAAATATTCTCTTTTTTTTTGTGGAAAGCCTTTTGTAACATTTTTTCTTCTTTTCCTTTTTCCCTCCAACAGCGATCTGAGCAATAATCAAATTACAATTCTCTCCAACTATACTTTTGCTAATCTCACGAAGCTGTCAACTCTGTAAGTATAAAAAAAATAAAGTCCACGTCATCATAATGACTATGACTACCTACTGTCGAAGCGAACGAAGAACGAAGAACGAAACAGGGCGGCAGCGGCAGGACGAAGATGGAAGAAGTTTTTCTTGCCCACTTAGCACACATTTACGTGTGGTGCGGTCGTTATTGTGGCACAAAAAGGTTCCGCATCTACGAGATTGGAACAGAAGGAACAGCAAAATAACAAAAATTGCACACGATTCCAATTTCCGAGCGAACTCTTCGATCTCACGAGGGCTGTTATGGCATAGCCTCCATAGCCTTTTTAATACGAATCCACATGTACCTACACGAATCTTTATGGCACAATTTTTCCATCAAATGCTTGAGCACGAATGGTTTCCTGCTGCCCTCGTTTCCAAAGTGATTTTGTTTAAGTTGTTTTTTTCCGATTGTGTAGAGGCAAACAAAAAAAAATAGTTCACTAACTAATTTCGAATCAATTAGGCAAACGCTCGAACTTAAGAACATATTTTTCTCTTCTCTTTCCTTGAACAGGATAATCTCTTACAATAAACTGCAGTGTCTACAAAGACATGCCCTGACGGGGTTGCATAACCTCCGGGTGCTATCCTTGCATGGTAATCAAATATCGATGCTTCCGGAAGGCTCCTTTGAAGACCTCAAAACCATAACGCACATGTAAGTACATACATTCCAAGGTTTGTTGCTAAGATATTCATACATCATCGTTGGTTGGTGTGTTTTACAGAGCTCTAGGTAGTAATCCTCTGTATTGTGACTGCTCACTGAAGTGGTTCTCAGATTGGATAAAGTTGGATTACGTTGAGCCCGGTATTGCACGATGCGCTGAGCCAGAATCGATGAAGGACAAATTGATCCTATCGACACCGTCGCAACATTTCGCCTGCAAGGAGAAAATCAGCAATGAGATCCTTTCGAAATGCGATGCGTGCTATACGATGCCATGCCAAAATAAGGGCGAATGCAATCCACTACCGCAACGTGATTACCAATGCCGTTGCCAGCCCGGTTACCATGGACGGCACTGTGAATTCATGATTGATGCTTGCTACGGTAATCCATGTCGAAACAATGCGACATGCACTGTTCTGGAGGAGGGTCGTTTCAGTTGCCAGTGCTCGCCAGGATATACTGGTGTCAGATGTGAGACCAACATTGACGATTGCGCCGGCAACAAGTGCCACAATAATGCCACATGCGTTGATGGAGTGGAATCTTATACGTGCAACTGTCAGCCCGGATTCAATGGTAAGTGACGGTTTTATGAGAACCTTTTTGTTGTACATATAATAATAGATTTATTCTAATTAAAAATGTCCCTAAGTCAGTTGAAAATTGTATTAATGTGGGGAAAGTCGATCCATCTATGTATTTGATGAAAGCTCATACAGTGATGTGCACAATTTTTGAGAATTTTTTTTATGAATATATGAGAATAGAAAATATTGTCCCTAGACAGGAATAAGATTTACCGATCTTGAATCTCTGTGAATATGTTAACTTATACAAAAGCTGCTTTTGAATTTCACTTTGTAGAAATATTGTAAAAAATAAATCCCCTCTATTCCCTAAAAAAGCGGATTAGATCCCCTGATACATGAGCTGAGACAGCAGATTGAAAAAACTTTTTAAGAAATAAGAACTATATCTCCATTGTATCGGAAAAAACTAACGTGTCTGATTTCAAAAAAAAAAAAAAATACAAGACTGGCTTACACAAACACAAACTAGCTCTCATGTTTAAAAAACTAAAAATCTTGAAAATGGATATTATTAGAGACAAATGTTAAGAAACGTATAATTCGTTTTTAAAGGTAAAACAAATATTTTAGTAGTTTGATCTAAATTAAGTCAAAAATTAAAAAAAAAATATTTGTATATTTGATTTGAAATGTTTTTATACTTACGAGAATTTATAAAAAAAAAAATATTTAAATCCGCTATACCAATAATGAGAAATTGAAAAATCGAAAAATTATTCTAAGTCAGTAATGCCTAGATTTCAATTTTTTACTTGCGACTTAAAGGTACTATAAGACAAGTTATGCATTCGGAAAAAAAATCGAACTAGAGATTTTGATCAAAGCTGATACAGTAGAATCTCGAAAAGATGAACAGATATAAAACAGGCCCCGTTCATCTTTTCGAATTGTTCATCTTTCCAAGCATCGAGAGTTAGTCATGTAATAAAATAACAATTCATTTTATTTTTAAAAAACATAAAACATAACAAAAATAAAAAAGTTGTTCATAAGAGTTAAACAAAATAGACTTATTTAGACCTTTTTCTTAAAAAACTGTTTCGTAGTAGACTGTCGCCCGGAAGCAAGAAGTCTAGTTATTGCTTTCTCTCGTAAATTTCTTAGGCTTAAAAGTGTCGATACATCGGCCTCACATGGCTGTGCAAATTTCAGGCTAATGTTGATAGCTGAAATGGCCTGTGTTGGTTTTATTGCTTCTATAACCTCGAGTACACTATCTTCTGAGGAATGTTCTTCTTCATCAGAAGGCAGCTGAACTACATCTTCATTCCATTCTCTTATATCGTTGGAGGAATATGGAACTTTTAAATAAATTTAAATGTTGACAAATGTTCTTGTAGCATATTCAGTGCTGTGGTGGAAACCTGGTTTATTTTCTCCAGTTATATTCTTTGTTGTAGTACGGCAAGAGGGACATCTTCTTCCTCGTCACTAGAAATAGCTTCATATGCAAACAGTGTAAGTTTGTCCCAAGCTCCTTGAAGACATGTCAGAGCAGCACGTAAATTAATTTTGTCAACATCTCGCCCTTTAGAGATAACATCTGACAAAAGGCTTGTTTGGTAGTGCAACTTTTTGAGCTGTTTGAGGTCTAAGAATTTAACTCTACCTTTCAAGGGAGGCATCTTTTCACTTCAAAATTCACTTTTAATTGAAGAATTTACACAAACTGTGAGTAAACCACGCCCAAAAGAACCGTTACTAAAATTTTATACAGCTACTAAAAAATGTAACGACGAAATAAAGGGGAAGAAGTAGAAAAAATATCGTATAAGAAATAAAGCGTTCATCTTTTCGAGTACCCAGATTTCAACCGTTCATCTTTTGAAACACCACAATGGTGAGAAAAAAAGCGTTCATCTTTCCGAATTGTTCATGTTTTAGAACCGTTCATGTTTTCGAGATTCTACTGTATTACGATGACTAAAAAAGCGGGTCTCGCAATTCTGTCTATCTGTCTGTTCGACTACAGCCTAAACGGCTTGGACGATTTTCTTGGTAGATATCATTTTTAATTTTTTTCCCCCACACGTTTTTTTTTTTTGTAAGACCACAAATAACGGTAAATAACGGAAATTTTATAAATGTTTTTTTTTTGTCTCAAAAAATAAAAATAAAAAAAAATCATTAAGTTAAAGCTAGGTATAGTGGTTGAACAAAATTTTCCGAAAAATGGTTATGGAGGGTACTCTCATGGAACCATGTTTTTTTGTTTTTGAACTTCTCAAAAACGGTACAACCGATTTTGATAATTTTTTTTTTTTTGCTAAAGCTAACCAAAAATTTAAATAGTATTGTGTATTCAAATTTTCAAAACATTTTTTTTTTGATTTAAAAAAAAATCAATTTTTTTTTTCAAATTTCAATATTTCGAAAACCCCATGCTCGATTTTTTGTAAACCTTAATTAAAAAACGTTTCTTTATATAAATTACAAGATGTAAAAAAAAAATTATTTTACCTTAAAATAACGTTACCCACCATACAAATATTCTTTTCTGAATAAATTTTGTAAGCATGCAATTGGTTCACTTAATCTTAACAATTAAAAAAAATCCTTGAAACAAAGTTGATTTAGCCTTAAAAAAAAACTCTTTTTGTGAGTATTTTTAAAAAATCCTTATTTCAGGTTTGAAGATGATTTTAAAAAAATGCTCGGTTTTTGGGTAGTCTTAAAGGAATTTTGTTCTTATTAGGAGTAATATTTTCAAAAAATTGGATCCGACTGCATCCGACCCCGCTCTCTGAAGGGTTTTTAAAAATCTCCCCTAGAGCTGAGAACGCTTAAATTAAATGAGTTTGTTGACTGGAGAAGGGGGTAGCGGCATCTTTGCATTATAAATAATAATAACTAACATTAAGAAACCTAAAAATATGAAACAGTGCATACATTGACATGAAAGAAAGAGGGAAATGGTGGGGGATTCTCCTTTTATCAATCAAATCTTATTTGCTCTGGTTAAAAAGATGTTTTCCTTAGGTTATCATTATTTGTTATGGATTAAATGGCAAAACAAAGTATGGCTCTTATTCTAACGGTTATTTTTTCTCTCTTAATTAAAAAAAAAGTAATCATATGATTTTATAATAATGAATGCCACTTTTGTCTGGTTTTCTTTAAAAAAAGCGATCATCTAGTACCCAAATAATTTTAAAGCCTTCTACTAAGTGCAAATGCTTGTGTTTACTTACGAAGATGTTCTCAACGTTTTAAAGGCTAACGGGCGTGACTTAAGTGATTATAAATATTGTTATATAAACAGCGACAGTAAATTCTGTGGAAAAAAATTAGACTTGTTTGAATTTTTTCGCAAGTTTTGCTTGAAGCTGGAAAATAGATTTGTAGAATGCAGCTACAAAATAATTCTAATTTTAAAACGGTATAAAATGCGGCTTGAAATGGAATTCAACACATTAACCTTTATGAAAGTACCACCCCCATAAACCGCTAAAAAACAGTAATGAGCAGTTTGAAAACTTCAGTGAGCAACAAACAAGGCGTTAAACCCAAGCTTTACGTCAAAGTGCAGGGAGCACTACGCTTCTTTTTGCAGAAAAAATTAATCTGAAAGGTGAAGTTAAGCTTGATGCTTCAAAGGTAATAGATTTTTTAATAAAATACCATGAAAAAGCAAATTTGTTTTTACATATATTAACTAGAACAATACGTATTCAATATAAATAACATTTAAATTAAGATCTGAACAATGTCTCGAAATACATATTAAAAAAAAGTGCAAAAATGCACATGAAACTTGTAGTATGAATTAAAAGCAATAAATATTAATTATTTTTCCTCCACAAAATTAATTTTATTTGCCTAAAGCTAAAATTTGGAAAATTCTTAATTTCAGGGGCTATGTTATTTTTTTTTGGAAAATTGCTTATTTTTCAGATTTTTCGAAATAAAATATAATAATAATAATATAATATAATTTTTCAAGTACAAAATAGTGAAAACCGTTTCAAAATCCATCCATTATTTCAAAAGTTACAGCCCGATGACCACTTTTTCATGTTTACGTTCCACTGTGCGGCGCCTAGAATTTTGATAAACATTTTTTTCTTGCAATTAATTCTTCCGATCTTTAATTTAATAAAAATAAAATGCACGACTGCACGAACTTGCTTTTATGTAAAAGTACTCGTACTTTGGGATTTAAAATACATTTTATAAATACAATCCAAGCATTGCCGTCTGATTTCCGGAAAAGTATGAATTTACGAGTACGTAAAGAAAGTTTAAAAATCGTTTTATTAAAGTATCTTTTTTATAAAACAAATTTTTCTAGAACAAAATTTGGGATGGCAATTTCGAGTGTTTAGTAATATAGATTTTAGGAAATAATTTACAAAAATTATCGGTCACACTTTTTCAAGTTATTGATTTTTCAAAAAATAAATTGGAATTTATTTTTTCAAAAAACAAAATAGGTAGGTAAATATTTTTTTTCCAATATTCTTATATACAATATTATTTTAAACTTAAGGGGCTCCAGGTGAATTTTTGGTTAAAATGGTTAGAGCCGTTAATGAGAAAGTCGAAAATAAAAAAAAACGGTTCTATGACAGGTACCATTAATAACATTCTGCCCCAAAATTTTTTTTTACAAAAATGTAGTCCATGTCGATAAAATCACACTTAATTTTTTTATCAAAATCGTTAGAGCCGTTTTCAATATAAGTAAGATCTTGCATTACGTGTATGGGGGGTACCTTTAGTTTTGGAGCTAAAAAAAATTAATGTTCCCCTCTAGCGAATCACCGAAGACCGTTAACTACCGGGATTGAAGAAAATAGATCCAGTGGGTTAGGCTGTAGATCGAGGTACAGACATACAGACACATGTTTTTTGTGTACTAAATTTTCCTTAAATTTTTTATAAAAAAAAGTGATATGCAAACTGTTAGTATTCAATAAAATACATTTTATAACGTAATTTAAAAATTTATTAATATATCCGATTTCAAGATATTGAATTTTCAAAAAAAGAATTTATTATTCTTTTTAAAAAACATTGAATTTCAAAACTTATAAAAAATTATTTTTTGAATTTTTGGAAATAAAAGTAGTTTTTTTTGGAAATTTGATATTTCAAAAATGGCTCAATATTTTTTTTTTGAAATTTAATTTTCATTCGTAACTTAAATTAATATTATAATTGTTGTTCTTCTCTTACTACTAAAATAATTTAAAAAAAAATAATTTTATCCTTATGAACAGTTTTCTCTATAATAACATTCGTTTTTAAAATTCCTAGTCCATTACATAGGAGCAAGTTCGTGCGACTCAGTGGTGCATTTTATTTTATTAGAAATCGTTAAAAATAGGCGAACCACAAAATATTTGATCAAAACAAGCAAAATACAATTTTCGGAAACCATTTTTTTACATTTGTATGGTGGGTGGGTTCATTTTATGGTGACATTTTACAATTTTCGGAAGCTCGAAATTAAAAAAAAAATTATTTTTTATTTGAATTGTTCTTGAACCGTAAATAATTTATTTTCGAGTTCAAATTTCTGGAAAATAAATCCAACAAACATATCATTTGTTTGAACAACAAACAAACTGTTAATGACTCAAATATTTCCCCTTCTCTTCCTCTATCTAACACATTTCTAATTCGATTGATTCAACAAATAAAAAATCTTTATTCTTCTACTTTAGGCAGTTTTGAAAATAGGTACGAGTAATTAAAAAATATGAACTGCTGATAAGAAAATTTCGTGTCGCACAGCACTGCATATCGATTTGATATCGAAACCAATGAAGTGAGCACTCACTTTAAAACAAAATTAAAACTTTTTTAATTAAACATGAGCTTAGTGCTTGTCCTATCGCTTGTCAAAAGCACACCATTAGGGGAAGAAAAAACACTGCATTCCCACATCAATTAGCTTATTGCTACTCCGTCGCACAGAGTTCGAAATTGTCCACCCAACTACCCGGTCCGACATCGCCCGCCTTGATGGTCCCCATCCTCACTTTCGTCGCCAGTCGGGGACTGTTGGTCGCCCTTTTTGAATTGATTTTTAATTAAAACAAGTTTTTACCAAGTAAACGAGTACAAGAAGGAGACTTTGTACAGAGGTGGTACTCTTTGAGTGCTATTACGGTACCTCAGTTAGATGGGTACCACTTTTGCGTCAATTAACAAAACTGTCAAAGCTTAAAGAAGTCTAAAGCGACCGGAAAATGGCAGTTACTTGCCATACCTCAAGAATCTCCGAAGAGACTGAGATATGTCTCTAGTTTCATGTATGCTATTAATTATTATTTCCAAAACTTTAAATTAAATTCTCATAATCCTTGCACAAACACCTTCCTGGAGGCCAAAAACACAGATAGCTGCTGATATCATTCTGCCACAACACTTTGCCGAAATAGAAATGCACTTCATAAAAAAAAACTTGCCGAGAACTTTTAACAAGATTCTTCTCCTGTTCCGTTCAAAGTATAAGAGGATGAAAAGGATCTTCTATGAAGCAGTTAGGGGATGATGGTTGCTGGAGAGGGAGGGTCTGCATTTTGAGAATATTTTCATACCGAGCGCAGCCCGCATAAAAGTCTTTTTTGTAGTAGGTCTTGGGAACTTCTTTTTTTCAAGTCTTCACTCTTCTTCTGTGGGTACATACTTGGTCCTTTGAATTGCTTTAATTTTTTTGCTGAATGAAAAAGTGCAGAGTAACACCGGGGGCTAGAAATTTTTATCCGCGCGCTGATGGAAGAAGAAGTTGTTGTGTAGTGGCAGTTATATTGTGCCAGAGTTTATCATGTAAAAGTGTAAACTATTCAGTCGGGTAAAATGCTCGGTCGCACCTCCGCCCCCGCCCCACCAACAAAGACGGGTCGAGATATATAGATATTAATCGAATGCATTGGAGGGAAATCGTTTGCTGGTTTAATTTTCCGTTTTGATGCTTTCTATGGGGTATTGGTTGGCCCAAAGGAGTTTATGGCATCACTATTGTAATGTAGTTGCTCAACAAAAAAAAAGTTGTATTTTAACAACAACTTGGAACCTTTGGAGAGAAGCTACAAAAAGTTAATGCGATGTCAGTGGCAGGGTATCGTTAAAGGAAGCCTTCATATATATATTTGCCTTCGGAGTAGTTTTTTGAAATTGACTTTATGCCATTTTGGAAATGTTTTAAAAGTGTTGAGGGTATAAACGATGGATAAGAATATAATCAGTGGTATATTAAATTCACCCTCAACGAAATGGAAAATATGAGATCCGCGCGCGAGGCTTGGTTTGAAGAGGACATTATTCTCCAGGGATGGGTAATTCTTGAGGAAGTTGCTTTTGTACGTGTGGTTAATGTGGTTGTGTTTTGTTTTCATCTTTTTCAATTTTCGTTTCCAACGTCTTCTGTTCGGTTAAGGGCAAGTACCGCTTTTTATGTTACAAAATTCGGTCAAATCTTAGCGTAGGTGTTTCCATGTATTATAGCTTTATTAGTAAGAGCAAACATTCCCATTAGTTATGGAACACAACGTCGTTCAAGTGGCTGGCTTCGCACTAGCGCATTCTGTCACTCCAATTTCCCAAGACCTTGTTGATGTTTTCGGGCTTTAGCTCACGACTTGCTTGAATGATATTGGATCGGATTGTTGACATAACATCCGTCATTCACACGTCTCCCAGGCGGCCAATTTGCATCAACAAGACGGCTGATTGTTATGGATTTGGGAATTTGGTACGCAAAAGATTGATTCTGGCATGGCGTACCATCCTGCATGAACCAGAGGTCGTTCAAATCCATGTCTTCAATTTCAGTTAAAAAAAACTGCCACTTTCAAAGGATGCATTGACTTCTGGATGGAACCTATGTTTGGTTTTACGTGAACACCTGTCTGTTAAGACTTAATTCCACGGAAGCCCTACCTTCATCGGAGTCAGATTGAGTCCTGACCATTAACCCCGATTCAGTAGCAAAGCTCTGACATGTTGCAGCATGTGCACACCTCTTGCTTAAAGGCGAGGTCTATCTAACATCATTTCTATCTTTTTTTTGTTTTCTCGAGAAAATTTGGTGCCACCCTGACTGTCCCTACCTAACGAACTACACTAAAATCTATGTAAGTCGGCCAAGACATATAATAAAAGTCCCCGTCAACTTTCTGTATCATCCGACAACCACCAGAACTGGTTGCCCTGTCTCACCCTGTCCCGATCGGACACAGTCCGAAGATGGTCTGCTCCTCGGCTGACGTTTTAGATTAGCGGAATCGCCATTCTATCTTGGACCAGCCCTCTGCTGTCTAAGTAGAGAAATGCATCGGGCGGGATGAAGCCGCTAAGACGTACACTTTCATAGTAATCATCGTTTGGGTAGTAAGCCCCAAAAATTAGGTTGTTGGTCGAGGACAACGCTCTTGCAATGTGACTCCGAATCAGCTGTTAATGTTGGCCCCGTTGTATAGAACCTCGTTGTACTCCGACTCTAGTGTTCTGTGTAGTCCAAGGCAACGTCTAAGACACTGCCTCTCAAACACCCGAATCTTTTGCATTTGAGATGGGGCAACGTTGAACCACACCGGACACCCATAGGCAATCATCGGCCGGATGAGGGCCACGTAGCAAATCACCTTCGCTCTGCTGTCAAGCCGGCTGCTGTAAAACAACCGTTTCGTCAGGGCAAAGGCTCCCCTAGCCCTGTTCAGAGCAGCATTTATATGTCTGTCTAAATACAAATAATGATCCAACCAGATGCCCAGGTACTTTATTCGCCAATGGCTGTCTATGTGGCCCAACGGGGTCCTAAACAAAATAGTTTCTGATTTCTGAAAGTTAATTTTCAACTTCCAGTCATCACAACAATAGCTGAATCTTGTCGAAGTCACGCTGCAAAAGAATTCTGATGACCTGAACTTTTGGAGCTGTTCTGTACGCTATTAGATCATCGGCATGCGCAATTGCCTGAGTTAGACTACCTATCAGATCGCTGGTGTAAATGCTGAATAGAAACCGCTCCCTGCTGAAGACCATTCTTAATATCGAAGATTGCGGTAGAAGTTACATTGCCACTTTTGACAACAAACTTTCTACCATTGAGCATGTCATAAAGTATACATATACATAAATAGTGGATTACTTATGCCGAGTCTAGTCAGTTTTAGATAGATACCCTCTAACCATACGGTGCCGAAAGCCTTCTCCAAATCAATCAGACAAGCACTAGTACACTGCCTTTTAGTTTTGTTCCATTGGATATCAGAAACAAGTTTAGACGCGGCATGAATGGTGTTATGTCCCGCCTTAAAACCGAACTGAGATTATCCGGTATGATATTATTGTCCTCCGCCCACTTGGAGAGAGCTCTATTAATGACTTTCTCGAAAACCTTGTTGATACTCGGTAGAAGACTTATCGACCAGAGATTCCCCGGATTGGAGTTGTCCTTTCCCTTTTTTGGGAGAGGATGAACCACAGCTGTCTTCCACCGCCCTGGATAATATGCATTATTCAGTGCGTTGTTAAACTTACTTACTTACTTAACCGGCTCCCGATCCATGGAGGGTCTCTGCCTGAGTTATTGCGGTCTTCCATCGGTTGCGATCCCTCGCGAGCTCCCTCCAGTCGTCGGGACCAAGCGCTCTTACGTCTCTAACCGCCTGGTCCCTGTAGCGGAGGTTCGGTCTTGCTCGTCGTTTTGAACCTGGGGACTGGGATTCGAAGATTTTCTTGGCTGAAGCGTTGTTGTCCATTCGCTCGATGTGACCGATCCAGTGTAGTCGACGTGTTTTAGCTTTTTGGACTACATCCACATCTTGGTACAGCTCGTATAGTTCACGATTGAATCTTCTCCTCCATTCGCCCTCTTCGCATATAGGACCAAATATCCGCCGAAGAATTTTTCTCTCGAAAGTGCCCAGTATCAATTCCCCTTTTTTACTTATCGTCCAGCACTCGGCGCCGTAGAGTAGAACTGGTAAAATTAGCGTTTTGTATAGCGTGCACTTTGTCTTTCGAGAGAGGAGTTTTGAACCCATTTGTTTGGCCAAACCGAAGTAGCAGCGGTTTGCTAGGGTAATTCTTCGTCGAATTTCCAGTAAGGTGTCATTCGTGGGATTGATGTTCGTTCTGAGGTAGGTGAACTCCTTGACTACCTCGAAATTACTGCTACCAACAGTGACGTTTTCTCCTAATGCGGCTTTGTTTGTTGATAGCATATACTTTGTTTTGTCCTCATTAACTTCAAGACCAACGCGTCTCGCCTGTTCATCAATAGCTGTGAACGCTTCTAGCACAGCTCGCTTGGAGCGGCCGATGATATCGATGTCGTCCGCATATCCAAGCAGTTGGGAAGACCTGTTGCAAATAGTGCCTTCCAGGTTAATACCACTCTTGCGCACTATCTGCTCCAGGACTAGGTTGAAGGTCAACACTCGCACTTACAAGCATCATAAAGCCAAGACCAGTATCCGACGGTTACCAACGAGGAGGTATTGTAAGCACTTGATGTGTAGGAAAAGATACAGCTCGAAGCCCCCAGTTCCTATAGCATCCAACCACCTGCGTTGTTAAACAGTGTGACAGAAATGTCAACTGCTTCCTGAGGTAGATGTCGTAGTACAATATTAGATATACCATCGACTCCTGCTGACTTTTTTCTCTTTAATGAATCGAAGATGAGCTGGAGCTCCATCTTCGTAACTAACAGGGAACAGCTCCCATTTTGCTCGGCGATCATGGCATTCGCCAAGTGTTCTTAATTGAACCCGGTGAAACCTAGGTTCTCTGATCGCCATTGCGTCATTTCGTTACGAAGGTAGAAGTGATGGATGGAGTAAAGCTCTGTTTTTCAGGTCGTAGTTAGGGTGAATGCTTGCATTCACCTTGTACACTTGCTGAAAAACAGCCCCCACAGCCTCTACTTTCTCCAGCGGATCCTCGACAATAAAGAGGTCGTCGTCCAAGACGGCTTCCTCTGGATCTATACCTGCTGTCAGATGTACGTCTCTGGAGCTTGAGACACGGAAGTTCGTTTTGATCATTCCATCTAAATATTTTGTTAATTTGTGGAAACATACTCGGGTCGGTTTTTTTGTGCAGTACAAATTAATAGACAACCTATAATTTTCTCTGATCAGTTGGTTGATGTTCTTAATTGACGACTTCAGTGTCCTTATCTCCAAATCGCGTGAGTCAGTAAACCGTCGGTACCAGCGTTTTAGTCTTGTCAGTAGTCTACTTTTTTGTCTGTGTAGTGCATAAATCGTCGCGTTACGGTACATGTCGGTTGCGTTACGTTCTCTGTATTTTGGTATAGTGTTGTTCATAGTTCGTAGGATTGTTTCGTCAATTTGTTCTAAGTATTGGTCAATATCGTTGTTTGTCAAATTCCTGTCATTTGGTGTGGATATATTATTTGCAGATGGCCTGCTCTTTATAGTGGGTGCGGAAACCGCCTTTAAACTGGTTCTTTTGGAATAAACTGGTCTTAACTCAAAGAAAACTTGAGCGATTTTCTTAAATTTGTTTGACTCTTTTATTCTAAAAAAAACTCTTACAAAATGCTTTGAAACTATAAACAACAACACTAACAACATGTAATTGAGTTAAACTAGTATGCCCAACAAGGATGAACACGAATAAAATAATGCGAATTATAAGCGACATTGAAATAAGACACGGCATTCTCCGCTTTAGTTCAGCCGCCATCCCTGGAAATAAAATATCTGAGACAACAACCTTCAGTCTCAGAACATCGTGCACACATCTTTCCTATCCTTCTTTCTCTTCATTAACTTTACGCCCGCGCTGTGTTGAAACATTTAAAGGGTAATCATAATCCCTTGAGCGCGGGTAGATTATAAAAAAAAAAAAAAAAACTAAATTCTCTTTTGACTGTACCTCCAACATGATGGTTACTTTATAAACTTCTTTCGTGTTTAATACCAAGTTTTCACCAAAAGATTTAAATGGTGTTTCCACCGCACTAGAAGATTAACTTTGACATCATCTATCAAAATCATCGAGATACTCGTAGCTTAGCACGATATGGATATTAGGTTAGTTCAAACTGTAGAACAATTGACTCAATGAAGATTTAACAAGACTTATTTCTAATATTTATTTACGAAATAAATTCGAATTCGAATTTTTCGAAACTGGTTTTGCAGTCTTCATTTTTTTTGTTCATTCAAAATGTTCATCCTACAGATTATATTCATTTCATTTATTTATCAGGGACACATTTCTATAACAAAAAAAAAAAAAACTAAAAAATATTGCACAATCCTATAACCATCTCTTTTTGTTTCTCCATTTTATCTTTCTACTCCAGGCGAATATTGTGATTCGAAAATTAACTTTTGTTCACCGGAATTCAATCCTTGTGCCAACGAAGCCAAATGCGTGGACCATTTCACTCACTACACGTGCGAGTGTTTGCCGGGCTTCCATGGTGTCAATTGCACAGATAACATCGACGATTGCCAAAATCACATTTGCCAAAATGGTGGCACTTGTGTAGACGGCATAAATGATTATGTATGCAAGTGCCCCGAGGAGTACACGGGTAAATATTGCGAAGGCACCCCAATGGTCGCTATGATGTATCCCCAAACATCACCATGCCAAAATCACGAGTGCAAGCACGGTGTATGCTTCCAGCCGAATCCCTCCGGTTCGGATTACCTCTGCAAATGTCATCCCGGTTATTCGGGCAAGTGGTGCGAGTATCTGACCAGCATCAGTTTCGTTCATAACAATTCGTTTGCCGAAATGGAACCGTTGCGTACGAAGCCCGAAGCCAATGTTACCATAGTGTTTAGCAGTACACAACAAAATGGAATTCTGATGTATGATGGCGAGAGTGAGCATTTGGCCGTGGAATTGTTCAATGGGCGTATACGGGTTAGCTACGATGTGGGTAATTACCCAGTATCTACGATGTATAGTTTCGAGATGGTCGCTGATGGGAAGTATCATATGGTTGAGCTGTTGGCCATCAAGAAAAATTTTACTTTGCGTGTGGATCGAGGGTTGGCACGTTCAATTATCAATGAGGGTTCAAAGGACTATTTGAAACTATCGACGCCATTGTTTTTGGGTGGCCTTCCGGCGGAACCAGGCCAACAGGCGTATAAAAACTGGCACCTGAGGAATTTGACCAGCTTTAAAGGTTGCATGAAGGAGGTTTGGATAAATCATAAGTTAGTTGATTTCGGAAATGCAGCTAGGCAGCAAAAAATCACACCTGGATGTGGTTTACTTGAGGGTGACAATTTAGAGGACGATGATGAGGAGTCATATTTTATGCATGAAACACCCCATACATACAAAGAGGTATATTTGTCTTTTTTTTGTTTTATGTTTTGAGTTAAATTGTTTTGTTTTTTTTCTTTTATTTCAAGGTTGATCCATGTGAAAATCACAAGTGCAGAAGAGGTGGTAGATGTATCGAGAATAGCAGTTCAAAAGAGGGTTACGTCTGCAAGTGCAAACAGGGCACTAAAGGCAGATATTGCGATCAAGGTGAGGGCATCACAGAGCCCCCTGCAGTCACTGGTACTAATTATTTATTTTTATTAACATTTAACTAAGCATTCTTTGACTATCGCTTTATCGGGCTTAAGGTATTTCTGAAATTCATGAGCTTAATCGCTTTTCATAATAACCAAAAAGCCGTTAAAATGTTCACATTTTATTCGCGCAGTGTCAGTTTGAGAAAAACTACTTCAGCAAGCATATTATTCTAAAATATTCCAAAGTAATGATCCGACATTTTAGCAACATACAATTTACTGTAATTCTTCAAAGTAGTAACTCACAACTCAACTCATTTTCATTCATACTCATTCATTCCTACTTCAAAGCATTAATATCACAGTTTAACCTCAATTCAATTCAACTCATTTTTAAAAATTTTATCGTGTTGTTCGAGGAGGATTTAAGTTTTTTTTTTCTTAAAGCTTTCTCTGAACAGTTAACTTTTTGAATCTTTTTTCTTAGAACACAATTTATGTTCGATCACATATTTGTAGTTCAGCTAATTAATACTCATTCAATTCTAAATTCAGACATATTTGAAACCTTTTTCAACATTAAAAATAAATTAAATAATTGCCTGAAATCTTTGACTGAATCGGATCCTTGTGACTTACAATTTTAACCATTTCTATAGGCATGTTGTTAGTCGGCATGAATGGAGAGATCCTTCAATTTTTTATCGAATCCGAACGTCTTAGGTGAGAGTCATTGTGACTTCGGCCGCGATAATCGAAGGCAGTTACTAATTTGAACTTTTTTTGAACTTGTCTTCAGCTAATGAGGTTTTCCATTGGTTTTACCCAAGGATCCACTCATTCTGAGATCCAATGGCACGGTGCTAACTAACGAGTGATTTCTTAAGAGCTATCGGAAATTTAAAAAAAAAAACACCAAATTCAAAAAAATGTATGAAATCTTTATTTGAATCGATAGTGCAGTCGATATAATTTAATGCTTGAAGATTATTTCATGCAAATGTTGGCCGCGCATCAAATGGTCCATCCGCTTAGTCTAATTTTGGCATACTCTTTCTAACCTTTCGGCCAGTATCTCATGAATTAATGCTTCAATATTGACTTCCGGTGCGTCAATCTAAGCGGGCTTGTCGCTATAGACATGAGCCTTTTCAAGAGCCCATTCACCAAAAATTCGGCGTTGTGATAGGTCGCTTGGCTTCAATTCTTGCACCAGCTGTATTTTGAAAGGCTTCACACCTAAATCCTTCCCAGTGTTGCCAGAAACACCGATTTATCGTATTTCTCCCGATTTCTAGACCTATTTCCGATATACACCGATTTTTGATGTAAATAGTGCACTTTCTCCCGATTTTCAATTTAAAAATACGTTCAGATATTTTCTCCGCTCTTGAATGAACATAATTTATTATTTTATTTAAAATTTTGGCAGTACCTAACTTACGGTTTCCTCTTTTTAAATTTAGTATGAAAACATATTCCTTGCAATTTTTGTTAACGTCGTTGTCATTGTCTTTCTTCTTCTTCAAAATAGCTTTTTTGACCTTTAGTTTACAAAAATTGGCGTTTCGTCCCGGCGATCTCACTGACTCATCAGTTGACTGTGAGGACCTTGTCAATACATTTTGTTAAATTCAATTCATCTTACATCGATTTTTTGACAAAAATACAATGTGAACTACATATACCCAACCAAGATTAAACTTCTTCTTCTTCTTTATCTTGTTTGATTTGGTGTGGGGCGGTGCGTGTCGGTAGTTAAGTTCTTGTTAATATTTTCAATTACACTAATAATATAAATGTAGATCCATTTTCTTTATCTTTTAGCGAAATGTTAAAATCAGACTGTACCTACAATATAATAAACAATGATAATTTGTACCTCGGGAGCGATCTTAAATTACAATTGCACAAAAATCTTATTTCAAGCTCTGAAGTTAAACGATTTAAACTGTATAAGCGTTTACGTTGAACTTTGCAAGCCAATATTACATAGGTTTAAAAATTAAAATTCAGGCTTCGACCTTATTAAAACCAAAACAAACTGTAAATAAACAAATTGATCCACTAAGTAATCTTTTTAACTTATTTCCTAATATTATTCAAAATGCAACCCCATTAATAGCTGATGAAATTCTTGATGCCCCTTTTTCTCTATCCGAAGTTGAAACAGCTATACAAAACTCTAAAGATGGCAAAGCTCCTGGGGAGGACAGAATACCTTTTGAATTTTATAAACATCTCACCCCTAAATTTCTACAACTCCTTACTGTCGAATTCAATAAAATTTTTGAGACGGCCGACGCTCCCGTGAATTTTCGATCAGCAATCATCTTTCCCTTGCATAAAAAAGGCAACCCCGAAGATCCAACAAACTACAGGGGCATTTCATTTTTAAACACTGCGACAAAGCTTTTTAGTTCAGTATTGTATACTAGATTATCCAATTGGATTGAACGCAAGGAAATTTTGACTGAGTTTCAAGCAGGGTTTAGAAAAAATCACTCAACAATCGATCAAATATTTTCCTTAGTAAATATAGCCGAAATCTACAAGAAGAATGGTAAAAAGCTGTATGCCTTTTTCGTCGACTTTCGGGCAGCGTTTGACTCCATTCCTAGAGAAGCTCTCTTTTATAAGCTCTACAATTATGGAATCTCTACAAAAATAATAGCAGTCATCAGAGCAATGTATAAAAAAAACGTGGCACGAGTGTGGGATGGAAAACAACTTTCCGATGAGTTTCAAACCTCAATGGGAGTAAAGCAAGGATGCGTTTTAAGTGCGCTACTGTTCAGTCTATACATAAACGATATTACAAACTCAGTGAAAGGTGGTATAGTGCTTAGTGGAAAATCCATTCCTGGTCTCATGTATGCTGACGACATAGTCTTCCTGGCCGAATCTATAGACGGAATGCAGCTGATGATGAATAGGCTACAGTGCTATTGCAAAGTCTGGAACCTATCAGTTAATTTATCAAAGTCCAAAATAATGATATTTAGAAGCGGTGGAGGGAGATACTCTAGAATGGAAAAATGGACATTTCAAGATGAAGCAGTGGAAATAGTTAAGGAGTACAAGTATCTGGGTGTATTAATTACCTCGAACCTGAATCTCGATAGACACCTCCGAGCAAAAGTAGCGGAAGCTAAGCGTGCAATGTGTACCGTGTGGAGAGGCTGCTATTTGAGGAATAACGTTTCACATATTGCCAAATATAAAGTTTTTCGAGCAACCGCAACTGCAATTCTTTTTTACGGAGCGCAAGTGTGGGGATACCTTTCGTTTGATGTAGTGGAAAAGTTCCTCCGTTTTTTCATCAAAAGCACCTTTAGGCTGCCGAGTACGACACCCAACTATATGCTGCACCTAGAAACAGGAACAGGCCCCTTTTTCTTGGATACTCTCAAATTGCACTTTAATTATGTGACAAGAGTTATGGAGATGGGAGAAAACAGGATTCCGAGGCTTGTGCTAAGTCACATAATTAATTCTAGAGGAGCATGCGTAGGTGAGTGGTATAAACTGGCGAACGATTGCTCAACAAATTTTCCAATATCAGCTGAAGATAGCCTTTCTTCGCTTAAAATGAAATTTGATGATTTGTTGATGAAAATAGGAAACAGGATGTATGATAAGTTAATTGAGGAAGCGGAATCATCATTATATAGAGCTTGCTACAGTAAAGTTAACCACTTTTTGGAAAAAAACACCTACTTCTTGACCGATAACACCATACCCAAAATCAGTACAATCTTTAAAGTTAGAGGTGAACTCCTCAGTTTAAACTTCATTCCTCACCGTCCAGATCTTCCTATATGGTGTGATTTATGCAATCGAAGAGAACGTGAAGACGTGTTCCATTTTTTGGGAGTTTGTCCAATTCTGAAAGAATTCCGCATGAGATGCTTTGGAATTGATATACTCAGTTTAGAGGAAACCATTAAATTGATGAATGGAGAACGAGGGTGGGATCTCTTATACCAATATTGTTTGAGTGCTTTACGATACAGAACATGTATAATCAACGAAAGTTTTTAATGTATAAAAATTGTATGCAAAACTGTTTAATTTATTTTTGAAAGCGTTATATTAGATTTTTCTTTAGTAATATTTCTATAAAAATAAAAATGTAAATGTCAGTCTGGTAGACGGCCATCGGCCAAACCAATTTTTAAGACTTGAGATAAACTTACAAAGGAAATTGTGAATAGTATTAAAATTTTGAAGTCAATAAAACTAACTAACTAAACTTATTCATTATTCTGATATGCAGCGAATCGATTGTGAATATAGAGAAATAAGTAATCTTGACTTTAAAAGCTTAATATATGAAAGCTTTGTTTGTACTATTAAAATTGAAATATTTTGGAAAATTATTTGTTCAGTCAAAAGGGGCAATCAAAGTTTGGCCTTTCCATTGATGGCTAACTTTATTTCATCGATATTAACATTACCAAACTCTTCAACTAATGTTGAGAGAACTTTTTCTCAAATAAATTGATGAACAAATTTTTTTTTTAAATAAGTAAAATTATTTCAACTTCTAATTCCCCGATTTCACCGATTTCTGATGTGGAAATCTCCCGATTTCCAAAAATATCTTATGGCAACACTGATCCTTCCGCAAAATATTCCACGTAGTGGAGTGACAGAGGCCAAATTGCTGCGAACGGCGCCGAATCGATAATTCAATTCACGGTCATCACTAACACTGGCCGATATAGCTGCGATATTTTCCTCAGTTCGCACTCTACGTAAGCGTCTTGGTGGCTTAATGTCCAACAATGTAAATTTGGTGCGAAATTTAGTCACAATAGCCCGAATAAGCGCCTCAGTAGGTCGATAAACTGACCATAAAATGGAAGAAGCGCGCTATGAACTTTCTTAACAGAACACGCATTTTGATGATAAAATTCAATAGTTTGCAAGTGTTCTTCGTTTGTAAGACTATTCATGGCTAAATTATAGACCACACGGAAGATGTTTGACAGCGACACAAAACACGGAACGTGCGTGAGCTGTCAAAAACAGGATTGCCAAAAAGAAAATAGCAAAAAAATCACCCATTACTTCCTATCAACTTTGAAATTTTGTCTTTTGTCTAGTAAATCGTCGTGTTTTTTGAAAATCTGCAAAAAGTTATTTATTATTTTTGTATATTTTGGATTAAATTAAATCTTGTAACTCATTAAATTTTTTTTCACTCAACCATTTAGTGTTCATAATGTTATAGTGTTTTTCACACCAAAACGTGTTTTTCGGCTAAAAGTTTTCGAAAACTCATAAAGCATTCATAGGTTCTTGTTTGACATTTTAAATTCTTTGACTGTAAACTGTCAAAATTTGCAATTAAATCATATTTCTATAAATACGAAATAAAAGTTAACAAATACAGTGCAACCTTAATATAACGTACTCAATATAACGACTTCCTCGATTTAACAAATTCTTCGTAATCCCCTTGAATTGTCCATAAGAGTCAATATAAAATATACCTTTACATTGCTAACATTTTTTGCGAAAAACTTGTTTATAACGAATTTTCAACTGTCAAGAAAAACTAAATGCCTCTAATTAACGAACTTTGTCAACCCAAAACCTTTATATAAAGTTCCCAAAAATGTATGACCCTTAATCACATAGTATGTGATTTATGTGGCGAAAGGTTTCGACACGCTTTTGTTCGCAAAACCATCATTGTTGTTCGATGGAAAGTAATGTAAACACTGCTGCTCGTCACTTTTACCTCTTTATAACGAATTTTAGACCAACCTAACCTCAACATAACAAACCTCAGTTCAATGAATTACTTGAAATAACGAATATTTACTTGTGCCCTTCCGATTTGTTATATCGAGGTTGCCCTGTATGAAGATTTATAATGTCGATTTCCTTTACACACTAGGGATTTCGATACCTTGTCAATTTTTTTCTTTTGGTGTGCGTATTTCGTATACATGTAAATCCCTCTTCAAATACGGATTCGAAGAATTTGATGTCTGTCAAAAAAAAATCTTTTTTCTTTGGTGTGAAGGAACGTAAAATCTGTCGAGATCGAAATCTTCACAAAGAAATTGATTTCTCATGTAAAAAGGAAATCGACACAAATCAATTTGTTTTTGATTTGGATCTGTCAAAATGCCGGTTTTAGCGAATTTTGCATTCCATTGGGCAAAAAATTGGCACGAGTACGATAACTTGGCCGCCAAGATTTGATGACGGATTTTTATAGAGGGGTCAAAAATAAGCACTTTTTACTATGGGAGGGGGGGTCTATCTCCCCCCGTTTAGGAGGTAGGGGCACTTTTAGAAAAATTGGTTTAAATTGAAAAAAAAATATTAAAAAACAACGGCAACACCTACAATAAAGTGCTATACTGCGTTTGAAAGCCAGAAGATTGTTCTATAATCCTGCATTTAAATTAAATTACTAATGTCAATGGTTTTTGAGAAATTCGCATTTAAAGTCCAAATTTTGATAAAATAACGTGAAAAAAAAAGTTTAGACCGATTGTTTTCAAAATTGTGAAATAAAATTGTAAATTAGCTTACATGTGTACATGTATCTATCAGTTCTTAATCGAACACAAAAAACCGCATGGTTCTATGTCTTCTGGTTTTTGAGAAAATCGAAAATCTTGGCGGCCAAGTTATCGTACTCTCCCCAAAAAATTGTTTAATTTTAAAATCAATTTTAAAAATTAAAATTTTTCGGTAGATTTAACCAAATATTTTTAGTTTTAATTAATTTATTTTAATTGCGAAAACTATATCCAAAGCACCAAGAAAATTATTTCTAGTAAATAAGCAGTTTAAAATGATTCTGTAAAATATTCAATAAAATATATTTCTCTGCTGAGAGTAAATTAAGGAAATAGATTTTTTGAAATAATCAGACAGACACAAAATGACATTTATACAGCGACAAAATTAAATCAATTTGAAATCGCATCCATTCGCCGGGAAACAAAATCGATTTTTGATTGAAATCTGCATTTGCGTCAGCTATTTTTAATTTCTTTTGAAAACATCTCAACAGTTTCTTTTTTGATGTTTGATTACATTTTATGTTTGACGTTGAATAAAGGTATGTTTGTTTAGCTCATCTCTGAATTTCATTAAGTTCTCGATAGTTTTAATATAAGACCTTGCGAAGAAGTTCCAAATCCTCCAAGAAGAGTATCTCTTGTCATGAAAAGTTCGAAATCGGCAAAAAATTATAGGTCACCTCCATTCCTACTAACACGCACACAGATGTGCTTGAGAATTGTAAGACACTAGGTTAAGGTTCTCTACGAGCCGTAAGGGCCTCAAAGTTTAGTTGTTTAAACCTTATGACAAAACTTGTAGTTTACAGAAAATGTATGTGAGAAATTCTGTTTTCGGTGTAAGTGTCAACAAAGAACGATATTTTCACGAAAATCGCATTAAGGGTTTTGGTGTGAAAAGCTATTACGAGTATACTTCATTTGAACAGGTTGACAGTCAATGTTCCAAACTTTAACTATTGTAACTCAATTCATTGTCACTCAAAAAAAAGTAATTCATCTAATTTTAACTGTTTACATTTATAACTCAATGAAAATTCCACTAAAAAAAAAAGTCAATAAGAGGAATTTTGCTTACAGAAATTATAGATATAATTACAAACTGACACTATGATAATAAACGTGCGATCATGGTCAAAGTAATTTTTTTTCCATCAAGAACTTTTTCTTAATTTTTTGTATTACTTTTAACCATAGCAGCTTCTACTTGTCGAAAAGAACAAGTACGTGAATACTACACTGAGAATGACTGTAGATCGCGGCAACCACTTAAATACGCCAAATGTGTGGGCGGTTGCGGTAACCAGTGCTGTGCTGCCAAAGTCGTAAGACGACGAAAGGTGAGTTTGTAGTGATTTTCAAAAATGGTGACTTTAATGGGAACAAATAATCAAATTTAAGTTGTCATTGACAGCTAGCCAATTAAAGTCCACTGTTTTTTGTATTTGTTACTCATGTTCACTTATTTCCATTATTGATTTTTGATTTTTACTTGCAGGTTCGTATGGTGTGCAGCAATAACGTAAAGTACGTTAAAAATCTGGATATCGTGCGTAAATGCGGATGTACAAAGAAATGCTACTGACTGAAAGATGCGACTACCCAATTATTAAATAATAGAAGCTTAGATGTAAATTTAGAACAAGATACCCAATTAAGTAGTAGTAGTAGTAGTAGTAGTAGCAATAGTTATGATAGTAATTTAAAAATAAATATAAATATTAATTATTTCAATAAGGACGAGGATAAAGATAGTGAGAGTACTGATGAGAAAAGTGATAGAAGTAGGACAGCAATAGAGGGCGATAGTAATGAAAAGATGCTAGAAGAAGGTTGGGCTCAAACCACCGACAGTTATGCGGACGGAGACGAGAGGATGCAATCAAATCCGAGTACGGACTTTTACGATGACAATGACTATGATGACGAGGAAGATGACGAGGACGAGAACGATAGGGAATATAGTGAAGAATCTGATACACCTGAGATGCCAACTGCAGCTAGGCGAACTGCAAGAATCAATGACGAAGAAGAAGTTGATTTAGGCTATGATGAAGACGATGAGCCACCCAAGCGTTTGCCACCACAGGGAGATCAAAAGGACTTCATGAATGAAGAAGGTAGTGGCAGGCGGTACAAGCAACAAAGTAGGTTTAGGTTAGACTATATAGAGAAATTCAAGAGAAAGCAACAGAAGACGTATAGAGCCGATGAGGCTGACGGCGACGATGACGATGATGATGATGAGCCTAGACGAGAAGGTAGCGGTAATTTTGCCAACGACGACGACGATAACGAAGACGACGACGATGATGGTGGTGGTACAAACGATGGCTTCTTCTCCTCCAGAAAAAAGTCAAACAGTCGTTATTTTCGAAAAAATACCAACGATGCTATTAAAATTATATCTACTCCTCTTGGGAAAGTTGGTATTGTCTACCAACAAACACCTCCAGAACAACCTAAAAGTGAAGATTCGGCATCGGGTTCGTTGAGTTCAAGCAAAACACAGTTTACCGACTTTGATGCACTTTCACCCGCAGACCCCAATACCCATCGTCGTGCGTCATTGCATCCGAAAATCACACCCGTACTCACAGCCGATGGCAAGGTTGCCCTGCTTTATCGTGGAGACTCTGAAAACACAAAATACGAACCTATTCTTAATCTAACACATAAGTTTAATCTCTATGACAATAAGACAGGTGCTGCTACTATTGCGCCAAGCAATAACGATGATGATAGAGATGAAGATGAAGACCAAAGCAATCAGGATTCTGGTGGTGAGGTCGATGCAAGTTTGGATGGTGAAGAGGAGGATAGTTCGGATGAAAACTCCGTCACCGAACAAGCCGCATCGACGCCACCACCCGTGCTCGATATAGATCGTTCAAATTCGGTATTGCCGATGATAAATCGGCCCCTGTCAGAAGTGTTGGGCATTAAAAAGAATCAATTCAGACAGTTCCGAGTAAAAGACTCGCCCACGACCACAACTACAGAACCACCATTTGGACTGCATTTCCTCACAAAAAAAGTCAACATGGCTAACTATCCATCAAAATCACGAAATCGTGACTTTGACTTCAGCCAAGACACAACTATGTTGGATGAGCGCAAGCGAATCAACAACCAACCTCAATATCCTGCAGCTAGTGAGTCTCAAAGTGACAACAATGCACCCGATCACACTGATGCATCTTCTATTGCCACTCAAGATATCCTCTCAAAGACAGAAGTGGTCAATCTAGCCATCATTCCACACTTCGACGAAGAATTCGAGAGGCAACAACGATTCCGCGATCATGAGATCAGGCGTCATCATAGACAGCGACATCGCCGCAAGCACAATCAGCAAGATCTTTCCAGTATTCACTGCATTATGCAGGCCACAATGGGTATCGCGGCCGTTTCAACTGTCTTTGGCATGCTAGGTACCTTCTTTAAACAGCGAGTTCTCGATCAGATCCGTCTGATGCATTGGTAGTATCACAAGGGTATTCAACTGTAGCTGCCATTACATTGAATACCCATTATAGTTTCCGTAAACAACAAAAGGAGAACTACCCAGTTGTTTCAACACAAACAAATAATAAAGTGATCCTCGTATTCTCCCTACTAATTGAGTCTCAATTTGTGAAGACTTTTTCAAAATCGAATTTATTAAACTTTTGTCTCACTTCGTAACTGTTATTCTTCCTTTTTGCTCTCTCTCTCTAATCCAACCAATCGCCTCAATGTCGTAGTCGTAGTCATCGCATTATCACCCACCACCCATAATACATTTTGTCTGTTCCAAAACGGTGTACTGCCTTATAAAATCATACTTTATCCCTTTGACTGACTCGTTTTGAGTGAAAACATAGAGCAAAATAAACAAAGGACAAAGTATGAGTTTACGCTGCGCAACTGCTTTGGAATAAACTTTACCCTTCTTCCTGACTCAGTTGTTGCCCTGTAGAAAATTTTAGCTTTTTGGTTTGGCAAATCAAGCTGACAATAAAGTATATGACAAGCCCAGGAGCCAACAACTGTTTTTGAAAGAACGTTACACACAAATATCCTTTTAATTGGAATAAATAAATACAACCTTATCTTATCGAGTTTTATCGATACAAAATAAAAATCATTAATGTATTAGTAAGAAAACAAATAAGTGCTCGTGCAATAAAAAAAAAAAAAACAAAACTCAACACAAAAAGCATAACTGTTGACCTGTTGTGAGCCTTCCCTTCATTCCTTCCGGTATTATAAAAAAAAAATTAAAAGAAATCAAATTTTAAATAAATCGGAACAAATATTGGTATCACACTCATGTAAGTACACTGAAAAAAAAATTAACAAAATGACTGTTTTTTTTAAATAATTGAACAAATTTTTGTAACTTATTTTGTTATAAAATTGTAATTAGAGACCAAAAAAAACAAAAAAGATAAAAATCAGAAAACGAAATGTAATAAGATAGTATTTATTTAATTTTGTATTGAATCCTTAACGTTAAATAAGATACAAACAAAAAATCGTGTTCTAAACAGATGAAAAAAAATATAAATCCTTAAGAAAAAAAAACACAATTTTAACATTAAACATCTAAGCTGGGTAGTCGCATGTAAATCCTAAACAAATAAACAAAACAAAAACGGATATAAAATTAATTTTATAAAATAAAAAATGCAACTAATATAAAAATTATAAAATTATGTGTAAAATGTTTAACTCTTAAAAAATTATGAACAAATAGATATGCATAAATATATATATATATATATTATATACATACAAAACAAGCAAAAAAAACTAAATTATTCTATTAGTATTGTTTATAATCTATTTTTGTGTATTTTTAAAATTTATATATTATTACCTGTTATACTTTGCGTTTTAGTCTTCGAATACATATATTATTTTTCTCGAATCCAACGCATTTAAGTTATTATTTAATTTTTTCTATTATGTATTGCTTTTAATTTTATTGCATACAAAATAAATAAAAAAATATTATGAAAAGAGAAAAATAATAAATGTTTAATAATAAAATGTTTTATATGCATAACAATTACATTTCAAACAAATATAATACGCATACAAGTTCATTTTTATATAAGGAAAGTGTAAATTAAATTTATAACGTAACAATAAAACAAATATATAAATGCATATATTTAAAATAAAACAAAAATTGAAAAAAAATAACAAAGAATGAAAACTGACTGTAAAACGCTTTAGACTGGAAGTTTTATTAATCTTTGAGGTGGACGACAAATGGTCAAGAGGCACTTGAAACCTGGTGCCGATGGTTCTTCTGCGTTGATTGAGGGGGGGGGGGGGGGGGGAGTAAAGAGAAAGAAAATTATCCATGAAGGACTACGTGAATTTTTGTACTTACGAAATGATGGTATATACGATTTTTTAAACGAATATTTTAACTGCTAAAATTTAATCGTTCTTGAAAAAGGACCTTCAAAATGGCTAGGTCAAATTATCAACTGTCATTTTCAACCATATAATTTTATACGCATCTTTGCCAGGAAAAATTATCTGTAGACAAAGTTGCTAAAACCTATTCTTAATTAATTTTAGCATGGGAGTCGGCTCTAAATATTACGTTTAAAACCAGAACCGACTTGTTAATTTTAAACGACATAAACTATACTTTAACGTTAAAGAGCTCGTCTAACTTTAACAGGAGGAAATAGCTACTGTATCTTCTAAAAGTATACTATATCTATATTGACAAAGGTCATTTCAGACCAAAACAAATCGAAGTTAATGTACATACCTATACTGATGTTTCATTTGGTAATCGTACAAAAGTGCTTTACGATCTTTAATTTTACAATAATGTGGCGGGCCAACAAGTTGTACCTACGGGGAAAAATTATTTGGTTTAAAGTTGTTTATCTTCTTTTTAAGTGTTTTTTTTTTTTTTTTGTGTACTCGCAGCTGTGTTTGCGTTCTTTATCTGTCAAATTAATGGCTGTTCAACGTAAATTCGCTTAGGTTCTGTTGTAAAACCCACATTAGTTAGAAGAGTTTTCTAACGTGTTTAAAATTATGATAAAGTTAGACAAGGTCCTCAAGCTAATCGATTGTGTTAAGGAGAGCTGTTTTTCGAAGTTCACCAATCGCATTAAGATATACATCAAACGAAAGGTCTATTCAATACCTACACACGCATGCAAGCTAAATCGTCCTGCGTGGTCTGGTTATCGAAATATGGCCATCCAAAGTTATTTCACTGATTCCACAGATTTTTGAGCTTTAACTACCTAACAATGTGCTTGGGTGGCGATATTTCCGAAACCAAGCCTTGTAAAAGGTTGCGGTTTTCAAAATTAATAGTCAATTTTGTAAGAGCTATTCACGGCTGAAAACCAGAAGGTTCTGCGAGGCCTCGTTATCGAAATATGGCCACCCAAAGTGATTTTACTGAAAATTGACCCAAATCTACACAAGTAATCGGATGCGGATGGAGATATTTCCGCAACCAAGGCTCGTAACGGGTTGCAGCTTTCAATTCTGGATAGAGAATTAACAGACCTTTCCATGGATGTGCCAAACTCAAAAATTTATTTTTTAATTAATTTTGGCAAAAATCATGGATAACCACTTGTCTTTAAAAATCATTATTTTTTCCAAGTTCACCAACCCCACCGAGATATACATCAAACGAAAGGTCTATTCAATACCTACACCCGCATGCAAGCTAAATCGTCCTGCGTGGTCTGGTTATCGAAATATGGCCATCCGAAGTTATTTCACTGATTCCACAGATTTTTTGAGCTTTAACTACTTAACAATGTGCTTGGGTGGCGATATTTCCGAAACCAAACCTCGTAAAACGTTGCGGTTTTCAAAATTAATAGTCAATTTTGTAAGAGCTATTCACGGCTGAAAACCAGAAGGTTCTGCGAGGCCTCGTTATCGAAATATGGCCACCCAAAGTGATTTTACTGAAAATTGACCCAAATCTACAAAAGTAATCGGATGCGGATGGAGATATTTCCGCAACCAAGGCTCGTAACGGGTTGCAGCTTTCAATTCTGGATAGAGAATTAACAGACCTTTCCATGGATGTGCCGAACTCAAAAATTTATTTTTTTATTAATTTTGGCAAAAATCATGGACTAACCACTTGTCTTTAAAAATCATTATTTTTTCGAAGTTCACCAATCCCACCGAGATATACATCAAACGAAAGGTCTATTCAATACCTACACACGCATGCAAGCTAAATCGTCCTGCGTGGTCTGGTTATCGAAATATGGCCATCCAAAGTTATTTCACTGATTCCACAGATTTTTGAGCTTTAACTACCTAACAATGTGCTTGGGTGGCGATATTTCCGAAACCAAGCCTTGTAAAAGGTTGCGGTTTTCAAAATTAATAGTCAATTTTGTAAGAGCTATTCACGGCTGAAAACCAGAAGGTTCTGCGAGGCCTCGTTATCGAAATATGGCCACCCAAAGTGATTTTACTGAAAATTGACCCAAATCTACAAAAGTAATCGGATGCGGATGGAGATATTTCCGCAACCAAGGCTCGTAACGGGTTGCAGCTTTCAATTCTGGATAGAGAATTAACAGACCTTTCCATGGATGTGCCGAACTCAAAAATTTATTTTTTTATTAATTTTGGCAAAAATCATGGACCACTTGTCTTTAAAAATCATTATTTTTTCGAAGCTCACCAATCCCACCGAGATATACATCAAACGAAAGGTCTATTCAATACCTACACACGCATGCAAGCTAAATCGTCCTGCGTGGTCTGGTTATCGAAATATGGCCATCCAAAGTTATTTCACTGATTCCACAGATTTTTGAGCTTTAACTACCTAACAATGTGCTTGGGTGGCGATATTTCCGAAACCAAGCCTTGTAAAAGGTTGCGGTTTTCAAAATTAATAGTCAATTTTGTAAGAGCTATTCACGGCTGAAAACCAGAAGGTTCTGCGAGGCCTCGTTATCGAAATATGGCCACCCAAAGTGATTTTACTGAAAATTGACCCAAATCTACACAAGTAATCGGATGCGGATGGAGATATTTCCGCAACCAAGGCTCGTAACGGGTTGCAGCTTTCAATTCTGGATAGAGAATTAACAGACCTTTCCATGGATGTGCCAAACTCAAGAATTTATTTTTTTATTAATTTTGGCAAAAATCATGGACTAACCACTTGTCTTTAAAAATCATTATTTTTTCGAAGCTCACCAATCCCACCGAGATATACATCAAACGAAAGGTCTATTCAATACCTACACACGCATGCAAGCTAAATCGTCCTGCGTGGTCTGGTTATCGAAATATGGCCATCCGAAGTTATTTCACTGATTCCACAGATTTTTTGAGCTTTAACTACTTAACAATGTGCTTGGGTGGCGATATTTCCGAAACCAAACCTTGTAAAACGTTGCGGTTTTCAAAATTAATAGTCAATTTTGTAAGAGCTATTCACGGCTGAAAACCAGAAGGTTCTGCGAGGCCTCGTTATCGAAATATGGCCACCCAAAGTGATTTTACTGAAAATTGACCCAAATCTACAAAAGTAATCGGATGCGGATGGAGATATTTCCGCAACCAAGGCTCGTAACGGGTTGCAGCTTTCAATTCTGGATAGAGAATTAACAGACCTTTCCATGGATGTGCCGAACTCAAAAATTTATTTTTTTTATTAATTTTGGCAAAAATCATGGACTAACCACTTGTCTTTAAAAATCATTATTTTTTCGAAGTTCACCAATCCCACCGAGATATACATCAAACGAAAGGTCTATTCAATACCTACACACGCATGCAAGCTAAATCGTCCTGCGTGGTCTGGTTATCGAAATATGGCCATCCAAAGTTATTTCACTGATTCCACAGATTTTTGAGCTTTAACTACCTAACAATGTGCTTGGGTGGCGATATTTCCGAAACCAAGCCTTGTAAAAGGTTGCGGTTTTCAAAATTAATGGTCAATTTTGTAAGAGCTATTCACGGCTGAAAACCAGAAGGTTCTGCGAGGCCTCGTTATCGAAATATGGCCACCCAAAGTGATTTTACTGAAAATTGACCCAAATCTACACAAGTAATCGGATGCGGATGGAGATATTTCCGCAACCAAGGCTCGTAACGGGTTGCAGCTTTCAATTCTGGATAGAGAATTAACAGACCTTTCCATGGATGTGCCGAACTCAAAAATTTATTTTTTTATTAATTTTGGCAAAAATCATGGACCACTTGTCTTTAAAAATCATTATTTTTTTGAAGCTCACCAATCCCACCGAGATATACATCAAACGAAAGGTCTATTCAATACCTACACACGCATGCAAGCTAAATCGTCCTGCGTGGTCTGGTTATCGAAATATGGCCATCCAAAGTTATTTCACTGATTCCACAGATTTTTGAGCTTTAACTACCTAACAATGTGCTTGGGTGGCGATATTTCCGAAACCAAGCCTTGTAAAAGGTTGCGGTTTTCAAAATTAATGGTCAATTTTGTAAGAGCTATTCACGGCTGAAAACCAGAAGGTTCTGCGAGGCCTCGTTATCGAAATATGGCCACCCAAAGTGATTTTACTGAAAATTGACCCAAATCTACACAAGTAATCGGATGCGGATGGAGATATTTCCGCAACCAAGGCTCGTAACGGGTTGCAGCTTTCAATTCTGGATAGAGAATTAACAGACCTTTCCATGGATGTGCCGAACTCAAAAATTTATTTTTTTATTAATTTTGGCAAAAATCATGGACTAACCACTTGTCTTTAAAAATCATTATTTTTTCGAAGTTCACCAATCCCACCGAGATATACATCAAACGAAAGGTCTATTCAATACCTACACACGCATGCAAGCTAAATCGTCCTGCGTGGTCTGGTTATCGAAATATGGCCATCCAAAGTTATTTCACTGATTCCACAGATTTTTGAGCTTTAACTACCTAACAATGTGCTTGGGCTTTTATTATCGAAATATGGCCACCCAAAGTGATTTTACTGAAAATTGACCCAAATCTACACAAGTAATCGGATGCGGATGGAGATATTTCCGCAACCAAGGCTCGTAACGGGTTGCAGCTTTCAATTCTGGATAGAGAATTAACAGACCTTTCCATGGATGTGCCAAACTCAAGAATTTATTTTTTTATTAATTTTGGCAAAAATCATGGACTAACCACTTGTCTTTAAAAATCATTATTTTTTCGAAGCTCACCAATCCCACCGAGATATACATCAAACGAAAGGTCTATTCAATACCTACACACGCATGCAAGCTAAATCGTCCTGCGTGGTCTGGTTATCGAAATATGGCCATCCGAAGTTATTTCACTGATTCCACAGATTTTTTGAGCTTTAACTACTTAACAATGTGCTTGGGTGGCGATATTTCCGAAACCAAACCTTGTAAAACGTTGCGGTTTTTAAAATTAATAGTCAATTTTGTAAGAGCTATTCACGGCTGAAAACCAGAAGGTTCTGCGAGGCCTCGTTATCGAAATATGGCCACCCAAAGTGATTTTACTGAAAATTGACCCAAATCTACAAAAGTAATCGGATGCGGATGGAGATATTTCCGCAACCAAGGCTCGTAACGGGTTGCAGCTTTCAATTCTGGATAGAGAATTAACAGACATTTCCATGGATGTGCCGAACTCAAAAATTTATTTTTTTATTAATTTTGGCAAAAATCATGGACTAACCACTTGTCTTTAAAAATCATTATTTTTTCGAAGTTCACCAATCCCACCGAGATATACATCAAACGAAAGGTCTATTCAATACCTACACACGCATGCAAGCTAAATCGTCCTGCGTGGTCTGGTTATCGAAATATGGCCATCCAAAGTTATTTCACTGATTCCACAGATTTTTGAGCTTTAACTACCTAACAATGTGCTTGGGTGGCGATATTTCCGAAACCAAGCCTTGTAAAAGGTTGCGGTTTTCAAAATTAATAGTCAATTTTGTAAGAGCTATTCACGGCTGAAAACCAGAAGGTTCTGCGAGGCCTCGTTATCGAAATATGGCCACCCAAAGTGATTTTACTGAAAATTGACCCAAATCTACACAAGTAATCGGATGCGGATGGAGATATTTCCGCAACCAAGGCTCGTAACGGGTTGCAGCTTTCAATTCTGGATAGAGAATTAACAGACCTTTCCATGGATGTGCCGAACTCAAAAATTTATTTTTTTATTAATTTTGGCAAAAATCATGGACCACTTGTCTTTAAAAATCATTATTTTTTCGAAGCTCACCAATCCCACCGAGATATACATCAAACGAAAGGTCTATTCAATACCTACACACGCATGCAAGCTAAATCGTCCTGCGTGGTCTGGTTATCGAAATATGGCCATCCAAAGTTATTTCACTGATTCCACAGATTTTTGAGCTTTAACTACCTAACAATGTGCTTGGGTGGCGATATTTCCGAAACCAAGCCTTGTAAAAGGTTGCGGTTTTCAAAATTAATAGTCAATTTTGTAAGAGCTATTCACGGCTGAAAACCAGAAGGTTCTGCGAGGCCTCGTTATCGAAATATGGCCACCCAAAGTGATTTTACTGAAAATTGACCCAAATCTACACAAGTAATCGGATGCGGATGGAGATATTTCCGCAACCAAGGCTCGTAACGGGTTGCAGCTTTCAATTCTGGATAGAGAATTAACAGACCTTTCCATGGATGTGCCAAACTCAAGAATTTATTTTTTTATTAATTTTGGCAAAAATCATGGACTAACCACTTGTCTTTAAAAATCATTATTTTTTCGAAGCTCACCAATCCCACCGAGATATACATCAAACGAAAGGTCTATTCAATACCTACACACGCATGCAAGCTAAATCGTCCTGCGTGGTCTGGTTATCGAAATATGGCCATCCGAAGTTATTTCACTGATTCCACAGATTTTTTGAGCTTTAACTACTTAACAATGTGCTTGGGTGGCGATATTTCCGAAACCAAACCTTGTAAAACGTTGCGGTTTTCAAAATTAATAGTCAATTTTGTAAGAGCTATTCACGGCTGAAAACCAGAAGGTTCTGCGAGGCCTCGTTATCGAAATATGGCCACCCAAAGTGATTTTACTGAAAATTGACCCAAATCTACAAAAGTAATCGGATGCGGATGGAGATATTTCCGCAACCAAGGCTCGTAACGGGTTGCAGCTTTCAATTCTGGATAGAGAATTAACAGACCTTTCCATGGATGTGCCGAACTCAAAAATTTATTTTTTTTATTAATTTTGGCAAAAATCATGGACTAACCACTTGTCTTTAAAAATCATTATTTTTTCGAAGTTCACCAATCCCACCGAGATATACATCAAACGAAAGGTCTATTCAATACCTACACACGCATGCAAGCTAAATCGTCCTGCGTGGTCTGGTTATCGAAATATGGCCATCCAAAGTTATTTCACTGATTCCACAGATTTTTGAGCTTTAACTACCTAACAATGTGCTTGGGTGGCGATATTTCCGAAACCAAGCCTTGTAAAAGGTTGCGGTTTTCAAAATTAATGGTCAATTTTGTAAGAGCTATTCACGGCTGAAAACCAGAAGGTTCTGCGAGGCCTCGTTATCGAAATATGGCCACCCAAAGTGATTTTACTGAAAATTGACCCAAATCTACACAAGTAATCGGATGCGGATGGAGATATTTCCGCAACCAAGGCTCGTAACGGGTTGCAGCTTTCAATTCTGGATAGAGAATTAACAGACCTTTCCATGGATGTGCCGAACTCAAAAATTTATTTTTTTATTAATTTTGGCAAAAATCATGGACCACTTGTCTTTAAAAATCATTATTTTTTTGAAGCTCACCAATCCCACCGAGATATACATCAAACGAAAGGTCTATTCAATACCTACACACGCATGCAAGCTAAATCGTCCTGCGTGGTCTGGTTATCGAAATATGGCCATCCAAAGTTATTTCACTGATTCCACAGATTTTTGAGCTTTAACTACCTAACAATGTGCTTGGGTGGCGATATTTCCGAAACCAAGCCTTGTAAAAGGTTGCGGTTTTCAAAATTAATGGTCAATTTTGTAAGAGCTATTCACGGCTGAAAACCAGAAGGTTCTGCGAGGCCTCGTTATCGAAATATGGCCACCCAAAGTGATTTTACTGAAAATTGACCCAAATCTACAAAAGTAATCGGATGCGGATGGAGATATTTCCGCAACCAAGGCTCGTAACGGGTTGCAGCTTTCAATTCTGGATAGAGAATTAACAGACCTTTCCATGGATGTGCCGAACTCAAAAATTTATTTTTTTTATTAATTTTGGCAAAAATCATGGACTAACCACTTGTCTTTAAAAATCATTATTTTTTCGAAGTTCACCAATCCCACCGAGATATACATCAAACGAAAGGTCTATTCAATACCTACACACGCATGCAAGCTAAATCGTCCTGCGTGGTCTGGTTATCGAAATATGGCCATCCAAAGTTATTTCACTGATTCCACAGATTTTTGAGCTTTAACTACCTAACAATGTGCTTGGGCTTTTATTATCGAAATATGGCCACCCAAAGTGATTTTACTGAAAATTGACCCAAATCTACACAAGTAATCGGATGCGGATGGAGATATTTCCGCAACCAAGGCTCGTAACGGGTTGCAGCTTTCAATTCTGGATAGAGAATTAACAGACCTTTCCATGGATGTGCCAAACTCAAGAATTTATTTTTTTATTAATTTTGGCAAAAATCATGGACTAACCACTTGTCTTTAAAAATCATTATTTTTTCGAAGCTCACCAATCCCACCGAGATATACATCAAACGAAAGGTCTATTCAATACCTACACACGCATGCAAGCTAAATCGTCCTGCGTGGTCTGGTTATCGAAATATGGCCATCCGAAGTTATTTCACTGATTCCACAGATTTTTTGAGCTTTAACTACTTAACAATGTGCTTGGGTGGCGATATTTCCGAAACCAAACCTTGTAAAACGTTGCGGTTTTTAAAATTAATAGTCAATTTTGTAAGAGCTATTCACGGCTGAAAACCAGAAGGTTCTGCGAGGCCTCGTTATCGAAATATGGCCACCCAAAGTGATTTTACTGAAAATTGACCCAAATCTACAAAAGTAATCGGATGCGGATGGAGATATTTCCGCAACCAAGGCTCGTAACGGGTTGCAGCTTTCAATTCTGGATAGAGAATTAACAGACATTTCCATGGATGTGCCGAACTCAAAAATTTATTTTTTTATTAATTTTGGCAAAAATCATGGACTAACCACTTGTCTTTAAAAATCATTATTTTTTCGAAGTTCACCAATCCCACCGGGATATACATCAAACGAAAGGTCTATTCAATACCTACACACGCATGCAAGCTAAATCGTCCTGCGTGGTCTGGTTATCGAAATATGGCCATCCAAAGTTATTTCACTGATTCCACAGATTTTTGAGCTTTAACTACCTAACAATGTGCTTGGGTGGCGATATTTCCGAAACCAAGCCTTGTAAAAGGTTGCGGTTTTCAAAATTAATAGTCAATTTTGTAAGAGCTATTCACGGCTGAAAACCAGAAGGTTCTGCGAGGCCTCGTTATCGAAATATGGCCACCCAAAGTGATTTTACTGAAAATTGACCCAAATCTACACAAGTAATCGGATGCGGATGGAGATATTTCCGCAACCAAGGCTCGTAACGGGTTGCAGCTTTCAATTCTGGATAGAGAATTAACAGACCTTTCCATGGATGTGCCGAACTCAAAAATTTATTTTTTTATTAATTTTGGCAAAAATCATGGACCACTTGTCTTTAAAAATCATTATTTTTTCGAAGCTCACCAATCCCACCGAGATATACATCAAACGAAAGGTCTATTCAATACCTACACACGCATGCAAGCTAAATCGTCCTGCGTGGTCTGGTTATCGAAATATGGCCATCCGAAGTTATTTCACTGATTCCACAGATTTTTTGAGCTTTAACTACTTAACAATGTGCTTGGGTGGCGATATTTCCGAAACCAAACCTTGTAAAACGTTGCGGTTTTCAAAATTAATAGTCAATTTTGTAAGAGCTATTCACGGCTGAAAACCAGAAGGTTCTGCGAGGCCTCGTTATCGAAATATGGCCACCCAAAGTGATTTTACTGAAAATTGACCCAAATCTACAAAAGTAATCGGATGCGGATGGAGATATTTCCGCAACCAAGGCTCGTAACGGGTTGCAGCTTTCAATTCTGGATAGAGAATTAACAGACCTTTCCATGGATGTGCCGAACTCAAAAATTTATTTTTTTATTAATTTTGGCAAAAATCATGGACACCACTTGTCTTTAAAAATCATTATTTTTTCGAAGCTCACCAATCCCACCGAGATATACATCAAACGAAAGGTCTATTCAATACCTACACACGCATGCAAGCTAAATCGTCCTGCGTGGTCTGGTTATCGAAATATGGCCATCCAAAGTTATTTCACTGATTCCACAGATTTTTGAGCTTTAACTACCTAACAATGTGCTTGGGTGGCGATATTTCCGAAACCAAGCCTTGTAAAAGGTTGCGGTTTTCAAAATTAATAGTCAATTTTGTAAGAGCTATTCACGGCTGAAAACCAGAAGGTTCTGCGAGGCCTCGTTATCGAAATATGGCCACCCAAAGTGATTTTACTGAAAATTGACCCAAATCTACAAAAGTAATCGGATGCGGATGGAGATATTTCCGCAACCAAGGCTCGTAACGGGTTGCAGCTTTCAATTCTGGATAGAGAATTAACAGACCTTTCCATGGATGTGCCGAACTCAAAAATTTATTTTTTTATTAATTTTGGCAAAAATCATGGACCACTTGTCTTTAAAAATCATTATTTTTTTGAAGCTCACCAATCCCACCGAGATATACATCAAACGAAAGGTCTATTCAATACCTACACACGCATGCAAGCTAAATCGTCCTGCGTGGTCTGGTTATCGAAATATGGCCATCCAAAGTTATTTCACTGATTCCACAGATTTTTGAGCTTTAACTACCTAACAATGTGCTTGGGTGGCGATATTTCCGAAACCAAGCCTTGTAAAAGGTTGCGGTTTTCAAAATTAATAGTCAATTTTGTAAGAACTATTCACGGCTGAAAACCAGAAGGTTCTGCGAGGCCTCGTTATCGAAATATGGCCACCCAAAGTGATTTTACTGAAAATTGACCCAAATCTACAAAAGTAATCGGATGCGGATGGAGATATTTCCGCAACCAAGGCTCGTAACGGGTTGCAGCTTTCAATTCTGGATAGAGAATTAACAGACCTTTCCATGGATGTGCCGAACTCAAAAATTTATTTTTTTATTAATTTTGGCAAAAATCATGGACCACTTGTCTTTAAAAATCATTATTTTTTCGAAGCTCACCAATCCCACCGAGATATACATCAAATGAAAGGTCTATTCAATACCTACACACGCATGCAAGCTAAATCGTCCTGCGTGGTCTGGTTATCGAAATATGGCCATCCGAAGTTATTTCACTGATTCCACAGATTTTTTGAGCTTTAACTACTTAACAATGTGTTTGGGTGGCGATATTTCCGAAACCAAACTTTGTAAAACGTTGCGGTTTTCAAAATTAATAGTCAATTTTGTAAGAGCTATTCACGGCTGAAAACCAGAAGGTTCTGCGAGGCCTCGTTATCGAAATATGGCCACCCAAAGTGATTTTACTGAAAATTGACCCAAATCTACAAAAGTAATCGGATGCGGATGGAGATATTTCCGCAACCAAGGCTCGTAACGGGTTGCAGCTTTCAATTCTGGATAGAGAATTAACAGACCTTTCCATGGATGTGCCGAACTCAAAAATTTATTTTTTTATTAATTTTGGCAAAAATCATGGACCACTTGTCTTTAAAAATCATTATTTTTTCGAAGCTCACCAATCCCACCGAGATATACATCAAACGAAAGGTCTATTCAATACCTACACACGCATGCAAGCTAAATCGTCCTGCGTGGTCTGGTTATCGAAATATGGCCATCCGAAGTTATTTCACTGATTCCACAGATTTTTGAGCTTTAACTACTTAACAATGTGCTTGGGTGGCGATATTTCCGAAACCAAACCTTGTAAAACGTTGCGGTTTTCAAAATTAATAGTCAATTTTGTAAGAGCTATTCACGGCTGAAAACCAGAAGGTTCTGCGAGGCCTCGTTATCGAAATATGGCCACCCAAAGTGATTTTACTGAAAATTGACCCAAATCTACAAAAGTAATCGGATGCGGATGGAGATATTTCCGCAACCAAGGCTCGTAACGGGTTGCAGCTTTCAATTCTGGATAGAGAATTAACAGACCTTTCCATGGATGTGCCGAACTCAAAAATTTATTTTTTTATTAATTTTGGCAAAAATCATGGACTAACCACTTGTCTTTAAAAATCATTATTTTTTCGAAGTTCACCAATCCCACCGAGATATACATCAAACGAAAGGTCTATTCAATACCTACACACGCATGCAAGCTAAATCGTCCTGCGTGGTCTAGTTATCGAAATATGGCCATCCGAAGTTATTTCACTGATTCCACAGATTTTTTGAGCTTTAACTACTTAACAATGTGCTTGGGTGGCGATATTTCCGAAACCAAGCCTTGTAAAAGGTTGCGGTTTTCAAAATTAATAGTCAATTTTGTAAGAGCTATTCACGGCTGAAAACCAGAAGGTTCTGCGAGGCCTCGTTATCGAAATATGGCCACCCAAAGTGGTTTTACTGAAAATTGACCCAAATCTACAAAAGTAATCCGATGCGGATGGAGATATTTCCGCAACCAAGGCTCGTAACGGGTTGCAGCTTTCAATTCTGGATAGAGAATTAACAGACCTTTCCATGGATGTGCCGAACTCAAAAATTTATTTTTTTATTAATTTTGGCAAAAATCATGGACTCACTTGTCTTTAAAAATCATTATTTTTTCGAAGCTCACCAATCCCACCGAGATATACATCAAACGAAAGGTCTATTCAATACCTACACACGCATGCAAGCTAAATCGTCCTGCGTGGTCTGGTTATCGAAATATGGCCATCCGAAGTTATTTCACTGATTCCACAGATTTTTTGAGCTTTAACTACTTAACAATGTGCTTGGGTGGCGATATTTCCGAAACCAAACCTTGTAAAACGTTGCGGTTTTCAAAATTAATAGTCAATTTTGTAAGAGCTATTCACGGCTGAAAACCAGAAGGTTCTGCGAGGCCTCGTTATCGAAATATGGCCACCCAAAGTGATTTTACTGAAAATTGACCCAAATCTACAAAAGTAATCGGATGCGGATGGAGATATTTCCGCAACCAAGGCTCGTAACGGGTTGCAGTTTTAAATTCTGGATAGAGAATTAACAGACTTTTCCATGGATGTGCCGAACTCAAAAATTTATTTTTTTATTAATTTTGGCAAAAATCATGGACTCACTTGTCTTTAAAAATCATTATTTTTTCGAAGCTCACCAATCCCACCGAGATATACATCAAACGAAAGGTCTATTCAATACCTACACACGCATGCAAGCTAAATCGTCCTGCGTGGTCTGGTTATCGAAATATGGCCATCCAAAGTTATTTCACTGATTCCACAGATTTTTGAGCTTTAACTACCTAACAATGTGCTTGGGTGGCGATATTTCCGAAACCAAGCCTTGTAAAAGGTTGCGGTTTTCAAAATTAATAGTCAATTTTGTAAGAGCTATTCACGGCTGAAAACCAGAAGGTTCTGCGAGGCCTCGTTATCGAAATATGGCCACCCAAAGTGATTTTACTGAAAATTGACCCAAATCTACACAAGTAATCGGATGCGGATGGAGATATTTCCGCAACCAAGGCTCGTAACGGGTTGCAGCTTTAAATTCTGGATAGAGAATTAACAGACCTTTCCATGGATGTGCCAAACTCAAGAATTTATTTTTTTATTAATTTTGGCAAAAATCATGGACACCACTTGTCTTTAAAAACCATTATTTTTTCGAAGCTCACCAATCCCACCGAGATATACATCAAACGAAAGGTCTATTCAATACCTACACACGCATGCAAGCTAAATCGTCCTGCGTGGTCTAGTTATCGAAATATGGCCATCCGAAGTTATTTCACTGATTCCACAGATTTTTTGAGCTTTAACTACTTAACAATGTGCTTGGGTGGCGATATTTCCGAAACCAAGCCTTGTAAAAGGTTGCGGTTTTCAAAATTAATAGTCAATTTTGTAAGAGCTATTCACGGCTGAAAACCAGAAGGTTCTGCGAGGCCTCGTTATCGAAATATGGCCACCCAAAGTGATTTTACTGAAAATTGACCCAAATCTACACAAGTAATCGGATGCGGATGGAGATATTTCCGCAACCAAGGCTCGTAACGGGTTGCAGCTTTCAATTCTGGATAGAGAATTAACAGACCTTTCCATGGATGTGCCAAACTCAAAAATTTATTTTTTAATTAATTTTGGCAAAAATCATGGACTAACCACTTGTCTTTAAAAATCATTATTTTTTCCAAGTTCACCAACCCCACCGAGATATACATCAAACGAAAGGTCTATTCAATACCTACACACGCATGCAAGCTAAATCGTCCTGCGTGGTCTGGTTATCGAAATATGGCCATCCAAAGTTATTTCACTGATTCCACAGATTTTTGAGCTTTAACTACCTAACAATGTGCTTGGGTGGCGATATTTCCGAAACCAAGCCTTGTAAAAGGTTGCGGTTTTCAAAATTAATAGTCAATTTTGTAAGAGCTATTCACGGCTGAAAACCAGAAGGTTCTGCGAGGCCTCGTTATCGAAATATGGCCACCCAAAGTGATTTTACTGAAAATTGACCCAAATCTACAAAAGTAATCGGATGCGGATGGAGATATTTCCGCAACCAAGGCTCGTAACGGGTTGCAGCTTTCAATTCTGGATAGAGAATTAACAGACCTTTCCATGGATGTGCCAAACTCAAGAATTTATTTTTTTATTAATTTTGGCAAAAATCATGGACTAACCACTTGTCTTTAAAAATCATTATTTTTTCGAAGCTCACCAATCCCACCGAGATATACATCAAACGAAAGGTCTATTCAATACCTACACACGCATGCAAGCTAAATCGTCCTGCGTGGTCTGGTTATCGAAATATGGCCATCCGAAGTTATTTCACTGATTCCACAGATTTTTGAGCTTTAACTACTTAACAATGTGCTTGGGTGGCGATATTTCCGAAACCAAACCTTGTAAAACGTTGCGGTTTTCAAAATTAATAGTCAATTTTGTAAGAGCTATTCACGGCTGAAAACCAGAAGGTTCTGCGAGGCCTCGTTATCGAAATATGGCCACCCAAAGTGATTTTACTGAAGATTGACCCAAATCTACACAAGTAATCGGATGCGGATGGAGATATTTCCGCAACCAAGGCTCGTAACGGGTTGCAGCTTTAAATTCTGGATAGAGAATTAACAGACCTTTCCATGGATGTGCCAAACTCAAGAATTTATTTTTTTATTAATTTTGGCAAAAATCATGGACACCACTTGTCTTTAAAAATCATTATTTTTTCGAAGCTCACCAATCCCACCGAGATATACATCAAACGAAAGGTCTATTCAATACCTACACACGCATGCAAGCTAAATCGTCCTGCGTGGTCTAGTTATCGAAATATGGCCATCCGAAGTTATTTCACTGATTCCACAGATTTTTTGAGCTTTAACTACTTAACAATGTGCTTGGGTGGCGATATTTCCGAAACCAAGCCTTGTAAAAGGTTGCGGTTTTCAAAATTAATAGTCAATTTTGTAAGAGCTATTCACGGCTGAAAACCAGAAGGTTCTGCGAGGCCTCGTTATCGAAATATGGCCACCCAAAGTGATTTTACTGAAAATTGACCCAAATCTACACAAGTAATCGGATGCGGATGGAGATATTTCCGCAACCAAGGCTCGTAACGGGTTGCAGCTTTCAATTCTGGATAGAGAATTAACAGACCTTTCCATGGATGTGCCGAACTCAAAAATTTATTTTTTTATTAATTTTGGCAAAAATCATGGACCACTTGTCTTTAAAAATCATTATTTTTTCGAAGCTCACCAATCCCACCGAGATATACATCAAACGAAAGGTCTATTCAATACCTACACACGCATGCAAGCTAAATCGTCCTGCGTGGTCTGGTTATCGAAATATGGCCATCCGAAGTTATTTCACTGATTCCACAGATTTTTTGAGCTTTAACTACTTAACAATGTGCTTGGGTGGCGATATTTCCGAAACCAAACCTTGTAAAACGTTGCGGTTTTCAAAATTAATAGTCAATTTTGTAAGAGCTATTCACGGCTGAAAACCAGAAGGTTCTGCGAGGCCTCGTTATCGAAATATGGCCACCCAAAGTGATTTTACTGAAAATTGACCCAAATCTACAAAAGTAATCGGATGCGGATGGAGATATTTCCGCAACCAAGGCTCGTAACGGGTTGCAGCTTTCAATTCTGGATAGAGAATTAACAGACCTTTCCATGGATGTGCCGAACTCAAAAATTTATTTTTTTTATTAATTTTGGCAAAAATCATGGACTAACCACTTGTCTTTAAAAATCATTATTTTTTCGAAGTTCACCAATCCCACCGAGATATACATCAAACGAAAGGTCTATTCAATACCTACACACGCATGCAAGCTAAATCGTCCTGCGTGGTCTGGTTATCGAAATATGGCCATCCAAAGTTATTTCACTGATTCCACAGATTTTTGAGCTTTAACTACCTAACAATGTGCTTGGGTGGCGATATTTCCGAAACCAAGCCTTGTAAAAGGTTGCGGTTTTCAAAATTAATGGTCAATTTTGTAAGAGCTATTCACGGCTGAAAACCAGAAGGTTCTGCGAGGCCTCGTTATCGAAATATGGCCACCCAAAGTGATTTTACTGAAAATTGACCCAAATCTACACAAGTAATCGGATGCGGATGGAGATATTTCCGCAACCAAGGCTCGTAACGGGTTGCAGCTTTCAATTCTGGATAGAGAATTAACAGACCTTTCCATGGATGTGCCGAACTCAAAAATTTATTTTTTTATTAATTTTGGCAAAAATCATGGACCACTTGTCTTTAAAAATCATTATTTTTTTGAAGCTCACCAATCCCACCGAGATATACATCAAACGAAAGGTCTATTCAATACCTACACACGCATGCAAGCTAAATCGTCCTGCGTGGTCTGGTTATCGAAATATGGCCATCCAAAGTTATTTCACTGATTCCACAGATTTTTGAGCTTTAACTACCTAACAATGTGCTTGGGTGGCGATATTTCCGAAACCAAGCCTTGTAAAAGGTTGCGGTTTTCAAAATTAATGGTCAATTTTGTAAGAGCTATTCACGGCTGAAAACCAGAAGGTTCTGCGAGGCCTCGTTATCGAAATATGGCCACCCAAAGTGATTTTACTGAAAATTGACCCAAATCTACACAAGTAATCGGATGCGGATGGAGATATTTCCGCAACCAAGGCTCGTAACGGGTTGCAGCTTTCAATTCTGGATAGAGAATTAACAGACCTTTCCATGGATGTGCCGAACTCAAAAATTTATTTTTTTATTAATTTTGGCAAAAATCATGGACTAACCACTTGTCTTTAAAAATCATTATTTTTTCGAAGTTCACCAATCCCACCGAGATATACATCAAACGAAAGGTCTATTCAATACCTACACACGCATGCAAGCTAAATCGTCCTGCGTGGTCTGGTTATCGAAATATGGCCATCCAAAGTTATTTCACTGATTCCACAGATTTTTGAGCTTTAACTACCTAACAATGTGCTTGGGCTTTTATTATCGAAATATGGCCACCCAAAGTGATTTTACTGAAAATTGACCCAAATCTACACAAGTAATCGGATGCGGATGGAGATATTTCCGCAACCAAGGCTCGTAACGGGTTGCAGCTTTCAATTCTGGATAGAGAATTAACAGACCTTTCCATGGATGTGCCAAACTCAAGAATTTATTTTTTTATTAATTTTGGCAAAAATCATGGACTAACCACTTGTCTTTAAAAATCATTATTTTTTCGAAGCTCACCAATCCCACCGAGATATACATCAAACGAAAGGTCTATTCAATACCTACACACGCATGCAAGCTAAATCGTCCTGCGTGGTCTGGTTATCGAAATATGGCCATCCGAAGTTATTTCACTGATTCCACAGATTTTTTGAGCTTTAACTACTTAACAATGTGCTTGGGTGGCGATATTTCCGAAACCAAACCTTGTAAAACGTTGCGGTTTTTAAAATTAATAGTCAATTTTGTAAGAGCTATTCACGGCTGAAAACCAGAAGGTTCTGCGAGGCCTCGTTATCGAAATATGGCCACCCAAAGTGATTTTACTGAAAATTGACCCAAATCTACAAAAGTAATCGGATGCGGATGGAGATATTTCCGCAACCAAGGCTCGTAACGGGTTGCAGCTTTCAATTCTGGATAGAGAATTAACAGACATTTCCATGGATGTGCCGAACTCAAAAATTTATTTTTTTATTAATTTTGGCAAAAATCATGGACTAACCACTTGTCTTTAAAAATCATTATTTTTTCGAAGTTCACCAATCCCACCGAGATATACATCAAACGAAAGGTCTATTCAATACCTACACACGCATGCAAGCTAAATCGTCCTGCGTGGTCTGGTTATCGAAATATGGCCATCCAAAGTTATTTCACTGATTCCACAGATTTTTGAGCTTTAACTACCTAACAATGTGCTTGGGTGGCGATATTTCCGAAACCAAGCCTTGTAAAAGGTTGCGGTTTTCAAAATTAATAGTCAATTTTGTAAGAGCTATTCACGGCTGAAAACCAGAAGGTTCTGCGAGGCCTCGTTATCGAAATATGGCCACCCAAAGTGATTTTACTGAAAATTGACCCAAATCTACACAAGTAATCGGATGCGGATGGAGATATTTCCGCAACCAAGGCTCGTAACGGGTTGCAGCTTTCAATTCTGGATAGAGAATTAACAGACCTTTCCATGGATGTGCCGAACTCAAAAATTTATTTTTTTATTAATTTTGGCAAAAATCATGGACCACTTGTCTTTAAAAATCATTATTTTTTCGAAGCTCACCAATCCCACCGAGATATACATCAAACGAAAGGTCTATTCAATACCTACACACGCATGCAAGCTAAATCGTCCTGCGTGGTCTAGTTATCGAAATATGGCCATCCGAAGTTATTTCACTGATTCCACAGATTTTTTGAGCTTTAACTACTTAACAATGTGCTTGGGTGGCGATATTTCCGAAACCAAGCCTTGTAAAAGGTTGCGGTTTTCAAAATTAATAGTCAATTTTGTAAGAGCTATTCACGGCTGAAAACCAGAAGGTTCTGCGAGGCCTCGTTATCGAAATATGGCCACCCAAAGTGATTTTACTGAAAATTGACCCAAATCTACACAAGTAATCGGATGCGGATGGAGATATTTCCGCAACCAAGGCTCGTAACGGGTTGCAGCTTTCAATTCTGGATAGAGAATTAACAGACCTTTCCATGGATGTGCCAAACTCAAAAATTTATTTTTTAATTAATTTTGGCAAAAATCATGGACTAACCACTTGTCTTTAAAAATCATTATTTTTTCCAAGTTCACCAACCCCACCGAGATATACATCAAACGAAAGGTCTATTCAATACCTACACACGCATGCAAGCTAAATCGTCCTGCGTGGTCTGGTTATCGAAATATGGCCATCCAAAGTTATTTCACTGATTCCACAGATTTTTGAGCTTTAACTACCTAACAATGTGCTTGGGTGGCGATATTTCCGAAACCAAGCCTTGTAAAAGGTTGCGGTTTTCAAAATTAATAGTCAATTTTGTAAGAGCTATTCACGGCTGAAAACCAGAAGGTTCTGCGAGGCCTCGTTATCGAAATATGGCCACCCAAAGTGATTTTACTGAAAATTGACCCAAATCTACAAAAGTAATCGGATGCGGATGGAGATATTTCCGCAACCAAGGCTCGTAACGGGTTGCAGCTTTCAATTCTGGATAGAGAATTAACAGACCTTTCCATGGATGTGCCAAACTCAAGAATTTATTTTTTTATTAATTTTGGCAAAAATCATGGACTCACTTGTCTTTAAAAATCATTATTTTTTCGAAGCTCACCAATCCCACCGAGATATACATCAAACGAAAGGTCTATTCAATACCTACACACGCATGCAAGCTAAATCGTCCTGCGTGGTCTGGTTATCGAAATATGGCCATCCGAAGTTATTTCACTGATTCCACAGATTTTTGAGCTTTAACTACTTAACAATGTGCTTGGGTGGCGATATTTCCGAAACCAAACCTTGTAAAACGTTGCGGTTTTCAAAATTAATAGTCAATTTTGTAAGAGCTATTCACGGCTGAAAACCAGAAGGTTCTGCGAGGCCTCGTTATCGAAATATGGCCACCCAAAGTGATTTTACTGAAGATTGACCCAAATCTACACAAGTAATCGGATGCGGATGGAGATATTTCCGCAACCAAGGCTCGTAACGGGTTGCAGCTTTAAATTCTGGATAGAGAATTAACAGACCTTTCCATGGATGTGCCAAACTCAAGAATTTATTTTTTTATTAATTTTGGCAAAAATCATGGACACCACTTGTCTTTAAAAATCATTATTTTTTCGAAGCTCACCAATCCCACCGAGATATACATCAAACGAAAGGTCTATTCAATACCTACACACGCATGCAAGCTAAATCGTCCTGCGTGGTCTAGTTATCGAAATATGGCCATCCGAAGTTATTTCACTGATTCCACAGATTTTTTGAGCTTTAACTACTTAACAATGTGCTTGGGTGGCGATATTTCCGAAACCAAGCCTTGTAAAAGGTTGCGGTTTTCAAAATTAATAGTCAATTTTGTAAGAGCTATTCACGGCTGAAAACCAGAAGGTTCTGCGAGGCCTCGTTATCGAAATATGGCCACCCAAAGTGATTTTACTGAAAATTGACCCAAATCTACACAAGTAATCGGATGCGGATGGAGATATTTCCGCAACCAAGGCTCGTAACGGGTTGCAGCTTTCAATTCTGGATAGAGAATTAACAGACCTTTCCATGGATGTGCCGAACTCAAAAATTTATTTTTTTATTAATTTTGGCAAAAATCATGGACCACTTGTCTTTAAAAATCATTATTTTTTCGAAGCTCACCAATCCCACCGAGATATACATCAAACGAAAGGTCTATTCAATACCTACACACGCATGCAAGCTAAATCGTCCTGCGTGGTCTGGTTATCGAAATATGGCCATCCGAAGTTATTTCACTGATTCCACAGATTTTTTGAGCTTTAACTACTTAACAATGTGCTTGGGTGGCGATATTTCCGAAACCAAACCTTGTAAAACGTTGCGGTTTTCAAAATTAATAGTCAATTTTGTAAGAGCTATTCACGGCTGAAAACCAGAAGGTTCTGCGAGGCCTCGTTATCGAAATATGGCCACCCAAAGTGATTTTACTGAAAATTGACCCAAATCTACAAAAGTAATCGGATGCGGATGGAGATATTTCCGCAACCAAGGCTCGTAACGGGTTGCAGCTTTCAATTCTGGATAGAGAATTAACAGACCTTTCCATGGATGTGCCGAACTCAAAAATTTATTTTTTTTATTAATTTTGGCAAAAATCATGGACTAACCACTTGTCTTTAAAAATCATTATTTTTTCGAAGTTCACCAATCCCACCGAGATATACATCAAACGAAAGGTCTATTCAATACCTACACACGCATGCAAGCTAAATCGTCCTGCGTGGTCTGGTTATCGAAATATGGCCATCCAAAGTTATTTCACTGATTCCACAGATTTTTGAGCTTTAACTACCTAACAATGTGCTTGGGTGGCGATATTTCCGAAACCAAGCCTTGTAAAAGGTTGCGGTTTTCAAAATTAATGGTCAATTTTGTAAGAGCTATTCACGGCTGAAAACCAGAAGGTTCTGCGAGGCCTCGTTATCGAAATATGGCCACCCAAAGTGATTTTACTGAAAATTGACCCAAATCTACACAAGTAATCGGATGCGGATGGAGATATTTCCGCAACCAAGGCTCGTAACGGGTTGCAGCTTTCAATTCTGGATAGAGAATTAACAGACCTTTCCATGGATGTGCCGAACTCAAAAATTTATTTTTTTATTAATTTTGGCAAAAATCATGGACCACTTGTCTTTAAAAATCATTATTTTTTTGAAGCTCACCAATCCCACCGAGATATACATCAAACGAAAGGTCTATTCAATACCTACACACGCATGCAAGCTAAATCGTCCTGCGTGGTCTGGTTATCGAAATATGGCCATCCAAAGTTATTTCACTGATTCCACAGATTTTTGAGCTTTAACTACCTAACAATGTGCTTGGGTGGCGATATTTCCGAAACCAAGCCTTGTAAAAGGTTGCGGTTTTCAAAATTAATGGTCAATTTTGTAAGAGCTATTCACGGCTGAAAACCAGAAGGTTCTGCGAGGCCTCGTTATCGAAATATGGCCACCCAAAGTGATTTTACTGAAAATTGACCCAAATCTACACAAGTAATCGGATGCGGATGGAGATATTTCCGCAACCAAGGCTCGTAACGGGTTGCAGCTTTCAATTCTGGATAGAGAATTAACAGACCTTTCCATGGATGTGCCGAACTCAAAAATTTATTTTTTTATTAATTTTGGCAAAAATCATGGACTAACCACTTGTCTTTAAAAATCATTATTTTTTCGAAGTTCACCAATCCCACCGAGATATACATCAAACGAAAGGTCTATTCAATACCTACACACGCATGCAAGCTAAATCGTCCTGCGTGGTCTGGTTATCGAAATATGGCCATCCAAAGTTATTTCACTGATTCCACAGATTTTTGAGCTTTAACTACCTAACAATGTGCTTGGGCTTTTATTATCGAAATATGGCCACCCAAAGTGATTTTACTGAAAATTGACCCAAATCTACACAAGTAATCGGATGCGGATGGAGATATTTCCGCAACCAAGGCTCGTAACGGGTTGCAGCTTTCAATTCTGGATAGAGAATTAACAGACCTTTCCATGGATGTGCCAAACTCAAGAATTTATTTTTTTATTAATTTTGGCAAAAATCATGGACTAACCACTTGTCTTTAAAAATCATTATTTTTTCGAAGCTCACCAATCCCACCGAGATATACATCAAACGAAAGGTCTATTCAATACCTACACACGCATGCAAGCTAAATCGTCCTGCGTGGTCTGGTTATCGAAATATGGCCATCCGAAGTTATTTCACTGATTCCACAGATTTTTTGAGCTTTAACTACTTAACAATGTGCTTGGGTGGCGATATTTCCGAAACCAAACCTTGTAAAACGTTGCGGTTTTTAAAATTAATAGTCAATTTTGTAAGAGCTATTCACGGCTGAAAACCAGAAGGTTCTGCGAGGCCTCGTTATCGAAATATGGCCACCCAAAGTGATTTTACTGAAAATTGACCCAAATCTACAAAAGTAATCGGATGCGGATGGAGATATTTCCGCAACCAAGGCTCGTAACGGGTTGCAGCTTTCAATTCTGGATAGAGAATTAACAGACATTTCCATGGATGTGCCGAACTCAAAAATTTATTTTTTTATTAATTTTGGCAAAAATCATGGACTAACCACTTGTCTTTAAAAATCATTATTTTTTCGAAGTTCACCAATCCCACCGAGATATACATCAAACGAAAGGTCTATTCAATACCTACACACGCATGCAAGCTAAATCGTCCTGCGTGGTCTGGTTATCGAAATATGGCCATCCAAAGTTATTTCACTGATTCCACAGATTTTTGAGCTTTAACTACCTAACAATGTGCTTGGGTGGCGATATTTCCGAAACCAAGCCTTGTAAAAGGTTGCGGTTTTCAAAATTAATAGTCAATTTTGTAAGAGCTATTCACGGCTGAAAACCAGAAGGTTCTGCGAGGCCTCGTTATCGAAATATGGCCACCCAAAGTGATTTTACTGAAAATTGACCCAAATCTACACAAGTAATCGGATGCGGATGGAGATATTTCCGCAACCAAGGCTCGTAACGGGTTGCAGCTTTCAATTCTGGATAGAGAATTAACAGACCTTTCCATGGATGTGCCGAACTCAAAAATTTATTTTTTTATTAATTTTGGCAAAAATCATGGACCACTTGTCTTTAAAAATCATTATTTTTTCGAAGCTCACCAATCCCACCGAGATATACATCAAACGAAAGGTCTATTCAATACCTACACACGCATGCAAGCTAAATCGTCCTGCGTGGTCTGGTTATCGAAATATGGCCATCCAAAGTTATTTCACTGATTCCACAGATTTTTGAGCTTTAACTACCTAACAATGTGCTTGGGTGGCGATATTTCCGAAACCAAGCCTTGTAAAAGGTTGCGGTTTTCAAAATTAATAGTCAATTTTGTAAGAGCTATTCACGGCTGAAAACCAGAAGGTTCTGCGAGGCCTCGTTATCGAAATATGGCCACCCAAAGTGATTTTACTGAAAATTGACCCAAATCTACACAAGTAATCGGATGCGGATGGAGATATTTCCGCAACCAAGGCTCGTAACGGGTTGCAGCTTTCAATTCTGGATAGAGAATTAACAGACCTTTCCATGGATGTGCCAAACTCAAGAATTTATTTTTTTATTAATTTTGGCAAAAATCATGGACTAACCACTTGTCTTTAAAAATCATTATTTTTTCGAAGCTCACCAATCCCACCGAGATATACATCAAACGAAAGGTCTATTCAATACCTACACACGCATGCAAGCTAAATCGTCCTGCGTGGTCTGGTTATCGAAATATGGCCATCCGAAGTTATTTCACTGATTCCACAGATTTTTTGAGCTTTAACTACTTAACAATGTGCTTGGGTGGCGATATTTCCGAAACCAAACCTTGTAAAACGTTGCGGTTTTCAAAATTAATAGTCAATTTTGTAAGAGCTATTCACGGCTGAAAACCAGAAGGTTCTGCGAGGCCTCGTTATCGAAATATGGCCACCCAAAGTGATTTTACTGAAAATTGACCCAAATCTACAAAAGTAATCGGATGCGGATGGAGATATTTCCGCAACCAAGGCTCGTAACGGGTTGCAGCTTTCAATTCTGGATAGAGAATTAACAGACCTTTCCATGGATGTGCCGAACTCAAAAATTTATTTTTTTTATTAATTTTGGCAAAAATCATGGACTAACCACTTGTCTTTAAAAATCATTATTTTTTCGAAGTTCACCAATCCCACCGAGATATACATCAAACGAAAGGTCTATTCAATACCTACACACGCATGCAAGCTAAATCGTCCTGCGTGGTCTGGTTATCGAAATATGGCCATCCAAAGTTATTTCACTGATTCCACAGATTTTTGAGCTTTAACTACCTAACAATGTGCTTGGGTGGCGATATTTCCGAAACCAAGCCTTGTAAAAGGTTGCGGTTTTCAAAATTAATGGTCAATTTTGTAAGAGCTATTCACGGCTGAAAACCAGAAGGTTCTGCGAGGCCTCGTTATCGAAATATGGCCACCCAAAGTGATTTTACTGAAAATTGACCCAAATCTACACAAGTAATCGGATGCGGATGGAGATATTTCCGCAACCAAGGCTCGTAACGGGTTGCAGCTTTCAATTCTGGATAGAGAATTAACAGACCTTTCCATGGATGTGCCGAACTCAAAAATTTATTTTTTTATTAATTTTGGCAAAAATCATGGACCACTTGTCTTTAAAAATCATTATTTTTTTGAAGCTCACCAATCCCACCGAGATATACATCAAACGAAAGGTCTATTCAATACCTACACACGCATGCAAGCTAAATCGTCCTGCGTGGTCTGGTTATCGAAATATGGCCATCCAAAGTTATTTCACTGATTCCACAGATTTTTGAGCTTTAACTACCTAACAATGTGCTTGGGTGGCGATATTTCCGAAACCAAGCCTTGTAAAAGGTTGCGGTTTTCAAAATTAATGGTCAATTTTGTAAGAGCTATTCACGGCTGAAAACCAGAAGGTTCTGCGAGGCCTCGTTATCGAAATATGGCCACCCAAAGTGATTTTACTGAAAATTGACCCAAATCTACACAAGTAATCGGATGCGGATGGAGATATTTCCGCAACCAAGGCTCGTAACGGGTTGCAGCTTTCAATTCTGGATAGAGAATTAACAGACCTTTCCATGGATGTGCCGAACTCAAAAATTTATTTTTTTATTAATTTTGGCAAAAATCATGGACTAACCACTTGTCTTTAAAAATCATTATTTTTTCGAAGTTCACCAATCCCACCGAGATATACATCAAACGAAAGGTCTATTCAATACCTACACACGCATGCAAGCTAAATCGTCCTGCGTGGTCTGGTTATCGAAATATGGCCATCCAAAGTTATTTCACTGATTCCACAGATTTTTGAGCTTTAACTACCTAACAATGTGCTTGGGCTTTTATTATCGAAATATGGCCACCCAAAGTGATTTTACTGAAAATTGACCCAAATCTACACAAGTAATCGGATGCGGATGGAGATATTTCCGCAACCAAGGCTCGTAACGGGTTGCAGCTTTCAATTCTGGATAGAGAATTAACAGACATTTCCATGGATGTGCCGAACTCAAAAATTTATTTTTTTATTAATTTTGGCAAAAATCATGGACTAACCACTTGTCTTTAAAAATCATTATTTTTTCGAAGTTCACCAATCCCACCGAGATATACATCAAACGAAAGGTCTATTCAATACCTACACACGCATGCAAGCTAAATCGTCCTGCGTGGTCTGGTTATCGAAATATGGCCATCCGAAGTTATTTCACTGATTCCACAGATTTTTTGAGCTTTAACTACTTAACAATGTGCTTGGGTGGCGATATTTCCGAAACCAAACCTTGTAAAACGTTGCGGTTTTTAAAATTAATAGTCAATTTTGTAAGAGCTATTCACGGCTGAAAACCAGAAGGTTCTGCGAGGCCTCGTTATCGAAATATGGCCACCCAAAGTGATTTTACTGAAAATTGACCCAAATCTACAAAAGTAATCGGATGCGGATGGAGATATTTCCGCAACCAAGGCTCGTAACGGGTTGCAGCTTTCAATTCTGGATAGAGAATTAACAGACATTTCCATGGATGTGCCGAACTCAAAAATTTATTTTTTTATTAATTTTGGCAAAAATCATGGACTAACCACTTGTCTTTAAAAATCATTATTTTTTCGAAGTTCACCAATCCCACCGAGATATACATCAAACGAAAGGTCTATTCAATACCTACACACGCATGCAAGCTAAATCGTCCTGCGTGGTCTGGTTATCGAAATATGGCCATCCAAAGTTATTTCACTGATTCCACAGATTTTTGAGCTTTAACTACCTAACAATGTGCTTGGGTGGCGATATTTCCGAAACCAAGCCTTGTAAAAGGTTGCGGTTTTCAAAATTAATAGTCAATTTTGTAAGAGCTATTCACGGCTGAAAACCAGAAGGTTCTGCGAGGCCTCGTTATCGAAATATGGCCACCCAAAGTGATTTTACTGAAAATTGACCCAAATCTACACAAGTAATCGGATGCGGATGGAGATATTTCCGCAACCAAGGCTCGTAACGGGTTGCAGCTTTCAATTCTGGATAGAGAATTAACAGACCTTTCCATGGATGTGCCGAACTCAAAAATTTATTTTTTTATTAATTTTGGCAAAAATCATGGACCACTTGTCTTTAAAAATCATTATTTTTTCGAAGCTCACCAATCCCACCGAGATATACATCAAACGAAAGGTCTATTCAATACCTACACACGCATGCAAGCTAAATCGTCCTGCGTGGTCTGGTTATCGAAATATGGCCATCCGAAGTTATTTCACTGATTCCACAGATTTTTTGAGCTTTAACTACTTAACAATGTGCTTGGGTGGCGATATTTCCGAAACCAAACCTTGTAAAACGTTGCGGTTTTCAAAATTAATAGTCAATTTTGTAAGAGCTATTCACGGCTGAAAACCAGAAGGTTCTGCGAGGCCTCGTTATCGAAATATGGCCACCCAAAGTGATTTTACTGAAAATTGACCCAAATCTACAAAAGTAATCGGATGCGGATGGAGATATTTCCGCAACCAAGGCTCGTAACGGGTTGCAGCTTTCAATTCTGGATAGAGAATTAACAGACCTTTCCATGGATGTGCCGAACTCAAAAATTTATTTTTTTATTAATTTTGGCAAAAATCATGGACACCACTTGTCTTTAAAAATCATTATTTTTTCGAAGCTCACCAATCCCACCGAGATATACATCAAACGAAAGGTCTATTCAATACCTACACACGCATGCAAGCTAAATCGTCCTGCGTGGTCTGGTTATCGAAATATGGCCATCCAAAGTTATTTCACTGATTCCACAGATTTTTGAGCTTTAACTACCTAACAATGTGCTTGGGTGGCGATATTTCCGAAACCAAGCCTTGTAAAAGGTTGCGGTTTTCAAAATTAATAGTCAATTTTGTAAGAGCTATTCACGGCTGAAAACCAGAAGGTTCTGCGAGGCCTCGTTATCGAAATATGGCCACCCAAAGTGATTTTACTGAAAATTGACCCAAATCTACAAAAGTAATCGGATGCGGATGGAGATATTTCCGCAACCAAGGCTCGTAACGGGTTGCAGCTTTCAATTCTGGATAGAGAATTAACAGACCTTTCCATGGATGTGCCGAACTCAAAAATTTATTTTTTTATTAATTTTGGCAAAAATCATGGACCACTTGTCTTTAAAAATCATTATTTTTTCGAAGCTCACCAATCCCACCGAGATATACATCAAACGAAAGGTCTATTCAATACCTACACACGCATGCAAGCTAAATCGTCCTGCGTGGTCTGGTTATCGAAATATGGCCATCCAAAGTTATTTCACTGATTCCACAGATTTTTGAGCTTTAACTACCTAACAATGTGCTTGGGTGGCGATATTTCCGAAACCAAGCCTTGTAAAAGGTTGCGGTTTTCAAAATTAATAGTCAATTTTGTAAGAACTATTCACGGCTGAAAACCAGAAGGTTCTGCGAGGCCTCGTTATCGAAATATGGCCACCCAAAGTGATTTTACTGAAAATTGACCCAAATCTACAAAAGTAATCGGATGCGGATGGAGATATTTCCGCAACCAAGGCTCGTAACGGGTTGCAGCTTTCAATTCTGGATAGAGAATTAACAGACCTTTCCATGGATGTGCCGAACTCAAAAATTTATTTTTTTATTAATTTTGGCAAAAATCATGGACCACTTGTCTTTAAAAATCATTATTTTTTCGAAGCTCACCAATCCCACCGAGATATACATCAAATGAAAGGTCTATTCAATACCTACACACGCATGCAAGCTAAATCGTCCTGCGTGGTCTGGTTATCGAAATATGGCCATCCGAAGTTATTTCACTGATTCCACAGATTTTTTGAGCTTTAACTACTTAACAATGTGTTTGGGTGGCGATATTTCCGAAACCAAACTTTGTAAAACGTTGCGGTTTTCAAAATTAATAGTCAATTTTGTAAGAGCTATTCACGGCTGAAAACCAGAAGGTTCTGCGAGGCCTCGTTATCGAAATATGGCCACCCAAAGTGATTTTACTGAAAATTGACCCAAATCTACAAAAGTAATCGGATGCGGATGGAGATATTTCCGCAACCAAGGCTCGTAACGGGTTGCAGCTTTCAATTCTGGATAGAGAATTAACAGACCTTTCCATGGATGTGCCGAACTCAAAAATTTATTTTTTTATTAATTTTGGCAAAAATCATGGACCACTTGTCTTTAAAAATCATTATTTTTTCGAAGCTCACCAATCCCACCGAGATATACATCAAACGAAAGGTCTATTCAATACCTACACACGCATGCAAGCTAAATCGTCCTGCGTGGTCTGGTTATCGAAATATGGCCATCCGAAGTTATTTCACTGATTCCACAGATTTTTGAGCTTTAACTACTTAACAATGTGCTTGGGTGGCGATATTTCCGAAACCAAACCTTGTAAAACGTTGCGGTTTTCAAAATTAATAGTCAATTTTGTAAGAGCTATTCACGGCTGAAAACCAGAAGGTTCTGCGAGGCCTCGTTATCGAAATATGGCCACCCAAAGTGATTTTACTGAAAATTGACCCAAATCTACAAAAGTAATCGGATGCGGATGGAGATATTTCCGCAACCAAGGCTCGTAACGGGTTGCAGCTTTCAATTCTGGATAGAGAATTAACAGACCTTTCCATGGATGTGCCGAACTCAAAAATTTATTTTTTTATTAATTTTGGCAAAAATCATGGACTCACTTGTCTTTAAAAATCATTATTTTTTCGAAGCTCACCAATCCCACCGAGATATACATCAAACGAAAGGTCTATTCAATACCTACACACGCATGCAAGCTAAATCGTCCTGCGTGGTCTGGTTATCGAAATATGGCCATCCGAAGTTATTTCACTGATTCCACAGATTTTTTGAGCTTTAACTACTTAACAATGTGCTTGGGTGGCGATATTTCCGAAACCAAACCTTGTAAAACGTTGCGGTTTTCAAAATTAATAGTCAATTTTGTAAGAGCTATTCACGGCTGAAAACCAGAAGGTTCTGCGAGGCCTCGTTATCGAAATATGGCCACCCAAAGTGATTTTACTGAAAATTGACCCAAATCTACACAAGTAATCGGATGCGGATGGAGATATTTCCGCAACCAAGGCTCGTAACGGGTTGCAGCTTTAAATTCTGGATAGAGAATTAACAGACCTTTCCATGGATGTGCCAAACTCAAGAATTTATTTTTTTATTAATTTTGGCAAAAATCATGGACACCACTTGTCTTTAAAAATCATTATTTTTTCGAAGCTCACCAATCCCACCGAGATATACATCAAACGAAAGGTCTATTCAATACCTACACACGCATGCAAGCTAAATCGTCCTGCGTGGTCTAGTTATCGAAATATGGCCATCCGAAGTTATTTCACTGATTCCACAGATTTTTTGAGCTTTAACTACTTAACAATGTGCTTGGGTGGCGATATTTCCGAAACCAAGCCTTGTAAAAGGTTGCGGTTTTCAAAATTAATAGTCAATTTTGTAAGAGCTATTCACGGCTGAAAACCAGAAGGTTCTGCGAGGCCTCGTTATCGAAATATGGCCACCCAAAGTGATTTTACTGAAAATTGACCCAAATCTACACAAGTAATCGGATGCGGATGGAGATATTTCCGCAACCAAGGCTCGTAACGGGTTGCAGCTTTCAATTCTGGATAGAGAATTAACAGACCTTTCCATGGATGTGCCAAACTCAAAAATTTATTTTTTAATTAATTTTGGCAAAAATCATGGACTAACCACTTGTCTTTAAAAATCATTATTTTTTCCAAGTTCACCAACCCCACCGAGATATACATCAAACGAAAGGTCTATTCAATACCTACACACGCATGCAAGCTAAATCGTCCTGCGTGGTCTGGTTATCGAAATATGGCCATCCAAAGTTATTTCACTGATTCCACAGATTTTTGAGCTTTAACTACCTAACAATGTGCTTGGGTGGCGATATTTCCGAAACCAAGCCTTGTAAAAGGTTGCGGTTTTCAAAATTAATAGTCAATTTTGTAAGAGCTATTCACGGCTGAAAACCAGAAGGTTCTGCGAGGCCTCGTTATCGAAATATGGCCACCCAAAGTGATTTTACTGAAAATTGACCCAAATCTACAAAAGTAATCGGATGCGGATGGAGATATTTCCGCAACCAAGGCTCGTAACGGGTTGCAGCTTTCAATTCTGGATAGAGAATTAACAGACCTTTCCATGGATGTGCCAAACTCAAGAATTTATTTTTTTATTAATTTTGGCAAAAATCATGGACTAACCACTTGTCTTTAAAAATCATTATTTTTTCGAAGCTCACCAATCCCACCGAGATATACATCAAACGAAAGGTCTATTCAATACCTACACACGCATGCAAGCTAAATCGTCCTGCGTGGTCTGGTTATCGAAATATGGCCATCCGAAGTTATTTCACTGATTCCACAGATTTTTGAGCTTTAACTACTTAACAATGTGCTTGGGTGGCGATATTTCCGAAACCAAACCTTGTAAAACGTTGCGGTTTTCAAAATTAATAGTCAATTTTGTAAGAGCTATTCACGGCTGAAAACCAGAAGGTTCTGCGAGGCCTCGTTATCGAAATATGGCCACCCAAAGTGATTTTACTGAAGATTGACCCAAATCTACACAAGTAATCGGATGCGGATGGAGATATTTCCGCAACCAAGGCTCGTAACGGGTTGCAGCTTTAAATTCTGGATAGAGAATTAACAGACCTTTCCATGGATGTGCCAAACTCAAGAATTTATTTTTTTATTAATTTTGGCAAAAATCATGGACACCACTTGTCTTTAAAAATCATTATTTTTTCGAAGCTCACCAATCCCACCGAGATATACATCAAACGAAAGGTCTATTCAATACCTACACACGCATGCAAGCTAAATCGTCCTGCGTGGTCTAGTTATCGAAATATGGCCATCCGAAGTTATTTCACTGATTCCACAGATTTTTTGAGCTTTAACTACTTAACAATGTGCTTGGGTGGCGATATTTCCGAAACCAAGCCTTGTAAAAGGTTGCGGTTTTCAAAATTAATAGTCAATTTTGTAAGAGCTATTCACGGCTGAAAACCAGAAGGTTCTGCGAGGCCTCGTTATCGAAATATGGCCACCCAAAGTGATTTTACTGAAAATTGACCCAAATCTACACAAGTAATCGGATGCGGATGGAGATATTTCCGCAACCAAGGCTCGTAACGGGTTGCAGCTTTCAATTCTGGATAGAGAATTAACAGACCTTTCCATGGATGTGCCGAACTCAAAAATTTATTTTTTTATTAATTTTGGCAAAAATCATGGACCACTTGTCTTTAAAAATCATTATTTTTTCGAAGCTCACCAATCCCACCGAGATATACATCAAACGAAAGGTCTATTCAATACCTACACACGCATGCAAGCTAAATCGTCCTGCGTGGTCTGGTTATCGAAATATGGCCATCCGAAGTTATTTCACTGATTCCACAGATTTTTTGAGCTTTAACTACTTAACAATGTGCTTGGGTGGCGATATTTCCGAAACCAAACCTTGTAAAACGTTGCGGTTTTCAAAATTAATAGTCAATTTTGTAAGAGCTATTCACGGCTGAAAACCAGAAGGTTCTGCGAGGCCTCGTTATCGAAATATGGCCACCCAAAGTGATTTTACTGAAAATTGACCCAAATCTACAAAAGTAATCGGATGCGGATGGAGATATTTCCGCAACCAAGGCTCGTAACGGGTTGCAGCTTTCAATTCTGGATAGAGAATTAACAGACCTTTCCATGGATGTGCCGAACTCAAAAATTTATTTTTTTATTAATTTTGGCAAAAATCATGGACCACTTGTCTTTAAAAATCATTATTTTTTCGAAGCTCACCAATCCCACCGAGATATACATCAAACGAAAGGTCTATTCAATACCTACACACGCATGCAAGCTAAATCGTCCTGCGTGGTCTGGTTATCGAAATATGGCCATCCGAAGTTATTTCACTGATTCCACAGATTTTTTGAGCTTTAACTACTTAACAATGTGCTTGGGTGGCGATATTTCCGAAACCAAACCTTGTAAAACGTTGCGGTTTTCAAAATTAATAGTCAATTTTGTAAGAGCTATTCACGGCTGAAAACCAGAAGGTTCTGCGAGGCCTCGTTATCGAAATATGGCCACCCAAAGTGATTTTACTGAAAATTGACCCAAATCTACAAAAGTAATCGGATGCGGATGGAGATATTTCCGCAACCAAGGCTCGTAACGGGTTGCAGCTTTCAATTCTGGATAGAGAATTAACAGACCTTTCCATGGATGTGCCGAACTCAAAAATTTATTTTTTTATTAATTTTGGCAAAAATCATGGACCACTTGTCTTTAAAAATCATTATTTTTTCGAAGCTCACCAATCCCACCGAGATATACATCAAACGAAAGGTCTATTCAATACCTACACACGCATGCAAGCTAAATCGTCCTGCGTGGTCTGGTTATCGAAATATGGCCATCCAAAGTTATTTCACTGATTCCACAGATTTTTGAGCTTTAACTACCTAACAATGTGCTTGGGTGGCGATATTTCCGAAACCAAGCCTTGTAAAAGGTTGCGGTTTTCAAAATTAATAGTCAATTTTGTAAGAACTATTCACGGCTGAAAACCAGAAGGTTCTGCGAGGCCTCGTTATCGAAATATGGCCACCCAAAGTGATTTTACTGAAAATTGACCCAAATCTACACAAGTAATCGGATGCGGATGGAGATATTTCCGCAACCAAGGCTCGTAACGGGTTGCAGCTTTCAATTCTGGATAGAGAATTAACAGACCTTTCCATGGATGTGCCAAACTCAAGAATTTATTTTTTTATTAATTTTGGCAAAAATCATGGACTAACCACTTGTCTTTAAAAATCATTATTTTTTCGAAGTTCACCAATCCCACCGAGATATACATCAAACGAAAGGTCTATTCAATACCTACACACGCATGCAAGCTAAATCGTCCTGCGTGGTCTAGTTATCGAAATATGGCCATCCGAAGTTATTTCACTGATTCCACAGATTTTTTGAGCTTTAACTACTTAACAATGTGCTTGGGTGGCGATATTTCCGAAACCAAGCCTTGTAAAAGGTTGCGGTTTTCAAAATTAATAGTCAATTTTGTAAGAGCTATTCACGGCTGAAAACCAGAAGGTTCTGCGAGGCCTCGTTATCGAAATATGGCCACCCAAAGTGGTTTTACTGAAAATTGACCCAAATCTACAAAAGTAATCCGATGCGGATGGAGATATTTCCGCACCCAAGGCTCGTAACGGGTTGCAGCTTTCAATTCTGGATAGAGAATTAACAGACCTTTCCATGGATGTGCCGAACTCAAAAATTTATTTTTTTATTAATTTTGGCAAAAATCATGGACTCACTTGTCTTTAAAAATCATTATTTTTTCGAAGCTCACCAATCCCACCGAGATATACATCAAACGAAAGGTCTATTCAATACCTACACACGCATGCAAGCTAAATCGTCCTGCGTGGTCTGGTTATCGAAATATGGCCATCCGAAGTTATTTCACTGATTCCACAGATTTTTTGAGCTTTAACTACTTAACAATGTGCTTGGGTGGCGATATTTCCGAAACCAAACCTTGTAAAACGTTGCGGTTTTCAAAATTAATAGTCAATTTTGTAAGAGCTATTCACGGCTGAAAACCAGAAGGTTCTGCGAGGCCTCGTTATCGAAATATGGCCACCCAAAGTGATTTTACTGAAAATTGACCCAAATCTACAAAAGTAATCGGATGCGGATGGAGATATTTCCGCAACCAAGGCTCGTAACGGGTTGCAGCTTTAAATTCTGGATAGAGAATTAACAGACTTTTCCATGGATGTGCCGAACTCAAAAATTTATTTTTTTATTAATTTTGACAAAAATCATGGACTCACTTGTCTTTAAAAATCATTATTTTTTCGAAGCTCACCAATCCCACCGAGATATACATCAAACGAAAGGTCTATTCAATATCTACACACGCATGCAAGCTAAATCGTCCTGCGTGGTCTGGTTATCGAAATATGGCCATCCGAAGTTATTTCACTGATTCCACAGATTTTTTGAGCTTTAACTACTTAACAATGTGCTTGGGTGGCGATATTTCCGAAACCAAGCCTTGTAAAAGGTTGCGGTTTTCAAAATTAATAGTCAATTTTGTAAGAGCTATTCACGGCTGAAAACCAGAAGGTTCTGCGAGGCCTCGTTATCGAAATATGGCCACCCAAAGTGATTTTACTGAAAATTGACCCAAATCTACACAAGTAATCGGATGCGGATGGAGATATTTCCGCAACCAAGGCTCGTAACGGGTTGCAGCTTTAAATTCTGGATAGAGAATTAACAGACCTTTCCATGGATGTGCCAAACTCAAGAATTTATTTTTTTATTAATTTTGGCAAAAATCATGGACACCACTTGTCTTTAAAAATCATTATTTTTTCGAAGCTCACCAATCCCACCGAGATATACATCAAACGAAAGGTCTATTCAATACCTACACACGCATGCAAGCTAAATCGTCCTGCGTGGTCTAGTTATCGAAATATGGCCATCCGAAGTTATTTCACTGATTCCACAGATTTTTTGAGCTTTAACTACTTAACAATGTGCTTGGGTGGCGATATTTCCGAAACCAAGCCTTGTAAAAGGTTGCGGTTTTCAAAATTAATAGTCAATTTTGTAAGAGCTATTCACGGCTGAAAACCAGAAGGTTCTGCGAGGCCTCGTTATCGAAATATGGCCACCCAAAGTGATTTTACTGAAAATTGACCCAAATCTACACAAGTAATCGGATGCGGATGGAGATATTTCCGCAACCAAGGCTCGTAACGGGTTGCAGCTTTCAATTCTGGATAGAGAATTAACAGACCTTTCCATGGATGTGCCAAACTCAAAAATTTATTTTTTAATTAATTTTGGCAAAAATCATGGACTAACCACTTGTCTTTAAAAATCATTATTTTTTCCAAGTTCACCAACCCCACCGAGATATACATCAAACGAAAGGTCTATTCAATACCTACACACGCATGCAAGCTAAATCGTCCTGCGTGGTCTAGTTATCGAAATATGGCCATCCGAAGTTATTTCACTGATTCCACAGATTTTTTGAGCTTTAACTACTTAACAATGTGCTTGGGTGGCGATATTTCCGAAACCAAACCTTGTAAAACGTTGCGGTTTTCAAAATTAATAGTCAATTTTGTAAGAGCTATTCACGGCTGAAAACCAGAAGGTTCTGCGAGGCCTCGTTATCGAAATATGGCCACCCAAAGTGATTTTACTGAAGATTGACCCAAATCTACACAAGTAATCGGATGCGGATGGAGATATTTCCGCAACCAAGGCTCGTAACGGGTTGCAGCTTTAAATTCTGGATAGAGAATTAACAGACTTTTCCATGGATGTGCCGAACTCAAAAATTTATTTTTTTATTAATTTTGACAAAAATCATGGACTCACTTGTCTTTAAAAATCATTATTTTTTCGAAGCTCACCAATCCCACCGAGATATACATCAAACGAAAGGTCTATTCAATATCTACACACGCATGCAAGCTAAATCGTCCTGCGTGGTCTGGTTATCGAAATATGGCCATCCAAAGTTATTTCACTGATTCCACAGATTTTTGAGCTTTAACTACCTAACAATGTGCTTGGGTGGCGATATTTCCGAAACCAAGCCTTGTAAAAGGTTGCGGTTTTCAAAATTAATAGTCAATTTTGTAAGAGCTATTCACGGCTGAAAACCAGAAGGTTCTGCGAGGCCTCGTTATCGAAATATGGCCACCCAAAGTGATTTTACTGAAAATTGACCCAAATCTACACAAGTAATCGGATGCGGATGGAGATATTTCCGCAACCAAGGCTCGTAACGGGTTGCAGCTTTAAATTCTGGATAGAGAATTAACAGACCTTTCCATGGATGTGCCAAACTCAAGAATTTATTTTTTTATTAATTTTGGCAAAAATCATGGACACCACTTGTCTTTAAAAATCATTATTTTTTCGAAGCTCACCAATCCCACCGAGATATACATCAAACGAAAGGTCTATTCAATACCTACACACGCATGCAAGCTAAATCGTCCTGCGTGGTCTAGTTATCGAAATATGGCCATCCGAAGTTATTTCACTGATTCCACAGATTTTTTGAGCTTTAACTACTTAACAATGTGCTTGGGTGGCGATATTTCCGAAACCAAGCCTTGTAAAAGGTTGCGGTTTTCAAAATTAATAGTCAATTTTGTAAGAGCTATTCACGGCTGAAAACCAGAAGGTTCTGCGAGGCCTCGTTATCGAAATATGGCCACCCAAAGTGATTTTACTGAAAATTGACCCAAATCTACACAAGTAATCGGATGCGGATGGAGATATTTCCGCAACCAAGGCTCGTAACGGGTTGCAGCTTTCAATTCTGGATAGAGAATTAACAGACCTTTCCATGGATGTGCCAAACTCAAAAATTTATTTTTTAATTAATTTTGGCAAAAATCATGGACTAACCACTTGTCTTTAAAAATCATTATTTTTTCCAAGTTCACCAACCCCACCGAGATATACATCAAACGAAAGGTCTATTCAATACCTACACACGCATGCAAGCTAAATCGTCCTGCGTGGTCTAGTTATCGAAATATGGCCATCCGAAGTTATTTCACTGATTCCACAGATTTTTGAGCTTTAACTACCTAACAATGTGCTTGGGTGGCGATATTTCCGAAACCAAACCTTGTAAAACGTTGCGGTTTTCAAAATTAATAGTCAATTTTGTAAGAGCTATTCACGGCTGAAAACCAGAAGGTTCTGCGAGGCCTCGTTATCGAAATATGGCCACCCAAAGTGATTTTACTGAAAATTGACCCAAATCTACAAAAGTAATCGGATGCGGATGGAGATATTTCCGCAACCAAGGCTCGTAACGGGTTGCAGCTTTCAATTCTGGATAGAGAATTAACAGACCTTTCCATGGATGTGCCGAACTCAAAAATTTATTTTTTTATTAATTTTGGCAAAAATCATGGACTAACCACTTGTCTTTAAAAATCATTATTTTTTCGAAGTTCACCAATCCCACCGAGATATACATCAAACGAAAGGTCTATTCAATACCTACACACGCATGCAAGCTAAATCGTCCTGCGTGGTCTGGTTATCGAAATATGGCCATCCGAAGTTATTTCACTGATTCCACAGATTTTTTGAGCTTTAACTACTTAACAATGTGCTTGGGTGGCGATATTTCCGAAACCAAACCTTGTAAAACGTTGCGGTTTTCAAAATTAATAGTCAATTTTGTAAGAGCTATTCACGGCTGAAAACCAGAAGGTTCTGCGAGGCCTCGTTATCGAAATATGGCCACCCAAAGTGATTTTACTGAAGATTGACCCAAATCTACACAAGTAATCGGATGCGGATGGAGATATTTCCGCAACCAAGGCTCGTAACGGGTTGCAGCTTTAAATTCTGGATAGAGAATTAACAGACCTTTCCATGGATGTGCCAAACTCAAGAATTTATTTTTTTATTAATTTTGGCAAAAATCATGGACACCACTTGTCTTTAAAAATCATTATTTTTTCGAAGCTCACCAATCCCACCGAGATATACATCAAACGAAAGGTCTATTCAATACCTACACACGCATGCAAGCTAAATCGTCCTGCGTGGTCTAGTTATCGAAATATGGCCATCCGAAGTTATTTCACTGATTCCACAGATTTTTTGAGCTTTAACTACTTAACAATGTGCTTGGGTGGCGATATTTCCGAAACCAAGCCTTGTAAAAGGTTGCGGTTTTCAAAATTAATAGTCAATTTTGTAAGAGCTATTCACGGCTGAAAACCAGAAGGTTCTGCGAGGCCTCGTTATCGAAATATGGCCACCCAAAGTGATTTTACTGAAAATTGACCCAAATCTACACAAGTAATCGGATGCGGATGGAGATATTTCCGCAACCAAGGCTCGTAACGGGTTGCAGCTTTCAATTCTGGATAGAGAATTAACAGACCTTTCCATGGATGTGCCGAACTCAAAAATTTATTTTTTTATTAATTTTGGCAAAAATCATGGACCACTTGTCTTTAAAAATCATTATTTTTTCGAAGCTCACCAATCCCACCGAGATATACATCAAACGAAAGGTCTATTCAATACCTACACACGCATGCAAGCTAAATCGTCCTGCGTGGTCTGGTTATCGAAATACGGCCATCCAAAGTTATTTCACTGATTCCACAGATTTTTGAGCTTTAACTACCTAACAATGTGCTTGGGTGGCGATATTTCCGAAACCAAGCCTTGTAAAAGGTTGCGGTTTTCAAAATTAATAGTCAATTTTGTAAGAGCTATTCACGGCTGAAAACCAGAAGGTTCTGCGAGGCCTCGTTATCGAAATATGGCCACCCAAAGTGATTTTACTGAAAATTGACCCAAATCTACACAAGTAATCGGATGCGGATGGAGATATTTCTGCAACCAAGGCTCGTAACGGGTTGCAGCTTTCAATTCTGGATAGAGAATTAACAGACCTTTCCATGGATGTGCCGAACTCAAAAATTTATTTTTAAAATATACGAAAAAGATATTTCGTACAGCTATATCTGTATTTATGAATATACTTTACATGCCTCATTCTTATAAAGTCTGAGATTTATACTTCACAATAATATTATTTTTCATAACGAATAGACTTTGGTTTCTTTATAACTGGTCATAGACTAGATAATTTTTATTGTAAAATTTTTTTATTAATTTTGGCAAAAATCATGGACCACTTGTCTTTAAAAATCATTATTTTTTCGAAGCTCACCAATCCCACCGAGATATACATCAAACGAAAGGTCTATTCAATACCTACACACGCATGCAAGCTAAATCGTCCTGCGTGGTCTGGTTATCGAAATATGGCCATCCGAAGTTATTTCACTGATTCCACAGATTTTTTGAGCTTTAACTACTTAACAATGTGCTTGGGTGGCGATATTTCCGAAACCAAACCTTGTAAAACGTTGCGGTTTTCAAAATTAATAGTCAATTTTGTAAGAGCTATTCACGGCTGAAAACCAGAAGGTTCTGCGAGGCCTCGTTATCGAAATATGGCCACCCAAAGTGATTTTACTGAAAATTGACCCAAATCTACAAAAGTAATCGGATGCGGATGGAGATATTTCCGCAACCAAGGCTCGTAACGGGTTGCAGCTTTCAATTCTGGATAGAGAATTAACAGACCTTTCCATGGATGTGCCGAACTCAAAAATTTATTTTTTTATTAATTTTGGCAAAAATCATGGACCACTTGTCTTTAAAAATCATTATTTTTTCGAAGCTCACCAATCCCACCGAGATATACATCAAACGAAAGGTCTATTCAATACCTACACACGCATGCAAGCTAAATCGTCCTGCGTGGTCTGGTTATCGAAATATGGCCATCCGAAGTTATTTCACTGATTCCACAGATTTTTGAGCTTTAACTACTTAACAATGTGCTTGGGTGGCGATATTTCCGAAACCAAACCTTGTAAAACGTTGCGGTTTTCAAAATTAATAGTCAATTTTGTAAGAGCTATTCACGGCTGAAAACCAGAAGGTTCTGCGAGGCCTCGTTATCGAAATATGGCCACCCAAAGTGATTTTACTGAAAATTGACCCAAATCTACAAAAGTAATCGGATGCGGATGGAGATATTTCCGCAACCAAGGCTCGTAACGGGTTGCAGCTTTCAATTCTGGATACAGAATTAACAGACCTTTCCATGGATGTGCCGAACTCAAAAATTTATTTTTTTATTAATTTTGGCAAAAATCATGGACTAACCACTTGTCTTTAAAAATCATTATTTTTTCGAAGTTCACCAATCCCACCGAGATATACATCAAACGAAAGGTCTATTCAATACCTACACACGCATGCAAGCTAAATCGTCCTGCGTGGTCTAGTTATCGAAATATGGCCATCCGAAGTTATTTCACTGATTCCACAGATTTTTTGAGCTTTAACTACTTAACAATGTGCTTGGGTGGCGATATTTCCGAAACCAAGCCTTGTAAAAGGTTGCGGTTTTCAAAATTAATAGTCAATTTTGTAAGAGCTATTCACGGCTGAAAACCAGAAGGTTCTGCGAGGCCTCGTTATCGAAATATGGCCACCCAAAGTGGTTTTACTGAAAATTGACCCAAATCTACAAAAGTAATCCGATGCGGATGGAGATATTTCCGCAACCAAGGCTCGTAACGGGTTGCAGCTTTCAATTCTGGATAGAGAATTAACAGACCTTTCCATGGATGTGCCGAACTCAAAAATTTATTTTTTTATTAATTTTGGCAAAAATCATGGACTCACTTGTCTTTAAAAATCATTATTTTTTCGAAGCTCACCAATCCCACCGAGATATACATCAAACGAAAGGTCTATTCAATACCTACACACGCATGCAAGCTAAATCGTCCTGCGTGGTCTGGTTATCGAAATATGGCCATCCAAAGTTATTTCACTGATTCCACAGATTTTTGAGCTTTAACTACCTAACAATGTGCTTGGGTGGCGATATTTCCGAAACCAAGCCTTGTAAAAGGTTGCGGTTTTCAAAATTAATAGTCAATTTTGTAAGAGCTATTCACGGCTGAAAACCAGAAGGTTCTGCGAGGCCTCGTTATCGAAATATGGCCACCCAAAGTGATTTTACTGAAAATTGACCCAAATCTACAAAAGTAATCGGATGCGGATGGAGATATTTCCGCAACCAAGGCTCGTAACGGGTTGCAGCTTTAAATTCTGGATAGAGAATTAACAGACTTTTCCATGGATGTGCCGAACTCAAAAATTTATTTTTTTATTAATTTTGGCAAAAATCATGGACTCACTTGTCTTTAAAAATCATTATTTTTTCGAAGCTCACCAATCCCACCGAGATATACATCAAACGAAAGGTCTATTCAATACCTACACACGCATGCAAGCTAAATCGTCCTGCGTGGTCTGGTTATCGAAATATGGCCATCCAAAGTTATTTCACTGATTCCACAGATTTTTGAGCTTTAACTACCTAACAATGTGCTTGGGTGGCGATATTTCCGAAACCAAGCCTTGTAAAAGGTTGCGGTTTTCAAAATTAATAGTCAATTTTGTAAGAGCTATTCACGGCTGAAAACCAGAAGGTTCTGCGAGGCCTCGTTATCGAAATATGGCCACCCAAAGTGATTTTACTGAAAATTGACCCAAATCTACACAAGTAATCGGATGCGGATGGAGATATTTCCGCAACCAAGGCTCGTAACGGGTTGCAGCTTTAAATTCTGGATAGAGAATTAACAGACCTTTCCATGGATGTGCCAAACTCAAGAATTTATTTTTTTATTAATTTTGGCAAAAATCATGGACACCACTTGTCTTTAAAAATCATTATTTTTTCGAAGCTCACCAATCCCACCGAGATATACATCAAACGAAAGGTCTATTCAATACCTACACACGCATGCAAGCTAAATCGTCCTGCGTGGTCTAGTTATCGAAATATGGCCATCCGAAGTTATTTCACTGATTCCACAGATTTTTTGAGCTTTAACTACTTAACAATGTGCTTGGGTGGCGATATTTCCGAAACCAAGCCTTGTAAAAGGTTGCGGTTTTCAAAATTAATAGTCAATTTTGTAAGAGCTATTCACGGCTGAAAACCAGAAGGTTCTGCGAGGCCTCGTTATCGAAATATGGCCACCCAAAGTGATTTTACTGAAAATTGACCCAAATCTACACAAGTAATCGGATGCGGATGGAGATATTTCCGCAACCAAGGCTCGTAACGGGTTGCAGCTTTCAATTCTGGATAGAGAATTAACAGACCTTTCCATGGATGTGCCAAACTCAAAAATTTATTTTTTAATTAATTTTGGCAAAAATCATGGACTAACCACTTGTCTTTAAAAATCATTATTTTTTCCAAGTTCACCAACCCCACCGAGATATACATCAAACGAAAGGTCTATTCAATACCTACACACGCATGCAAGCTAAATCGTCCTGCGTGGTCTGGTTATCGAAATATGGCCATCCAAAGTTATTTCACTGATTCCACAGATTTTTGAGCTTTAACTACCTAACAATGTGCTTGGGTGGCGATATTTCCGAAACCAAGCCTTGTAAAAGGTTGCGGTTTTCAAAATTAATAGTCAATTTTGTAAGAGCTATTCACGGCTGAAAACCAGAAGGTTCTGCGAGGCCTCGTTATCGAAATATGGCCACCCAAAGTGATTTTACTGAAAATTGACCCAAATCTACAAAAGTAATCGGATGCGGATGGAGATATTTCCGCAACCAAGGCTCGTAACGGGTTGCAGCTTTCAATTCTGGATAGAGAATTAACAGACCTTTCCATGGATGTGCCAAACTCAAGAATTTATTTTTTTATTAATTTTGGCAAAAATCATGGACTAACCACTTGTCTTTAAAAATCATTATTTTTTCGAAGCTCACCAATCCCACCGAGATATACATCAAACGAAAGGTCTATTCAATACCTACACACGCATGCAAGCTAAATCGTCCTGCGTGGTCTGGTTATCGAAATATGGCCATCCAAAGTTATTTCACTGATTCCACAGATTTTTGAGCTTTAACTACCTAACAATGTGCTTGGGTGGCGATATTTCCGAAACCAAACCTTGTAAAACGTTGCGGTTTTCAAAATTAATAGTCAATTTTGTAAGAGCTATTCACGGCTGAAAACCAGAAGGTTCTGCGAGGCCTCGTTATCGAAATATGGCCACCCAAAGTGATTTTACTGAAAATTGACCCAAATCTACACAAGTAATCGGATGCGGATGGAGATATTTCCGCAACCAAGGCTCGTAACGGGTTGCAGCTTTCAATTCTGGATAGAGAATTAACAGACCTTTCCATGGATGTGCCGAACTCAAAAATTTATTTTTTTATTAATTTTGGCAAAAATCATGGACCACTTGTCTTTAAAAATCATTATTTTTTCGAAGCTCACCAATCCCACCGAGATATACATCAAACGAAAGGTCTATTCAATACCTACACACGCATGCAAGCTAAATCGTCCTGCGTGGTCTAGTTATCGAAATATGGCCATCCGAAGTTATTTCACTGATTCCACAGATTTTTTGAGCTTTAACTACTTAACAATGTGCTTGGGTGGCGATATTTCCGAAACCAAGCCTTGTAAAAGGTTGCGGTTTTCAAAATTAATAGTCAATTTTGTAAGAGCTATTCACGGCTGAAAACCAGAAGGTTCTGCGAGGCCTCGTTATCGAAATATGGCCACCCAAAGTGATTTTACTGAAAATTGACCCAAATCTACAAAAGTAATCGGATGCGGATGGAGATATTTCCGCAACCAAGGCTCGTAACGGGTTGCAGCTTTAAATTCTGGATAGAGAATTAATAGACCTTTCCATGGATGTGCCGAACTCAAAAATTTATTTTTTTATTAATTTTGGCAAAAATCATGGACTAACCACTTGTCTTTAAAAATCATTATTTTTTCGAAGTTCACCAAACCCACCGAGATATACATCAAACGAAAGGTCTATTCAATACCTACACACGCATGCAAGCTAAATCGTCCTGCGTGGTCTGGTTATCGAAATATGGCCATCCAAAGTTATTTCACTGATTCCACAGATTTTTGAGCTTTAACTACCTAACAATGTGCTTGGGTGGCGATATTTCCGAAACCAAGCCTTGTAAAAGGTTGCGGTTTTCAAAATTAATAGTCAATTTTGTAAGAGCTATTCACGGCTGAAAACCAGAAGGTTCTGCGAGGCCTCGTTATCGAAATATGGCCACCCAAAGTGATTTTACTGAAAATTGACCCAAATCTACAAAAGTAATCGGATGCGGATGGAGATATTTCCGCAACCAAGGCTCGTAACGGGTTGCAGCTTTCAATTCTGGATAGAGAATTAACAGACCTTTCCATGGATGTGCCAAACTCAAGAATTTATTTTTTTATTAATTTTGGCAAAAATCATGGACTAACCACTTGTCTTTAAAAATCATTATTTTTTCGAAGCTCACCAATCCCACCGAGATATACATCAAACGAAAGGTCTATTCAATACCTACACACGCATGCAAGCTAAATCGTCCTGCGTGGTCTAGTTATCGAAATATGGCCATCCGAAGTTATTTCACTGATTCCACAGATTTTTGAGCTTTAACTACCTAACAATGTGCTTGGGTGGTGATATTTCCGAAACCAAACCTTGTAAAACGTTGCGGTTTTCAAAATTAATAGTCAATTTTGTAAGAGCTATTCACGGCTGAAAACCAGAAGGTTCTGCGAGGCCTCGTTATCGAAATATGGCCACCCAAAGTGATTTTACTGAAAATTGACCCAAATCTACAAAAGTAATCGGATGCGGATGGAGATATTTCCGCAACCAAGGCTCGTAACGGGTTGCAGCTTTCAATTCTGGATAGAGAATTAACAGACCTTTCCATGGATGTGCCGAACTCAAAAATTTATTTTTTTATTAATTTTGGCAAAAATCATGGACTAACCACTTGTCTTTAAAAATCATTATTTTTTCGAAGTTCACCAATCCCACCGAGATATACATCAAACGAAAGGTCTATTCAATACCTACACACGCATGCAAGCTAAATCGTCCTGCGTGGTCTGGTTATCGAAATATGGCCATCCGAAGTTATTTCACTGATTCCACAGATTTTTTGAGCTTTAACTACTTAACAATGTGCTTGGGTGGCGATATTTCCGAAACCAAACCTTGTAAAACGTTGCGGTTTTCAAAATTAATAGTCAATTTTGTAAGAGCTATTCACGGCTGAAAACCAGAAGGTTCTGCGAGGCCTCGTTATCGAAATATGGCCACCCAAAGTGATTTTACTGAAAATTGACCCAAATCTACAAAAGTAATCGGATGCGGATGGAGATATTTCCGCAACCAAGGCTCGTAACGGGTTGCAGCTTTCAATTCTGGATAGAGAATTAACAGACCTTTCCATGGATGTGCCAAACTCAAGAATTTATTTTTTTATTAATTTTGGCAAAAATCATGGACTAACCACTTGTCTTTAAAAATCATTATTTTTTCGAAGCTCACAAATCCCACCGAGATATACATCAAACGAAAGGTCTATTCAATACCTACACACGCATGCAAGCTAAATCGTCCTGCGTGGTCTGGTTATCGAAATATGGCCATCCAAAGTTATTTCACTGATTCCACAGATTTTTGAGCTTTAACTACCTAACAATGTGCTTGGGTGGCGATATTTCCGAAACCAAGCCTTGGAAAAGGTTGCGGTTTTCAAAATTAATAGTCAATTTTGTAAGAGCTATTCACGGCTGAAAACCAGAAGGTTCTGCGAGGCCTCGTTATCGAAATATGGCCACCCAAAGTGATTTTACTGAAAATTGACCCAAATCTACAAAAGTAATCGGATGCGGATGGAGATATTTCCGCAACCAAGGCTCGTAACGGGTTGCAGCTTTCAATTCTGGATAGAGAATTAACAGACCTTTCAATGGATGTGCCAAACTCAAGAATTTATTTTTTTATTAATTTTGGCAAAAATCATGGACTAACCACTTGTCTTTAAAAATCATTATTTTTTCGAAGCTCACCAATCCCACCGAGATATACATCAAACGAAAGGTCTATTCAATACCTACACACGCATGCAAGCTAAATCGTCCTGCGTGGTCTGGTTATCGAAATATGGCCATCCGAAGTTATTTCACTGATTCCACAGATTTTTTGAGCTTTAACTACTTAACAATGTGCTTGGGTGGCGATATTTCCGAAACCAAACCTTGTAAAACGTTGCGGTTTTCAAAATTAATAGTCAATTTTGTAAGAGCTATTCACGGCTGAAAACCAGAAGGTTCTGCGAGGCCTCGTTATCGAAATATGGCCACCCAAAGTGATTTTACTGAAAATTGACCCAAATCTACAAAAGTAATCGGATGCGGATGGAGATATTTCCGCAACCAAGGCTCGTAACGGGTTGCAGCTTTCAATTCTGGATAGAGAATTAACAGACCTTTCCATGGATGTGCCAAACTCAAGAATTTATTTTTTTATTAATTTTGGCAAAAATCATGGACTAACCACTTGTCTTTAAAAATCATTATTTTTTCGAAGCTCACCAATCCCACCGAGATATACATCAAACGAAAGGTCTATTCAATACCTACACACGCATGCAAGCTAAATCGTCCTGCGTGGTCTGGTTATCGAAATATGGCCATCCGAAGTTATTTCACTGATTCCACAGATTTTTTGAGCTTTAACTACTTAACAATGTGCTTGGGTGGCGATATTTCCGAAACCAAGCCTTGTAAAAGGTTGCGGTTTTCAAAATTAATAGTCAATTTTGTAAGAGCTATTCACGGCTGAAAACCAGAAGGTTTTGCGAGGCCTCGTTATCGAAATATGGCCACCCAAAGTGATTTTACTGAAAATTGACCCAAATCTACAAAAGTAATCGGATGCGGATGGAAATATTTCTGCAACCAAGGCTCGTAACGGGTTGCAGCTTTCAATTCTGAATAGAGAATTAACAGACCTTTCCATGGATGTGCCAAACTAAAGAATTTATTTTTTTATTAATTTTGGCAAAAATCATGGACTCACTTGTCTTTAAAAATCATTATTTTTTCCAAGTTCACCAACCCCACCGAGATATACATCAAACGAAAGGTCTATTCAATACCTACACACGCATGCAAGCTAAATCGTCCTGCGTGGTCTGGTTATCGAAATATGGCCATCCGAAGTTATTTCACTGATTCCACAGATTTTTTGAGCTTTAACTACTTAACAATGTGCTTGGGTGGCGATATTTCCGAAACCAAGCCTTGTAAAAGGTTGCGGTTTTCAAAATTAATAGTCAATTTTGTGAGAGCTATTCACGGGTGAAAACCAGAAGGTTCTGCGAGGCCTCGTTATCGAAATATGGCCACCCAAAGTGATTTTACTGAAAATTGACCCAAATCTACAAAAGTAATCGGATGCGGATGGAGATATTTCTGCAACCAAGGCTCGTAACGGGTTGCAGCTTTCAATTCTGAATAGAGAATTAACAGACCTTTCCATGGATGTGCCAAACTAAAGAATTTATTTTTTTATTAATTTTGGCAAAAATCATGGACTCACTTGTCTTTAAAAATCATTATTTTTTCGAAGTTCACCAATTCCACCGAGATATACATCAAACGAAAGGTCTATTCAATACCTACACACGCATGCAAGCTAAATCGTCCTGCGTGGTCTGGTTATCGAAATATGGCATTCCAAAGTTATTTCACTGATTCCACAGATATTTGAGCTTTAACTACCTAACAATGTGCTTGGGTGGCGATATTTCCGAAACCAAGCCTTGTAAAAGGTTGCGGTTTTCAAAATTAATAGTCAATTTTGTAAGAGCTATTCACGGCTGAAAACCAGAAGGTTCTGCGAGGCCTCGTTATCGAAATATGGCCACCCAAAGTGATTTTACTGAAAATTGACCCAAATCTACAAAAGTAATCGGATGCGGATGGAGATATTTCCGCAACCAAGGCTCGTAACGGGTTGCAGCTTTCAATTCTGGATAGAGAATTAATAGACCTTTCCATGGATGTGCCGAACTCAAAAATTTATTTTTTTATTAATTTTGGCAAAAATCATGGACTAACCACTTGTCTTTAAAAATCATTATTTTTTCGAAGCTCACCAATCCCACCGAGATATACATCAAACGAAAGGTCTATTCAATACCTACACACGCATGCAAGCTAAATCGTCCTGCGTGGTCTGGTTATCGAAATATGGCCATCCGAAGTTATTTCACTGATTCCACAGATTTTTGAGCTTTAACTACTTAACAATGTGCTTGGGTGGCGATATTTCCGAAGCCAAACCTTGTAAAACGTTGCGGTTTTCAAAATTTATAGTCAATTTTGTGAGAGCTATTCACGGGTGAAAACCAGAAGGTTTTGCGAGGCCTCGTTATCGAAATATGGCCACCCAAAGTGATTTTACTGAAAATCGGATGCGAATGGAGATATTTCCGCAACCAAGGCTCGTAACGGGTTGCAGCTTTCAATTCTGGATAGAGAATTAATAGACCTTTCCATGGATGTGCCGAACTCAAAAATTTATTTTTTTATTAATTTTGGCAAAAATCATGGACTAACTAACCACTTGTCTTTAAAAATCATTATTTTTTCGAAGCTCACCAATCCCACCGAGATATACATCAAACGAAAGGTCTATTCAATACCTACACACGCATGCAAGCTAAATCGTCCTGCGTGGTCTGGTTATCGAAATATGGCCATCCGAAGTTATTTCACTGATTCCACAGATTTTTGAGCTTTAACTACTTAACAATGTGCTTGGGTGGCGATATTTCCGAAGCCAAACCTTGTAAAACGTTGCGGTTTTCAAAATTTATAGTCAATTTTGTAAGAGCTATTCACGGCTGAAAACCAGAAGGTTCTGCGAGGCCTCGTTATCGAAATATGGCCACCCAAAGTGATTTTACTGAAAATTGACCCAAATCTACAAAAGTAATCGGATGCGGATGGAGATATTTCTGCAACCAAGGCTCGTAACGGGTTGCAGCTTTCAATTCTGAATAGAGAATTAACAGACCTTTCCATGGATGTGCCAAACTAAAGAATTTATTTTTTTATTAATTTTGGCAAAAATCATGGACTCACTTGTCTTTAAAAATCATTATTTTTTCCAAGTTCACCAACCCCACCGAGATATACATCAAACGAAAGGTCTATTCAATACCTACACACGCATGCAAGCTAAATCGTCCTGCGTGGTCTGGTTATCGAAATATGGCCATCCGAAGTTATTTCACTGATTCCACAGATTTTTTGAGCTTTAACTACTTAACAATGTGCTTGGGTGGCGATATTTCCGAAACCAAGCCTTGTAAAAGGTTGCGGTTTTCAAAATTAATAGTCAATTTTGTAAGAGCTATTCACGGCTGAAAACCAGAAGGTTCTGCGAGGCCTCGTTATCGAAATATGGCCACCCAAAGTGATTTTACTGAAAATTGACCCAAATCTACAAAAGTAATCGGATGCGGATGGAGATATTTCTGCAACCAAGGCTCGTAACGGGTTGCAGCTTTCAATTCTGAATAGAGAATTAACAGACCTTTCCATGGATGTGCCAAACTAAAGAATTTATTTTTTTATTAATTTTGGCAAAAATCATGGACTCACTTGTCTTTAAAAATCATTATTTTTTCCAAGTTCACCAACCCCACCGAGATATACATCAAACGAAAGGTCTATTCAATACCTACACACGCATGCAAGCTAAATCGTCCTGCGTGGTCTGGTTATCGAAATATGGCCATCCGAAGTTATTTCACTGATTCCACAGATTTTTGAGCTTTAACTACCTAACAATGTGCTTGGGTGGCGATATTTCCGAAACCAAGCCTTGTAAAAGGTTGCGGTTTTCAAAATTAATAGTCAATTTTGTAAGAGCTATTCACGGCTGAAAACCAGAAGGTTCTGCGAGGCCTCGTTATCGAAATATGGCCACCCAAAGTGATTTTACTGAAAATTGACCCAAATCTACAAAAGTAATCGGATGCGGATGGAGATATTTCCGCAACCAAGGCTCGTAACGGGTTGCAGCTTTCAATTCTGGATAGAGAATTAATAGACCTTTCCATGGATGTGCCGAACTCAAAAATTTATTTTTTTATTAATTTTGGCAAAAATCATGGACTAACCACTTGTCTTTAAAAATCATTATTTTTTCGAAGCTCACCAATCCCACCGAGATATACATCAAACGAAAGGTCTATTCAATACCTACACACGCATGCAAGCTAAATCGTCCTGCGTGGTCTGGTTATCGAAATATGGCCATCCGAAGTTATTTCACTGATTCCACAGATTTTTGAGCTTTAACTACTTAACAATGTGCTTGGGTGGCGATATTTCCGAAGCCAAACCTTGTAAAACGTTGCGGTTTTCAAAATTTATAGTCAATTTTGTGAGAGCTATTCACGGGTGAAAACCAGAAGGTTTTGCGAGGCCTCGTTATCGAAATATGGCCACCCAAAGTGATTTTACTGAAAATCGGATGCGGATGGAGATATTTCCGCAACCAAGGCTCGTAACGGGTTGCAGCTTTCAATTCTGGATAGAGAATTAACAGACCTTTCCATGGATGTGCCAAACTCAAAAATTTATTTTTTTATTAATTTTGGCAAAAATCATGGACTAACCACTTGTCTTTAAAAATCATTATTTTTCCGAAGTTCACCAATCCCACCGAGATATACATCAAACGAAAGGTCTATTCAATACTCGTACCTACACACGCATGCAAGCTAAATCGTCCTGCGTGGTCTGGTTATCGAAACCAAGCCTTGTAAAAGGTTGCGGTTTTCAAAATTTATAGTCAATTTTGTAAGAGCTATTCACGGGTGAAAACCAGAAGGTTCTGCGAGGCCTCGTTATTTTTTTATTAATTTTGGCAAAAATCATGGACTAACCACTTGTCTTTAAAAATCATTATTTTTTCGAAGTTCACCAATCCCACCGAGGTATACATCAAACGAAAGGTCTATTCAACACCTACACACGCATGCAAGCTAAATCGTCCTGCGTGGTCTGGTTATCGAAACCAAGCCTTGTAAAAGGTTGCGGTTTTCAAAATTTATAGTCAATTTTGTAAGAGCTATTCACGGCTGAAAACCAGAAGGTTCTGCGAGGCCTCGTTATCGAAATATGGCCACCCAAAGTGATTTTACTGAAAATTGACCCAAATCTACAAAAGTAATCGGATGCGGATGGAGATATTTCCGCAACCAAGGCTCGTAACGGGTTGCAGCTTTCAATTCTGGATAGAGAATTAACAGACCTTTCCATGGATGTGCCAAACTCAAAAATTTATTTTTTTATTAATTTTGGCAAAAATCATGGACTAACCACTTGTCTTTAAAAATCATTATTTTTCCGAAGTTCACCAATCCCACCGAGATATACATCAAACGAAAGGTCTATTCAATACCTACACACGCATGCAAGCTAAATCGTCCTGCGTGGTCTAGTTATCGAAATATGGCCATCCGAAGTTATTTCACTGATTCCACAGATTTTTGAGCTTTAACTACCTAACAATGTGCTTGGGTGGTGATATTTCCGAAACCAAACCTTGTAAAACGTTGCGGTTTTCAAAATTAATAGTCAATTTTGTAAGAGCTATTCACGGCTGAAAACCAGAAGGTTCTGCGAGGCCTCGTTATCGAAATATGGCCACCCAAAGTGATTTTACTGAAAATTGACCCAAATCTACAAAAGTAATCGGATGCGGATGGAGATATTTCCGCAACCAAGGCTCGTAACGGGTTGCAGCTTTCAATTCTGGATAGAGAATTAACAGACCTTTCCATGGATGTGCCGAACTCAAAAATTTATTTTTTTATTAATTTTGGCAAAAATCATGGACTAACCACTTGTCTTTAAAAATCATTATTTTTTCGAAGTTCACCAATCCCACCGAGATATACATCAAACGAAAGGTCTATTCAATACCTACACACGCATGCAAGCTAAATCGTCCTGCGTGGTCTGGTTATCGAAATATGGCCATCCGAAGTTATTTCACTGATTCCACAGATTTTTTGAGCTTTAACTACTTAACAATGTGCTTGGGTGGCGATATTTCCGAAACCAAACCTTGTAAAACGTTGCGGTTTTCAAAATTAATAGTCAATTTTGTAAGAGCTATTCACGGCTGAAAACCAGAAGGTTCTGCGAGGCCTCGTTATCGAAATATGGCCACCCAAAGTGATTTTACTGAAAATTGACCCAAATCTACAAAAGTAATCGGATGCGGATGGAGATATTTCCGCAACCAAGGCTCGTAACGGGTTGCAGCTTTCAATTCTGGATAGAGAATTAACAGACCTTTCCATGGATGTGCCAAACTCAAGAATTTATTTTTTTATTAATTTTGGCAAAAATCATGGACTAACCACTTGTCTTTAAAAATCATTATTTTTTCGAAGCTCACAAATCCCACCGAGATATACATCAAACGAAAGGTCTATTCAATACCTACACACGCATGCAAGCTAAATCGTCCTGCGTGGTCTGGTTATCGAAATATGGCCATCCAAAGTTATTTCACTGATTCCACAGATTTTTGAGCTTTAACTACCTAACAATGTGCTTGGGTGGCGATATTTCCGAAACCAAGCCTTGGAAAAGGTTGCGGTTTTCAAAATTAATAGTCAATTTTGTAAGAGCTATTCACGGCTGAAAACCAGAAGGTTCTGCGAGGCCTCGTTATCGAAATATGGCCACCCAAAGTGATTTTACTGAAAATTGACCCAAATCTACAAAAGTAATCGGATGCGGATGGAGATATTTCCGCAACCAAGGCTCGTAACGGGTTGCAGCTTTCAATTCTGGATAGAGAATTAACAGACCTTTCCATGGATGTGCCAAACTCAAGAATTTATTTTTTTATTAATTTTGGCAAAAATCATGGACTAACCACTTGTCTTTAAAAATCATTATTTTTTCGAAGCTCACCAATCCCACCGAGATATACATCAAACGAAAGGTCTATTCAATACCTACACACGCATGCAAGCTAAATCGTCCTGCGTGGTCTGGTTATCGAAATATGGCCATCCGAAGTTATTTCACTGATTCCACAGATTTTTTGAGCTTTAACTACTTAACAATGTGCTTGGGTGGCGATATTTCCGAAACCAAACCTTGTAAAACGTTGCGGTTTTCAAAATTAATAGTCAATTTTGTAAGAGCTATTCACGGCTGAAAACCAGAAGGTTCTGCGAGGCCTCGTTATCGAAATATGGCCACCCAAAGTGATTTTACTGAAAATTGACCCAAATCTACAAAAGTAATCGGATGCGGATGGAGATATTTCCGCAACCAAGGCTCGTAACGGGTTGCAGCTTTCAATTCTGGATAGAGAATTAACAGACCTTTCCATGGATGTGCCAAACTCAAGAATTTATTTTTTTATTAATTTTGGCAAAAATCATGGACTAACCACTTGTCTTTAAAAATCATTATTTTTTCGAAGCTCACCAATCCCACCGAGATATACATCAAACGAAAGGTCTATTCAATACCTACACACGCATGCAAGCTAAATCGTCCTGCGTGGTCTGGTTATCGAAATATGGCCATCCGAAGTTATTTCACTGATTCCACAGATTTTTTGAGCTTTAACTACTTAACAATGTGCTTGGGTGGCGATATTTCCGAAACCAAGCCTTGTAAAAGGTTGCGGTTTTCAAAATTAATAGTCAATTTTGTAAGAGCTATTCACGGCTGAAAACCAGAAGGTTTTGCGAGGCCTCGTTATCGAAATATGGCCACCCAAAGTGATTTTACTGAAAATTGACCCAAATCTACAAAAGTAATCGGATGCGGATGGAAATATTTCTGCAACCAAGGCTCGTAACGGGTTGCAGCTTTCAATTCTGAATAGAGAATTAACAGACCTTTCCATGGATGTGCCAAACTAAAGAATTTATTTTTTTATTAATTTTGGCAAAAATCATGGACTCACTTGTCTTTAAAAATCATTATTTTTTCCAAGTTCACCAACCCCACCGAGATATACATCAAACGAAAGGTCTATTCAATACCTACACACGCATGCAAGCTAAATCGTCCTGCGTGGTCTGGTTATCGAAATATGGCCATCCGAAGTTATTTCACTGATTCCACAGATTTTTTGAGCTTTAACTACTTAACAATGTGCTTGGGTGGCGATATTTCCGAAACCAAGCCTTGTAAAAGGTTGCGGTTTTCAAAATTAATAGTCAATTTTGTGAGAGCTATTCACGGGTGAAAACCAGAAGGTTCTGCGAGGCCTCGTTATCGAAATATGGCCACCCAAAGTGATTTTACTGAAAATTGACCCAAATCTACAAAAGTAATCGGATGCGGATGGAGATATTTCTGCAACCAAGGCTCGTAACGGGTTGCAGCTTTCAATTCTGAATAGAGAATTAACAGACCTTTCCATGGATGTGCCAAACTAAAGAATTTATTTTTTTATTAATTTTGGCAAAAATCATGGACTCACTTGTCTTTAAAAATCATTATTTTTTCGAAGTTCACCAATTCCACCGAGATATACATCAAACGAAAGGTCTATTCAATACCTACACACGCATGCAAGCTAAATCGTCCTGCGTGGTCTGGTTATCGAAATATGGCATTCCAAAGTTATTTCACTGATTCCACAGATATTTGAGCTTTAACTACCTAACAATGTGCTTGGGTGGCGATATTTCCGAAACCAAGCCTTGTAAAAGGTTGCGGTTTTCAAAATTAATAGTCAATTTTGTAAGAGCTATTCACGGCTGAAAACCAGAAGGTTCTGCGAGGCCTCGTTATCGAAATATGGCCACCCAAAGTGATTTTACTGAAAATTGACCCAAATCTACAAAAGTAATCGGATGCGGATGGAGATATTTCCGCAACCAAGGCTCGTAACGGGTTGCAGCTTTCAATTCTGGATAGAGAATTAATAGACCTTTCCATGGATGTGCCGAACTCAAAAATTTATTTTTTTATTAATTTTGGCAAAAATCATGGACTAACCACTTGTCTTTAAAAATCATTATTTTTTCGAAGCTCACCAATCCCACCGAGATATACATCAAACGAAAGGTCTATTCAATACCTACACACGCATGCAAGCTAAATCGTCCTGCGTGGTCTGGTTATCGAAATATGGCCATCCGAAGTTATTTCACTGATTCCACAGATTTTTGAGCTTTAACTACTTAACAATGTGCTTGGGTGGCGATATTTCCGAAGCCAAACCTTGTAAAACGTTGCGGTTTTCAAAATTTATAGTCAATTTTGTAAGAGCTATTCACGGCTGAAAACCAGAAGGTTCTGCGAGGCCTCGTTATCGAAATATGGCCACCCAAAGTGATTTTACTGAAAATTGACCCAAATCTACAAAAGTAATCGGATGCGGATGGAGATATTTCTGCAACCAAGGCTCGTAACGGGTTGCAGCTTTCAATTCTGAATAGAGAATTAACAGACCTTTCCATGGATGTGCCAAACTAAAGAATTTATTTTTTTATTAATTTTGGCAAAAATCATGGACTCACTTGTCTTTAAAAATCATTATTTTTTCCAAGTTCACCAACCCCACCGAGATATACATCAAACGAAAGGTCTATTCAATACCTACACACGCATGCAAGCTAAATCGTCCTGCGTGGTCTGGTTATCGAAATATGGCCATCCGAAGTTATTTCACTGATTCCACAGATTTTTTGAGCTTTAACTACTTAACAATGTGCTTGGGTGGCGATATTTCCGAAACCAAGCCTTGTAAAAGGTTGCGGTTTTCAAAATTAATAGTCAATTTTGTAAGAGCTATTCACGGCTGAAAACCAGAAGGTTCTGCGAGGCCTCGTTATCGAAATATGGCCACCCAAAGTGATTTTACTGAAAATTGACCCAAATCTACAAAAGTAATCGGATGCGGATGGAGATATTTCTGCAACCAAGGCTCGTAACGGGTTGCAGCTTTCAATTCTGAATAGAGAATTAACAGACCTTTCCATGGATGTGCCAAACTAAAGAATTTATTTTTTTATTAATTTTGGCAAAAATCATGGACTCACTTGTCTTTAAAAATCATTATTTTTTCCAAGTTCACCAACCCCACCGAGATATACATCAAACGAAAGGTCTATTCAATACCTACACACGCATGCAAGCTAAATCGTCCTGCGTGGTCTGGTTATCGAAATATGGCCATCCGAAGTTATTTCACTGATTCCACAGATTTTTGAGCTTTAACTACCTAACAATGTGCTTGGGTGGCGATATTTCCGAAACCAAGCCTTGTAAAAGGTTGCGGTTTTCAAAATTAATAGTCAATTTTGTAAGAGCTATTCACGGCTGAAAACCAGAAGGTTCTGCGAGGCCTCGTTATCGAAATATGGCCACCCAAAGTGATTTTACTGAAAATTGACCCAAATCTACAAAAGTAATCGGATGCGGATGGAGATATTTCCGCAACCAAGGCTCGTAACGGGTTGCAGCTTTCAATTCTGGATAGAGAATTAATAGACCTTTCCATGGATGTGCCGAACTCAAAAATTTATTTTTTTATTAATTTTGGCAAAAATCATGGACTAACCACTTGTCTTTAAAAATCATTATTTTTTCGAAGCTCACCAATCCCACCGAGATATACATCAAACGAAAGGTCTATTCAATACCTACACACGCATGCAAGCTAAATCGTCCTGCGTGGTCTGGTTATCGAAATATGGCCATCCGAAGTTATTTCACTGATTCCACAGATTTTTGAGCTTTAACTACTTAACAATGTGCTTGGGTGGCGATATTTCCGAAGCCAAACCTTGTAAAACGTTGCGGTTTTCAAAATTTATAGTCAATTTTGTGAGAGCTATTCACGGGTGAAAACCAGAAGGTTTTGCGAGGCCTCGTTATCGAAATATGGCCACCCAAAGTGATTTTACTGAAAATCGGATGCGGATGGAGATATTTCCGCAACCAAGGCTCGTAACGGGTTGCAGCTTTCAATTCTGGATAGAGAATTAACAGACCTTTCCATGGATGTGCCAAACTCAAAAATTTATTTTTTTATTAATTTTGGCAAAAATCATGGACTAACCACTTGTCTTTAAAAATCATTATTTTTCCGAAGTTCACCAATCCCACCGAGATATACATCAAACGAAAGGTCTATTCAATACTCGTACCTACACACGCATGCAAGCTAAATCGTCCTGCGTGGTCTGGTTATCGAAACCAAGCCTTGTAAAAGGTTGCGGTTTTCAAAATTTATAGTCAATTTTGTAAGAGCTATTCACGGGTGAAAACCAGAAGGTTCTGCGAGGCCTCGTTATTTTTTTATTAATTTTGGCAAAAATCATGGACTAACCACTTGTCTTTAAAAATCATTATTTTTTCGAAGTTCACCAATCCCACCGAGGTATACATCAAACGAAAGGTCTATTCAACACCTACACACGCATGCAAGCTAAATCGTCCTGCGTGGTCTGGTTATCGAAACCAAGCCTTGTAAAAGGTTGCGGTTTTCAAAATTTATAGTCAATTTTGTAAGAGCTATTCACGGCTGAAAACCAGAAGGTTCTGCGAGGCCTCGTTATCGAAATATGGCCACCCAAAGTGATTTTACTGAAAATTGACCCAAATCTACAAAAGTAATCGGATGCGGATGGAGATATTTCCGCAACCAAGGCTCGTAACGGGTTGCAGCTTTCAATTCTGGATAGAGAATTAACAGACCTTTCCATGGATGTGCCAAACTCAAAAATTTATTTTTTTATTAATTTTGGCAAAAATCATGGACTAACCACTTGTCTTTAAAAATCATTATTTTTCCGAAGTTCACCAATCCCACCGAGATATACATCAACCGAAAGGTCTATTCAATACTCGTACCTACACACGCATGCAAGCTAAATCGTCCTGCGTGGTCTGGTTATCGAAACCAAGCCTTGTAAAAGGTTGCGGTTTTCAAAATTTGTGAAATCCACTGAGTGTTTGGGTCTCTTACTACTAAAAGAATTTAAAAATGATGATAATTTTATCTTTATGAACAGTTTTTTCTAATAACATTCGTTTTTTAAAATTCCTAGTCTATTACATAGGAGCAAGTTCGTGCGACGCAGTCGTGCATTTTATTTTTTGTTCACTCTGGCTAAATCGTCCATCTTCCCGCACCTCTCATCTTCGTCATCGCCACCGAACGATCGTCGACTGCTGACCACTGGGCTTGACCACTGCATACATACACACAATTTAAACATCGCATCGTGGGCGGGTCCAACTAAAACATCGCATAGTAGGCGTATTGAACTCCCACAAATAAACAATTATGAAATTATGATCGATGATCTTTTGAGTGTCATCTCTTGTTATGATCTACCAAATTTAACAACTTAGAATATAAATGCAGGTATTTTGATTTGCCGCCGGTGGTGATTGGAATTTTCTATGCCATCGGTGATTTGCATCTTTGGCAAATGATAATTGTTTTTTAGGTTCATGTTTCATGTTGCGTTGCAACAATCATTATTTTTTCGAAGTTCACCAATCCCACCGAGATATACATCAAATGAAAGGTCTATTCAATACCTACGCACATGCAAGCTAAATCATCCTGCGTGGTCTGGTTATCGAATTATGGAATTATGGTCATCCAAAGTGACTGAAGTGGCTGATATTTTAAACTTCAGGTAAGTAAGCAATTTTTCATATTTATTTGGTGAAAATTAGAGTGAAATTCTACGAATAGTGTTATTAATTATTAAACTTTAAGCTAAACAACAAAAGCTGGTTGAAGTTTCATATCCTTTAATAAAAACAATTCTTTTATGAAATTTCAGACATCAGGGTACTTTCGTCGTTTACTCGGCGTTTCACAGGGCACATTCGGCAACTGACGGGGCACATTCACCATCTGCCGAATTTACCCCAAAGCTAAATATTTAAACGTAATTTATGGTCAGCTTTTTTGTTTTGTTTCTTTTATCGTAGTCATGGGAGATTAGGTTCAACATCTAGATCTCCGACAAAATTTTACTTTAATATCAACTTGATTAACTACTACGCCAAGTAACCACGAAATTTTTTTTTTATTACGTCATGAATTATTGTTTTCCTTTTTTTCGGCGATAAAAATATTATTTTATTTATTGTTATGTATTGTTACGTTATGTTTTTAAGTTCCCTCTTTTATGAAATAAATATTTAAATTTATTTTAATTGATTTTGAATTTTAATTTTGATGGAAAAGGCTTCTGCGCCGAAAGTGCCCCGGGTAAAATGACTTTTTTAATAAAATAAGAAAATATAATTGTTTTATTATAAAGTAATACGAAAAGTTCTTTATTTCATTTTAAAGCCAAAATATTAAAGTTTTATATAGTACGAGTATTAAAGTTTTTTGAATGTGTTAATTAATTTCGTAAATTCGAAGCTTTGAACTTTTGGTGCTGAATGTGCTCCGGTTTACCATACTAATGAATATTCATGAATATTCATAATTTATTATTCTTGAATAATCATTAATATTTATGAATAATCATAAATAGGGGAGAGGTGGGCACCTTCGAAGAGGAATATAAAGAGCTCAGAAGAACAGAAAAACGGCTTCACAGACAAAAGAAATCAGCCTGGGAGAAGAACCTAATCTGTGAAATAGAAAACAGCCGAGAGCGAGGTCCGCACCAGGCGCGGAAGTTCTACCAATCCGTCCGAAACATGACGCAGTACACACCACGCTGCACATATTGCAAGGACGGAGAGGGAAATCTGATCACCGATCCTGAAAGCATACTGGAGCGATGGGAAGTGTACTTTAATAAATTGCTAAATAGTCAGCTCACTGCAGAAGTGCCCCATATATAAGAAGGGAGATGTCACAACGTGCAGCAATTATAGAGGTATCACGTTGTTGAGTACCGCCTATAAGATACTCTCCTCTATCCTACAAGACCGGATAATCCCATACGCTAAAACCGTTATCGGACAATATCAGTGTGGTTTCATTCCAGGCAAATCAACAACTGATCAGATCTTTACCCTTAGGCAGGCGATGGAAAAATGTCTAGAATTTAACATCCCAACATACCATCTGTTTATAGACTTTAAGGCCGCCTATGATAGCATAGCCAGGGTAGAACTTTATAAAGCCATGAGAGAATTCGGCATCCCAAATAAATTGACACGACTATGTAGGTTGACCATGACCAACGTAACAAGCCAAGTAAAAATAGCCGGATTGCTATCCAGACCAATCAACATCTTTAATGGACTCCGACAAGGGGACGGTTTGGCCTGCCTCCTCTTCAACCTGGCGTTGGAGAAAGCAATCCGTGACTCTGGCACGGCAACAAGAGGGACCATCGTCAACAGGTCCAGCCAGTTACTGGCTTACGCAGACGAAATCGACATCATCGGAAGAACCGAACAAGCTGTACACGATTCCTTCATCCAGATCGAGCAGGCGGCACAAAATCTGGGGCTGCACATTAGTGAAGGTAAAACAAAGTACATGGTGGCGTCGAATGCGAGAGGAACAGTTGGTCAAACAAACAATCAAGGTAGCGGAGCACGAATTTGAAGTGGTGCAATCCTTTAAATACCTTGGGTCAATAGTAGCAGCCGATAACAATATAGAAGAAGAAATACGCGGGCGGCTTCTCAAATCCAACAGAGCCTACTATAGTCTGTCAAAGCTCTTCAAATCCAGAAATCTCACCATAACTTCAAAACTGCTGCTGTACAGGACCATGGTCCTGCCAGTACTCACATATGGATCCGAGACTTGGGTGCTTAGCAAAAGGCACTCCGACCTCTTAGCTGCGTTCGAGAGAAAAGTCTTAAGGAGAATTGTTGGCCCCATATGTGAGGAAGGACGATTCCGGAGACGGTACAATCATGAATTGTACGCAATCTACCTAGAAGCAGATATCGTGACAAACATTAAGCTCGGTAGACTCCGGTGGGCAGGGCACCTAGCTTGCATGAGCGAAGAGGAACCTGCTCTGAAAGTTCTTTGTGGTACATTCTATGGTAGACGACAGCGTGGTAGACCATGCTTGCGCTGGAGAGATGGCGTAGACCAGGACGCCCGAAGCCTTGGGGTGCGCAACTGGATGGCGTCGGATTTTGCCCCATGTATGGGGCAGTTTTGAACTTGGAAGGGGCACTTTTGAACAGTGATATTATTTTTTTTTACTGAATAAAAGAAGTTTTAAATTTAATTTTAATTTTAATTTTTTAATAAGAACTTATCAATAAAACTCAAAATTAAAACTTTTGTTATATTATATTCATGTATTTGTAGAAAAAAAATCTAAAACTTGGATTTTTAAGTAAAAGCTGGATTTTTAGTGAATGAGAATAAGCTTAAGCTAGCTGTGAATCACAAAAGTAAGTAAGCACATCTTAGCTTAAACATCATTTTCTTCAAACAATCGATAGTAATGTTAAAAAAAACTTAATATTTTTGTCTATAATTGATATGTATTTCGAACTAAAAAGTAACATTTCAAATAAAAATGTAAAGAAAACTTAAGAAATATTCGACTTAAACTTAAAATAATAAAATGCAGGACTGGTTCGCACGAACTTGCTCCTATGCAATAGACTAGGAATTTTAACGAATGTTATTGGAGAAAACTGTTCATAAGGATAAAATTAAGTTTTTAAATTCTTTTAGTAGTAAGAGACAAAAACAGAATGATGCAAATATGAATTTATGCAAGAACAAAAATTATAAGTCGTTGTAGTAATTTCTTAAAAAAAAGCTTTCATATACAAACTTTTTAAAGTTTTTATTATTATTCGAATAAAAAATAAATTTACAAAAAGAAATATTGAGCCGTTTCGGAGATATCGAATTTTCAAAACAAGATAAAAAATGATTTTTTTTTTTTTAAATTCAATAAATATTTATATTAAAGTTTTTAAATGCAATGTGTTTTATACTTTTTAGAAGCTTCCCTATACAAAATTTCATTAAGATCCGTTATGTGGATAATGAGAAACTCAAAATTCGAAAAAATGTTTTTTTTTTATTAAATTAAAGATCGTGAAAATTAATTGAAAATTCTAGGCCCCGTTTTCGAGAAAAATACGATTTTTGAAAACCATTTTTTTTTTAATTTTTTAGAATTTTTGTATGGTAGGTGCCTTTATTTTTAGGTAAAATAATTTTTTTTCTCACATCTTGCAGATTATATTGAGAAAATTTTATTTATCAAGTTTAAAAAAAATCTAGCTTGGGGTTTTCGAAATATAGAGTTTTAGAAAAAAATTTTGATTTTTTTTTTAAATCCAAACAATTTTTTTTTGAAAATTTGAATACACAATTCTATTAATGTGTTTGGGAAGCTTTAGCAAAAAAAAAAATAATCAAAATCGGTTGTAACGTTTTTGATAAAATCAAAAACAAAAAAATGGTTCCATGGGGGGTACCCTCAATAACCATTTTTCGGCATTTTTTTAACCATTACCTTGCTTTAACTAAACGAAAATTTTTTGTATTTTTGTTTTTAAAATCTTTCGAACAGTTTTTGAGAAAAAAAAAATATTTATAAAATTTCGAAAAAAAATTCGTATGGCAGGTACCGTTATTTTTGGTCTTAAAAAAAAAATAAAAAAACGTGTGGGGGGAAAAATCAAAACCCATATCTACCAAGTTTGAAAAAAATCGGCTGAGCCGTTTAGGCTTCAGTCGAACCGACAGACAGACAGACACACAGAATTGCGAGACCCACTTTTTTAGTCTTCGCTATCATCGTATTGTCAACTTTAATCAAAATCTCGAGTTCGATTTTTTTACGAATGCATAACTTGCCTTATATAGTACCTATAAGTCGCAAGTAATAAGAAATTTATATCACAAAAGTAAGTAAGTTCAAATAAACCTTGAATTTATTACAGTTATTTGTAAATCTTATCCATTATCTCATCCAAACACAGTCTATTTGGTTCATTGTTGCCAACGCTTCTAGCACTACGGACACGGAGACATTTGAATAAACTTCTCAAAAGAGAATGGACCTATTGCAGTTCTTTGGTTTTAGCAATTGAAAGTATGGTCAGTGAGAAATTCCAGAGTTTCTACAAATTCGAAACTGACGAAGCCGTTGAAGCGGCAATAGCAGCATTTTCACATCCAGAATTCAAAAATAGATGGCTTTCTTGTGTCGACCTGAATGTCCAGGTAAATATGCTAACTACAAGCATTCAAGGCAGCTGTACAAGAAGAACTTCCTAAAACACGACCATTAGACACAAAAGAAGGAATACTCAATGTTCAATCACGTTCTGATTTGTTTTTTGATTTCGGTTCGGAGAATGAAGTTGATACGCAAGTGTCAAATTATTTCAACTATACAAGCAGAAGTTTGGATAGCTTAAAACCTTATCCAGAGATCTTAAAGGTTTTTATGAAATATAATTCCAAAGTGTCATCGTTTTCGATTAGGGAACAAATGTCCGAAAGTCAGATTGCCGAACATGTCTTGATTTCAGACAATAATCGAGATAAAAATTTTGAGAAAAAAATATGGCTAAAAACTATAAAAATTTATTTTAGTCTGACGATTTATGTATGTGATACAAACTATTGTTTAATTAATATGATTTAAATGTGATGTAAGATATTAAAAAATGATGTTTAATTGATGTTCTTATTTATTTATTACAAACTATTATCAGCACTAATCGGCTATCTGATCTGATCAGACGTTCTCACCTGTGCGGTACAAAAATAAAAGTAAAAATTCATAAAAAACATCGATCAACTTCTTCTGTTGAAGACATTTTGTCTTTCAACACGAAAACCCGTAAAATGAATTCTCAAGACGTTAATTCAAAAAAGTTTGGTTATTACACTCCCTTGCAGTGTATGCCAGAACCAGATGACATTGAATGTGAAGATGTGATTACCCAAACTGTGGAAAAAAAATTAAAATTCCTTCAATTTGTGTTCTACAAATAACTTGTGAATTAAAATCAAAAAATATGCAATTTTTTACACACGACCTTCCATCAGTGAGATCTCTAAAAGTTGTACTTTATGGACTCGACGAAGTTCCAATAGATAAACTAAAAACTGAACTAATTTCTCTCGGTTTAAAGTGCCAAAATACTCGTATAAAATTAATCAAAAAACAGCACAGCCAATTCATCGACATTTTTTATATTGTGTTTCTTGAAAGTGGTTCCGTGAGGTTAGCTGATCTCAAGAAAAAAAATTAAATCCCAAATAAAATGGGATTTCGCAAGACGTAAAGCACAAACATTTACACAGTGTTTCAATTGTCAGATGTTCGGCCACGGCGAAAAAAATTGCCACATCAAAACTCATTGCGCGATCTGTTCCGAGCCACACGAAACAAGCAAATGCAGCTCTGACAACATCAAGTGCGCCAACTGCAATGAAACTCACATTTCAACTGACCCGCTTGCCCGAGTAGAAAGAGTTTTTTTGATTTAAGAGCGAAGCTCTCTGCAAAAAATAAAAGACAATCGACAATGATTATACCAAAGAACTCACATCAAATGTATGTACATAATATCACCAATTTCCCCCCACTTCAGCCTCAACATAAGGGTCCCACGCAAGCTTTACCGGTGTCAACTGCAGCCGATAGCAACGTTTGGACCAACAACATCATCAGCAACGCTGGCACACAAAAGGTAAATGACCTTTTCTCGTTGGAAGAGATTAATGCTTTAACTGCCGAGATGATTACGCTTCTTGGTAAATGCAACAGTAAAGCTGATCAGTTCAATACAATTGCACAATTAGCTATTAAGTATTTGTATAAGTCCAAGTAATGAGTGAGACATCTATGAAAATAATTTGTTGGAATGCTAAAAGCATTCGATGTAAATACAGTCGACTCCCTCTAAGTCGAACTTTCACGGGATATCAAAACTAGTTCGAGTTAGAGGGAGTTTTAGAAAAATTCGAGTTAGAGAGAGTTTTTTTTAATGATTTATTGAATTAAATAACAAATAAAATAAATAAAGCTAAGTTTCTTGCTTTTATCGCTCATTAGTTCATAACTATGTATTATAAAAAAAAATATTTTTTCAACTTAATTATTCAAAAAAAATTGTAATTGAAATTTGTAATGTATTGCAATTGGAATCTCACCGCCACGTTCCCCTTCTCTTTTCCAATGCACAGAACCACAATGATTTAAGAGAACTTCAGTGATATAGTTTTACTGCTTTCAAATAAAGCACAAAATGTTTGGAAGTTGGAATGAAACGGAATCCAACCAACAAATGCTTTTTTTTATTGCCTTCCAATTTTTTTATGAATATCTTTTTAGGAAGAAATTTTTATGTTTGATAATAACATTTTAAATTGCGTGTGTAGCACACTGACATGACGGTGACGGCGCAGGCGATGCAACATAGAGAATCAAAGTGTTTGAATGTGAGCTTGATGTTTTAATAAGAATTACAAACAATAACGAGTTGGGATTTGAGAGATTTTTTTTTTATCTTTTTTTATTTATTATTTATTTATTTATTTTAATTAAGACTGATTAATGTACTTTCTTATTAATTTGTCTATTTATTAACTTGTTTATTTATTTATTTAAGGATCTAGATAAAAATTTTGAGAGAAAAATATGGCTAAAAACTATAAAAATTTATTTTAGTCTGACGATTTATGTATGTATGTGATACAAACTATTGTTTAATTAATATGATTTAAATGT
>OZ007557.1:39258245-39283245 GCA_963931855.1 Philhelius festivus
CGATTCTGTTGCTAACGAATCCCTTTTCAAAAAATATGGTCTAATATCTACCGAAATATGCTCCGGCCATCCGTTTGTAACATATTTATAAACCTCCATCAAGACCTTATCCCTCTTTGTTTCCTGAAGTACATCTTCTAGCTTCAGCGGGAATTCAGACGTATTCAAAGAATTTATACTATCGTCCTCAACTTCCGTGCCTGCCGAAAGCGGCAACCTCGATAATGCGTCTGCATTCCCCATCTGCGAAGACTTCCTGTACTTAATAGAATACTTATACATAGATAGTATAATGGCCCATCGTTGCAGCCTACTTGCTGCCACCGAGGGTATATCCTTTTTCTCACCGAAGATAGCTTGCAGTGGCTGGTGGTCACTATAAATTGTAAAATTTATCCCATAGATATACTTGTGAAACTTTTTGATCGCAAACACGATGGCCAAAGCTTCTCTATGTAGTTGTGAGTAGTTCCTCTCGGCCAAACTAAGTGTGCTGGAGACAAACATCACTGGTCGTTCTACACCGTCAATTAAATGAGACAAGACTGCCCCCACACCATACGGACTAGCGTCTGCGGAAATTATTATTGGTTTCCTAGGATCGTAGGGCGTTAAAACATCAATCGCCAATACCAATTCTTTACTTTTCTCAAACGCAATTTTATGATTCTCATTCCAAATCCAAGGCTTATTGATCGAAGTCAATTCATACAAAATTGCAAGTTCGCCAGATAAATTTGGAATACACTTGTTATAGTAATTGATCATACCTAGATACGATTTCAATTGAGTTTTATTTGCAGGTTCAGGTGCTTTAAATACTGCTTCCAACTTTTCCATACTCGGTTTAATGCCTTGCGAATTAATAGAGTAACCCAAGTACTCAATTTCCTCTTTTAAAAACTCGCATTTATTCAAGTTAACCTTAACATTGAACTCAAGAAACCTGTCTAACACCGCCAATAAATTACGCATACAATCTTCTCTATCTTTACCGCCTACAAGTATATCATCAAAATAAATGTGAACCATCTCTAGTCCCTTTAAGATTTCACTTATAATACCGGAAAATATTTGCGGTGCTGTTTTCAATCCGAAAACCAGTCTTGTAAACTTAAACAACCCAACGTGGGTATTAACTGTCATCAATTCCTGTGATCGTTCTGACAATGGAACCTGCAAATATGCACCTGTTAAATCTAATTTGCAAAAATATTTCCAACCCGCCAACCCTGCCAAAATATCGTCAATTCTGGGTATTACCGTGTGCTCTATCTCTACAAATCTATTTACTGTTCTTTTACAATTTACGCACAACCTGATTGACCCATCTCCTTTATTAACGATCACTAACGGACTAGCCCATCTACTTCTCTTTACTGGAACTAAGACACCTTCACCACATAATCTTTCTATCTCTTGCTTAACCTTATCTCTTAATCCGAAAGGAACGGTGTATGCTTTGCAGAATATTGGATAAGCATCATCCACAATATCAATTTCTGCCTTATAATGTTTGACAACCGATTCATTGCTTTTAGAAAAAATTAACTTGTATTTATTAATAATATTTTCTGGAATTTCATTCAATGTATCAACTTTAGCTATCATTCCACATTTACCAACAAAGAATTTTCTCCATTCTGGGTATATAACCTCTATCCAATTTCTTCCTAATAATGCTTTAAAGATATGCTTACTTTTAATAACAATCAAATCAAGAACATGCACGACTTTATTAATTTTCACATGCACAGAAATTTTTCCAGCTACAACAACGCTATCACCTGATAAAAGTTTCAGAGGTATATTTTCTTTAATTATTTCACAATGTTGAAAATATTTTAAATAATCCGACTCATGACACACAGTTACACAAGCACCCGTATCGACTTCCATTTCAACCATTTTACCTTCGATACATATCTCAATTGATAAAGCTCTTTTTCCACAATATTCCATATAACTAAAATAACGTAAACCAAACGAATTTATTTCGGAATCGTCTTCAACATTATTCACATTATTTGTTACTCTACTTTTCTTAAGAAAACAATATTTAGCATAATGCCCTATTTTGCCACAATAAAAACATCTAACACCCTTCCTATTTCTGGTGATGCTTCTATCCCGTGAGCCATGCATTGTTCTCTGCTGATGTTGTTGTTTGATCTGCCTAAGATCATGAACTTGTGAATTTTTTCGCTCTGCCTGTTGCGAGGGGCTACATCGACTAGGCCAGTAGTTTCTGTTGTTGTTGCTGCTTTTTCGTTGGTGATTCGTGACATAATTAACGTTACTGCTACTGCCTCTCATGATATCGATATTGTTGTTGCTCATTTCCATACAAAGAGCAATTTCTGATGCTTTCTCTAATGTTTTTAAACCACTTTCATTTAAGAGGCGGTTTTGAATTTTTGAGTCACTTAAACCACACACAAATTGTATTAAGAGTGCCCTATCCAAGAAAGTCTCAAATTCACACTCATTAGCCATTTGTTTCAGTTCAACTATATAGTCACTAATATTTTCACTCTGTTTCTGTAATCTCTTAAAGAATTTAAAGCTTTCCACTAAACTGTTCTTTTTTGGAGCGAAATGTAATTTAAGCTTTTCAATCAATTTTATATAAGTAAAATCTGTTTCAAATTTTGGCGCAATTAATGATAATAGGATTTTATATAAATCTGGACCACCAAGGCTTACAAGCAATGACACTTTTTCTGAATCCATTATAACTTTATTTAAAGAAAGTAAATGATCCAATCTTCGTGCATACATATTGAAATCTTCACCTAATGTGAATGATTCGATTGTACCCATAAATAATTTTGCACTTTCGGTCATTTCGCCACTTATTTTGTTATATTTCGATATGAATTATAAAAATATTCCGTCCGATTATTCCCAGTTTTTAGCCAATTATTTTAACTTATATACATATATATATATATACGTCGATCACGCGGTACTGAATTTTAATTTTCCTCGTCGCCACTGAAATGTCTTTAACCCAATAAAAGGACGACTTGAGATCTCGGCTTAGACTAAACATATTTTATTAAAACAAAAGTTCTTATACTCGTACATAAGGGCTTACACACTAACTTAAACTAAAAGAAAGAGAGTGAGATTAGTACTTGTATTATATATCTCATTTCCGAAACAAGCCTTGTAAAAGGTTGCGGTTTTCAAAATGTATAGTCAATTTTGTAAGAGCTATTCACGGGTGAAAACCAGAAGGTTCTGCGAGGCCTCGTTATCGAAATATGGCCACCCAAAGTGATTTTACTGAAAATTGACCCAAATCTACAAAAGTAATCGGATGCGGATGGAGATATTTCCGCAACCAAGGCTCGTAACGGGTTGCAGCTTTCAATTCTGGATAGAGAATTAACAGACCTTTCCATGGATGTGCCAAACTCAAAAATTTATTTTTTTATTAATTTTGGCAAAAATCATGGACTAACCACTTGTCTTTAAAAATCATTATTTTTTCCAAGTTCACCAATCCCACCGAGATATACATCAAACGAAAGGTCTATTCAATACCTACACACGCATGCAAGCTAAATCGTCCTGCGTGGTCTGGTTATCGAAATATGGCCATCCGAAGTTATTTCACTGATTCCACAGATTTTTGAGCTTTAACTACCTAACAATGTGCTTGGGTGGCGATATTTCCGAAACCAAACCTTGTAAAACGTTGCGGTTTTCAAAATTTATAGTCAATTTTGTAAGAGCTATTCACGGGTGAAAACCAGAAGGTTCTGCGAGGCCTCGTTATCGAAATATGGCCACCCAAAGTGATTTTACTGAAAATTGACCCAAATCTACACAAGTAATCGGATGCGGATGGAGATATTTCCGCAACCAAGGCTCGTAACGGGTTGCAGCTTTCAATTCTGGATAGAGAATTAACAGACCTTTCCATGGATGTGCCAAACTCAAAAATTTATTTTTTTATTAATTTTGGCAAAAATCATGGACTAACCACTTGTCTTTAAAAATCATTATTTTTTCGAAGTTCACCAATCCCACCGAGATATACATCAAACGAAAGGTCTATTCAATACACGCATGCAAGCTAAATCGTCCTGCGTGGTCTGGTTATCGAAATATGGCCATCCAAAGTTATTTCACTGATTCCACAGATTTTTGAGCTTTAACTACTCGTACCTAACAATGTGCTTGGGTGGCGATATTTCCGAAACCAAGCCTTGTAAATGCTTGCGGTTTTCAAAATGTATAGTCAATTTTGTAAGAGCTATTCACGGGTGAAAACCAGAAGGTTCTGCGAGGCCTCGTTATCGAAATATGGCCACCCAAAGTGATTTTACTGAAAATTGACCCAAATCTACAAAAGTAATCGGATGCGGATGGAGATATTTCCGCAACCAAGGCTCGTAACGGGTTGCAGCTTTCAATTCTGGATAGAGAATTAACAGACCTTTCCATGGATGTGCCGAACTCAAAAATTTATTTTTTTATTAATTTTGGCAAAAATCATGGACTTGTCTTTAAAAATCATTATTTTTTCGAAGTTCACCAATCCCACCGAGATGTACATCAAACGAAAGGTCTGTTCAATACCTACACACGCATGCAAGCTAAATCGTCCTGCGTGGTCTGGTTATCGAAATATGGCCATCCAAAGTTATTTCACTGATTCCACAGATTTTTGAGCTTTAACTACCTAACAATGTGCTTGGGTGGCGATATTTCCGAAACCAAGCCTTGGAAAAGGTTACGGTTTTCAAAATTAATAGTCAATTTTGTAAGAGCTATTCACGGGTGAAAACCAGAAGGTTCTGTGAGGCCTCGTTATCGAAATATGGCCACCCAAAGTGATTTTACTGAAAATTGACCCAAATCTACAAAAGTAATCGGATGCGGATGGAGATATTTCCGCAACCAAGGCTCGTAACGGGTTGCAGCTTTCAATTCTGGATAGAGAATTAACAGACCTTTCCATGGATGTGCCAAACTCAAAAATTTATTTTTTTATTAATTTTGGCAAAAATCATGGACTAACCACTTGTCTTTAAAAATCATTATTTTTCCGAAGTTCACCAATCCCACCGAGATATACATCAAACGAAAGGTCTATTCAATACTCGTACCTACACACGCATGCAAGCTAAATCGTCCTGCGTGGTCTGGTTATCGAAATATGGCCATCCAAAGTTATTTCACTGATTCCACAGATTTTTGAGCTTTAACTACCTACCTAACAATGTGCTTGGGTGGCGATATTTCCGAAACCAAGCCTTGTAAAAGGTTGCGGTTTTCAAAATTTATAGTCAATTTTGTAAGAGCTATTCACGGGTGAAAACCAGAAGGTTCTGCGAGGCCTCGTTATTTTTTTATTAATTTTGGCAAAAATCATGGACTAACCACTTGTCTTTAAAAATCATTATTTTTTCGAAGTTCACCAATCCCACCGAGGTATACATCAAACGAAAGGTCTATTCAACACCTACACACGCATGCAAGCTAAATCGTCCTGCGTGGTCTGGTTATCGAAACTAAGCCTTGTAAAAGGTTGCGGTTTTCAAAATTTATATTCAATTTTGTAAGAGCTATTCACGGGTGAAAACCAGAAGGTTCTGCGAGGCCTCGTTATTTTTTTATTAATTTTGGCAAAAATCATGGACTAACCACTTGTCTTTAAAAATCATTATTTTTTCGAAGTTCACCAATCCCACCGAGATATACATCAAACGAAAGGTCTATTCAATACACGCATGCAAGCTAAATCGTCCTGCGTGGTCTGGTTATCGAAATATGGCCATCCAAAGTTATTTCACTGATTCCACAGATTTTTGAGCTTTAACTACCTAACAATGTGCTTGGGTGGCGATATTTCCGAAACCAAGCCTTGGAAAAGGTTGCGGTTTTCAAAATTTATAGTCAATTTTTTAAGAGCTCTTCACGGCTGAAAACCAAAAGGTTCTGCGAGGCCTCGTTATCGAAATATGGCCACCCAAAGTGATTTTACTGAAAATTGACCCAAATCTACAAAAGTAATCGGATGCGGATGGAGATATTTCCGCAACCAAGGCTCGTAACGGGTTGCAGCTTTTAATTCTGGATAGAGAATTAACAGAGCTTTCCATGGATGTGCCGAACTCAAAAATTTATTTTTTTATTAATTTTGGCAAAAATCATGGACTAACACTTGTCTTTAAAAATCATTATTTTTTCGAAGTTCACCAATCCCACCGAGATGTACATCAAACGAAAGGTCTGTTCAATACCTACACACACATGCAAGCCAAATCGTCCTGCGTGGTCTGGTTATCGAAATATGGCCATCCAAAGTTATTTCACTGATTCCACAGATTTTTGAGCTTTAACTACCTAACAATGTGCTTGGGTGGCGATATTTCCGAAACCAAGCCTTGTAAAAGGTTGCGGTTTTCAAAATTTATAGTCAATTTTGTAAGAGCTATTCACGGGTGAAAACCAGAAGGTTCTGCGAGGCCTCGTTATTTTTTTATTAATTTTGGCAAAAATCATGGACTAACCACTTGTCTTTAAAAATCATTATTTTTCCGAAGTTCACCAATCCCACCGAGATATACATCAAACGAAAGGTCTATTCAATACTCGTACCTACACACGCATGCAAGCTAAATCGTCCTGCGTGGTCTGGTTATCGAAATATGGCCATCCAAAGTTATTTCACTGATTCCACAGATTTTTGAGCTTTAACTACCTACCTAACAATGTGCTTGGGTGGCGATATTTCCGAAACCAAGCCTTGTAAAAGGTTGCGGTTTTCAAAATTTATAGTCAATTTTGTAAGAGCTATTCACGGGTGAAAACCAGAAGGTTCTGCGAGGCCTCGTTATTTTTTTATTAATTTTGGCAAAAATCATGGACTAACCACTTGTCTTTAAAAATCATTATTTTTTCGAAGTTCACCAATCCCACCGAGGTATACATCAAACGAAAGGTCTATTCAACACCTACACACGCATGCAAGCTAAATCGTCCTGCGTGGTCTGGTTATCGAAACCAAGCCTTGTAAAAGGTTGCGGTTTTCAAAATTTATAGTCAATTTTGTAAGAGCTATTCACGGGTGAAAACCAGAAGGTTCTGCGAGGCCTCGTTATTTTTTTATTAATTTTGGCAAAAATCATGGACTAACCACTTGTCTTTAAAAATCATTATTTTTTCGAAGTTCACCAATCCCACCGAGGTATACATCAAACGAAAGGTCTATTCAACACCTACACACGCATGCAAGCTAAATCGTCCTGCGTGGTCTGGTTATCGAAATATGGCCACCCAAAGTGATTTTACTGAAAATTGACCCAAATCTACAAAAGTAATCGGATGCGGATGGAGATATTTCCGCAACCAAGGCTCGTAACGGGTTGCAGCTTTCAATTCTGGATAGAGAATTAACAGACCTTTCCATGGATGTGCCAAACTCAAAAATTTATTTTTTTATTAATTTTGGCAAAAATCATGGACTAACCACTTGTCTTTAAAAATCATTATTTTTCCGAAGTTCACCAATCCCACCGAGATATACATCAAACGAAAGGTCTATTCAATACTCGTACCTACACACGCATGCAAGCTAAATCGTCCTGCGTGGTCTGGTTATCGAAATATGGCCATCCAAAGTTATTTCACTGATTCCACAGATTTTTGAGCTTTAACTACCTACCTAACAATGTGCTTGGGTGGCGATATTTCCGAAACTAAGCCTTGTAAAAGGTTGCGGTTTTCAAAATTTATAGTCAATTTTGTAAGAGCTATTCACGGGTGAAAACCAGAAGGTTCTGCGAGGCCTCGTTATTTTTTTATTAATTTTGGCAAAAATCATGGACTAACCACTTGTCTTTAAAAATCATTATTTTTTCGAAGTTCACCAATCCCACCGAGGTATACATCAAACGAAAGGTCTATTCAACACCTACACACGCATGCAAGCTAAATCGTCCTGCGTGGTCTGGTTATCGAAACCAAGCCTTGTAAAAGGTTGCGGTTTTCAAAATTTATAGTCAATTTTGTAAGAGCTATTCACGGGTGAAAACCAGAAGGTTCTGCGAGGCCTCGTTATTTTTTTATTAATTTTGGCAAAAATCATGGACTAACCACTTGTCTTTAAAAATCATTATTTTTTCGAAGTTCACCAATCCCACCGAGGTATACATCAAACGAAAGGTCTATTCAACACCTACACACGCATGCAAGCTAAATCGTCCTGCGTGGTCTGGTTATCGAAACCAAGCCTTGTAAAAGGTTGCGGTTTTCAAAATTTATAGTCAATTTTGTAAGAGCTATTCACGGGTGAAAACCAGAAGGTTCTGCGAGGCCTCGTTATTTTTTTATTAATTTTGGTAAAAATCATGGACTAACCACTTGTCTTTAAAAATCATTATTTTTTCGAAGTTCACCAATCCCACCGAGGTATACATCAAACGAAGGGTCTATTCAACACCTACACACGCATGCAAGCTAAATCGTCCTGCGTGGTCTGGTTATCGAAACCAAGCCTTGTAAAAGGTTGCGGTTTTCAAAATTTATAGTCAATTTTGTAAGAGCTATTCACGGGTGAAAACCAGAAGGTTCTGCGAGGCCTCGTTATTTTTTTATTAATTTTGGCAAAAATCATGGACTAACCACTTGTCTTTAAAAATCATTATTTTTTCGAAGTTCACCAATCCCACCGAGGTATACATCAAACGAAAGGTCTATTCAACACCTACACACGCATGCAAGCTAAATCGTCCTGCGTGGTCTGGTTATCGAAACTAAGCCTTGTAAAAGGTTGCGGTTTTCAAAATTTATAGTCAATTTTGTAAGAGCTATTCACGGCTGAAAACCAGAAGGTTCTGCGAGGCCTCGTTATTTTTTTATTAATTTTGGCAAAAATCATGGACTAACCACTTGTCTTTAAAAATCATTATTTTTTCGAAGTTCACCAATCCCACCGAGGTATACATCAAACGAAAGGTCTATTCAACACCTACACACGCATGCAAGCTAAATCGTCCTGCGTGGTCTGGTTATCGAAATATGGCCATCCAAAGTTATTTCACAGATTCCACAGATTTTTGAGCTTTAACTACCTAACAATGTGCTTGGGTGGCGATATTTCCGAAACCAAGCCTTGTAAAAGGTTGCGTTTTTCAAAATTTATAGTCAATTTTGTATGAGCTATTCACGGCTGAAAACCAGAAGGTTCTGCGAGGCCTCGTTATCGAAATATGGCCACCCAAAGTGATTTTACTGAAAATTGACCCAAATCTACAAAAGTAATCGGATGCGGATGGAGATATTTCCGCAACCAAGGCTCGTAACGGGTTGCAGCTTTCAATTCTGGATAGAGAATTAACAGACCTTTCCATGGATGTGCCAAACACAAAAATTTATTTTTTTATTAATTTTGGCAAAAATCATGGACTAACCACTTGTCTTTAAAAATCATTATTTTTCCGAAGTTCACCAATCCCACCGAGATATACATCAAACGAAAGGTCTATTCAATACTCGTACCTACACACGCATGCAAGCTAAATCGTCCTGCGTAGTCTGGTTATCGAAATATGGCCATCCAAAGTTATTTCACAGATTCCACAGATTTTTGAGCTTTAACTACCTACCTAACAATGTGCTTGGGTGGCGATATTTCCGAAACCAAGCCTTGTAAAAGGTTGCGGTTTTCAAAATTTATAGTCAATTTTGTAAGAGCTATTCACGGCTGAAAACCAGAAGGTTCTGCGAGGCCTCGTTATTTTTTTATTAATTTTGGCAAAAATCATGGACTAACCACTTGTCTTTAAAAATCATTATTTTTTCGAAGTTCACCAATCCCACCGAGGTATACATCAAACGAAAGGTCTATTAAACACCTACACACGCATGCAAGGTAAATCGTCCTGCGTGGTCTGGTTATCGAAATATGGCCACCCAAAGTGATTTTACTGAAAATTGACCCAAATCTACAAAAGTAATCGGATGCGGATGGAGATATTTCCGCAACCAAGGCTCGTAACGGGTTGCAGCTTTCAATTCTGGATAGAGAATTAACAGACCTTTCCATGGATGTGCCAAACACAAAAATTTATTTTTTTATTAATTTTGGCAAAAATCATGGACTAACCACTTGTCTTTAAAAATCATTATTTTTCCGAAGTTCACCAATCCCACCGAGATATACATCAAACGAAAGGTCTATTCAATACTCGTACCTACACACGCATGCAAGCTAAATCGTCCTGCGTAGTCTGGTTATCGAAATATGGCCATCCAAAGTTATTTCACAGATTCCACAGATTTTTGAGCTTTAACTACCTACCTAACAATGTGCTTGGGTGGCGATATTTCCGAAACCAAGCCTTGTAAAAGGTTGCGGTTTTCAAAATTTATAGTCAATTTTGTAAGAGCTATTCACGGGTGAAAACCAGAAGGTTCTGCGAGGCCTCGTTATTTTTTTATTAATTTTGGCAAAAATCATGGACTAACCACTTGTCTTTAAAAATCATTATTTTTTCGAAGTTCACCAATCCCACCGAGGTATACATCAAACGAAAGGTCTATTCAACACCTACACACGCATGCAAGCTAAATCGTCCTGCGTGGTCTGGTTATCGAAACCAAGCCTTGTAAAAGGTTGCGGTTTTCAAAATTTATAGTCAATTTTGTAAGAGCTATTCACGGGTGAAAACCAGAAGGTTCTGCGAGGCCTCGTTATTTTTTTATTAATTTTGGCAAAAATCATGGACTAACCACTTGTCTTTAAAAATCATTATTTTTTCGAAGTTCACCAATCCCACCGAGGTATACATCAAACGAAAGGTCTATTCAACACCTACACACGCATGCAAGCTAAATCGTCCTGCGTGGTCTGGTTATCGAAACCAAGCCTTGTAAAAGGTTGCGGTTTTCAAAATTTATAGTCAATTTTGTAAGAGCTATTCACGGGTGAAAACCAGAAGGTTCTGCGAGGCCTCGTTATTTTTTTATTAATTTTGGCAAAAATCATGGACTAACCACTTGTCTTTAAAAATCATTATTTTTTCGAAGTTCACCAATCCCACCGAGGTATACATCAAACGAAAGGTCTATTCAACACCTACACACGCATGCAAGCTAAATCGTCCTGCGTGGTCTGGTTATCGAAACCAAGCCTTGTAAAAGGTTGCGGTTTTCAAAATTTATAGTCAATTTTGTAAGAGCTATTCACGGGTGAAAACCAGAAGGTTCTGCGAGGCCTCGTTATTTTTTTATTAATTTTGGCAAAAATCATGGACTAACCACTTGTCTTTAAAAATCATTATTTTTTCGAAGTTCACCAATCCCACCGAGGTATACATCAAACGAAAGGTCTATTCAACACCTACACACGCATGCAAGCTAAATCGTCCTGCGTGGTCTGGTTATCGAAATATGGCCATCCAAAGTTATTTCACAGATTCCACAGATTTTTGAGCTTTAACTACCTAACAATGTGCTTGGGTGGCGATATTTCCGAAACCAAGCCTTGTAAAAGGTTGCGTTTTTCAAAATTTATAGTCAATTTTGTATGAGCTATTCACGGCTGAAAACCAGAAGGTTCTGCGAGGCCTCGTTATCGAAATATGGCCACCCAAAGTGATTTTACTGAAAATTGACCCAAATCTACAAAAGTAATCGGATGCGGATGGAGATATTTCCGCAACCAAGGCTCGTAACGGGTTGCAGCTTTCAATTCTGGATAGAGAATTAACAGACCTTTCCATGGATGTGCCAAACACAAAAATTTATTTTTTTATTAATTTTGGCAAAAATCATGGACTAACCACTTGTCTTTAAAAATCATTATTTTTCCGAAGTTCACCAATCCCACCGAGATATACATCAAACGAAAGGTCTATTCAATACTCGTACCTACACACGCATGCAAGCTAAATCGTCCTGCGTAGTCTGGTTATCGAAATATGGCCATCCAAAGTTATTTCACAGATTCCACAGATTTTTGAGCTTTAACTACCTACCTAACAATGTGCTTGGGTGGCGATATTTCCGAAACCAAGCCTTGTAAAAGGTTGCGGTTTTCAAAATTTATAGTCAATTTTGTAAGAGCTATTCACGGCTGAAAACCAGAAGGTTCTGCGAGGCCTCGTTATTTTTTTATTAATTTTGGCAAAAATCATGGACTAACCACTTGTCTTTAAAAATCATTATTTTTTCGAAGTTCACCAATCCCACCGAGGTATACATCAAACGAAAGGTCTATTAAACACCTACACACGCATGCAAGGTAAATCGTCCTGCGTGGTCTGGTTATCGAAATATGGCCACCCAAAGTGATTTTACTGAAAATTGACCCAAATCTACAAAAGTAATCGGATGCGGATGGAGATATTTCCGCAACCAAGGCTCGTAACGGGTTGCAGCTTTCAATTCTGGATAGAGAATTAACAGACCTTTCCATGGATGTGCCAAACTCAAAAATTTATTTTTTTTATTAATTTTGGCAAAAATCATGGACTAACCACTTGTCTTTAAAAATCATTATTTTTCCGAAGTTCACCAATCCCACCGAGATATACATCAAACGAAAGGTCTATTCAATACTCGTACCTACACACGCATGCAAGCTAAATCGTCATGCGTGGTCTGGTTATCGAAATATGGCCATCCAAAGTTATTTCACTGATTCCACAGATTTTTGAGCTTTAACTACCTACCTAACAATGTGCTTGGGTGGCGATATTTCCGAAACCAAGCCTTGTAAAAGGTTGCGGTTTTCAAAATTTATAGTCAATTTTGTAAGAGCTATTCACGGGTGAAAACCAGAAGGTTCTGCGAGGCCTCGTTATTTTTTTATTAATTTTGGCAAAAATCATGGACTAACCACTTGTCTTTAAAAATCATTATTTTTCCGAAGTTCACCAATCCCACCGAGATATACATCAAACGAAAGGTCTATTCAATACACCCAGAGAAAAACAACATCATAAAATTAAGTAGGAAAGTATTTAAAATTACGTTGCTATAACTTTTGATTTATACGCTTTAATTTAAAAAAATACGATCAACTTTGTTTCAAATAAGAAAAATGTTTAATTAATCACAGTATAGTTAAACACCATTGAATTAATGTTTTTCTATTTTGAAATGTAATCGAGGCATTTTCGTTGTTCATTTAAAGACGTTTGATATTTTATTTATTTGAATTAAACTTGAAACTTAATACATCAAAATGGTAACTTATTTGATTTTCTTTCCTTTTTGAATCGTATACATAATTCACTTTGAACCAATGTTAAAGTACAACAAATCAAAGTTGTAATCCTTTTGACTTGTGAATGATAACAGTAAACATTTTGTATAAGAAAGAAATCATATGTATATGTGTTCACGGCTGTCGTTGTTGCGGGTCGAGGAAAATGTATCTGCCATTCTCTTTAGAGCTTGTGAGCTGTACTTATTGTGAAGTGTTACCGAACGTTATAATAATAAAATAAATTAAAATAATTCAAGTAGTGGACGAATGCGGACAGCTTCGAAGTTTAATTTATTCTAATCCTGCTAACGAAAACAACCGCGACGATTCCGCAAAGCTGCATGAAGATCTGGAACTATACTTATTCAGAAATTTGAAGGTAACATTAAACTATTTTTTTTTTCTTATTATATAAATTTTATTCAAGTTCCGAATTGATGACGAAACCCTCTCAGAGATCTCCAAAGTGGCAAATTGGCAGTGCCAAAATTGCAACAATTCTGATTCCCGTCAACACCAACCTCAAGTTTAAAATCATTTCTTAAAATTGTAAGTATACATACATACATTTTTCTCAATATAAAAATTAAAATGTAATATATATTTTATAGGATATTTTTAAACTTTTTAACTCATCATCGAAAGGGAAATCATTGATCCAGTCTTTACAATCCCTCCACTACACTTGTATCAAATTAATAATGGCAAGACTTACATACATTATGTAAGACACAAATATTTTTAAATTTTGTTTGTTGTTTTGTTATTAAGTTAGTTTATAAGAATTTTTTTATTATTTTATTTACAATAAAAAGAAAATACTTTTGCAAAAATAATTGTTTTTAATCGATTTGAATATACGAGGAGTGAGAATGACTTTAAATCAATGAATGCTAGTAAATATTATTAAATTGTTTGTAATTGATTTATTCACGATATCTATTTACTTTAAACGCAAAGCGTGTTTAAAATCAATTGATATTTTTTTGAATCAAATGCGAATCGTATTTAAAACTATAATGGCGCTTTTCAATTTAAAGTTACTTAGTAATTAATGTAAATATGTTTCTAATTGATTTATTCCCGATATCTATTTACTTTAAACGCAAAGCGTGTTTAAAATTAATTGATATTTTTTTGAATCAAATGCGGATCGTATTTAAAACTATAATGCTACAACTTTAAATCATATTGGTTTCAAATTTGATTTGAAATGAAGTAGAGAATCACTTTTCATTGATTAACAACTTTGATTTAAATATTTTCGGCATTAGAGCCAAATCATATTGGTTTTACTTTGATTCAAAGTTGTTTTTTTTTATTTTACGTGCTTTTTTCTCTGGGTGTACCTACACACGCATGCAAGCTAAATCGTCTTGCGTGGTCTGGTTATCGGAATATGGCCATCCGAAGTTATTTCACTGATTCCACAGATTTTTGAGCTTTAACTACCTAACAATGTGCTTGGGTGGCGATATTTCCGAAACCAAGCCTTGTAAAAGGTTGCGGTTTTCAAAATTTGTGAAATCCACTGAGTGTTTGGGTCTCTTACTAAAAAGAATTTAAAAATGATGATAATTTTATCTTTATGAACAGTTTTTTCTAATAACATTCGTTTTTTAAAATTCCTAGTCTATTACATAGGAGCAAGTTCGTGCGACGCAGTCGTGCATTTTATTTTTCGTTCACTCTGGCTAAATCGTCCATCTTCCCGCACCTCTCATCTTCGTCATCGCCACCGAACGATCGTCGACTGCTGACCACTGGGCTTGACCACTGCATACATGCACACAATTTAAACATCGCATCGTGGGCGGGTCCAACTAAAACATCGCATAGTAGGCGTATTGAACTCCCACAAATAAACAATTATGAAATTATGATCGATGATCTTTTGAGTGTCATCTCTTGTTATGATCTACCAAATTTAACAACTTAGAATATAAATGCAGGTATTTTGATTTGCCGCCGGTGGTGATTGGAATTTTCTATGCCATCGGTGATTTGCATCTTTGGCAAATGATAATTGTTTTTTAGGTTCATGTTTCATGTTGCGTTGCAACAATCATTATTTTTTCGAAGTTCACCAATCCCACCGAGATATACATCAAATGAAAGGTCTATTCAATACCTACGCACATGCAAGCTAAATCATCCTGCGTGGTCTGGTTATCGAATTATGGAATTATGGTCATCCAAAGTGACTGAAGTGGCTGATATTTTAAACTTCAGGTAAGTAAGCAATTTTTCATATTTATTTGGTGAAAATTAGAGTGAAATTCTACGAATAGTGTTATTAATTATTAAACTTTAAGCTAAACAACAAAAGCTGGTTGAAGTTTCATATCCTTTAATAAAAACAATTCTTTTATGAAATTTCAGACATCGGGGTACTTTCGTCGTTTATTCGGCGTTTCACAGGGCACATTCGGCAACTGACGGGGCACATTCACCATCTGCCGAATTTACCCCAAAGCTAAATATTTAAACGTAATTTATGGTCAGCTTTTTTGTTTTGTTTCTTTTATCGTAGTCATGGGAGATTAGGTTCAACATCTAGATCTCCGACAAAATTTTACTTTAATATCAACTTGATTAACTACTACGCCAAGTAACCACGAAATTTTTTTTTTATTACGTCATGAATTATTGTTTTCCTTTTTTTCGGCGATAAAAATATTATTTTATTTATTGTTATGTATTGTTACGTTATGTTTTTAAGTTCCCTCTTTTCTTTTATGAAATAAATATTTAAATTTATTTTAATTGATTTTGAATTTTAATTTTGATGGAAAAGGCTTCTGCGCCGAAAGTGCCCCGGGTAAAATGACTTTTTTAATAAAATAAGAAAATATAATTGTTTTATTATAAAGTAATACGAAAAGTTCTTTATTTTATTTTAAAGCCAAAATATTAAAGTTTTATATAGTACGAGTAATAAAGTTTTTTGAATGTGTTAATTAATTTCGTAAATTCGAAGCTTTGAACTTTTGGTGCTGAATGTGCTCCGGTTTACCATACTAATGAATATTCATGAATATTCATAATTTATTATTCTTGAATAATCATTAATATTTATGAATAATCATAAATAGGGGAGAGGTGGGCACCTTCGAAGAGGAATATAAAGAGCTCAGAAGAACAGAAAAACGGCTTCACAGACAAAAGAAATCAGCCTGGGAGAAGAACCTAATCTGTGAAATAGAAAACAGCCGAGAGCGAGGTCCGCACCAGGCGCGGAAGTTCTACCAATCCGTCCGAAACATGACGCAGTACACACCACGCTGCACATATTGCAAGGACGGAGAGGGAAATCTGATCACCGATCCTGAAAGCATACTGGAGCGATGGGAAGTGTACTTTAATAAATTGCTAAATAGTCAGCTCACTGCAGAAGTGCCCCATATATAAGAAGGGAGATGTCACAACGTGCAGCAATTATAGAGGTATCACGTTGTTGAGTACCGCCTATAAGATACTCTCCTCTATCCTACAAGACCGGATAATCCCATACGCTAAAACCGTTATCGGACAATATCAGTGTGGTTTCATTCCAGGCAAATCAACAACTGATCAGATCTTTACCCTTAGGCAGGCGATGGAAAAATGTCTAGAATTTAACATCCCAACATACCATCTGTTTATAGACTTTAAGGCCGCCTATGATAGCATAGCCAGGGTAGAACTTTATAAAGCCATGAGAGAATTCGGCATCCCAAATAAATTGACACGACTATGTAGGTTGACCATGACCAACGTAACAAGCCAAGTAAAAATAGCCGGATTGCTATCCAGACCAATCAACATCTTTAATGGACTCCGACAAGGGGACGGTTTGGCCTGCCTCCTCTTCAACCTGGCGTTGGAGAAAGCAATCCGTGACTCTGGCACGGCAACAAGAGGGACCATCGTCAACAGGTCCAGCCAGTTACTGGCTTACGCAGACGAAATCGACATCATCGGAAGAACCGAACAAGCTGTACACGATTCCTTCATCCAGATCGAGCAGGCGGCACAAAATCTGGGGCTGCACATTAGTGAAGGTAAAACAAAGTACATGGTGGCGTCGAATGCGAGAGGAACAGTTGGTCAAACAAACAATCAAGGTAGCGGAGCACGAATTTGAAGTGGTGCAATCCTTTAAATACCTTGGGTCAATAGTAGCAGCCGATAACAATATAGAAGAAGAAATACGCGGGCGGCTTCTCAAATCCAACAGAGCCTACTATAGTCTGTCAAAGCTCTTCAAATCCAGAAATCTCACCATAACTTCAAAACTGCTGCTGTACAGGACCATGGTCCTGCCAGTACTCACATATGGATCCGAGACTTGGGTGCTTAGCAAAAGGCACTCCGACCTCTTAGCTGCGTTCGAGAGAAAAGTCTTAAGGAGAATTGTTGGCCCCATATGTGAGGAAGGACGATTCCGGAGACGGTACAATCATGAATTGTACGCAATCTACCTAGAAGCAGATATCGTGACAAACATTAAGCTCGGTAGACTCCGGTGGGCAGGGCACCTAGCTTGCATGAGCGAAGAGGAACCTGCTCTGAAAGTTCTTTGTGGTACATTCTATGGTAGACGACAGCGTGGTATGTAGTGTATGTGTACTTTACACCACAAGTGTTATTAAATCTTCAGTATTTATCACTCTCAGCATTTGTAAGCAGGTATGAATAAATCAGTTGTCATTCAGACTCACAGCAACCGGCGTGTTCCATTTAAACGATTTGTATCAAACACTACATGGTGGCAGCGGTGGGATCAACCGCGGTAAATTAAAGTAAAAAAAAAACATTTTTTTCTTTTACGAAGAAATCATCGTAATCGGTTAATATGGCAACTACTCCTCCGCCGACCGCAAGTAGCAGCTTCACAGTGCGATGCCCAGATCCCTTTCCTTTTAGTAACCCATCCGAATGGACAAAGTGGAAGAGAAGATTTGAAAGATTTCGCATTGCTTCGAAATTGGACAAGTCCACACCAGAAGAACAAGTAAATACGTTGATTTATTTGATGGGTGACCAGGCGGATGAGGTGTTCCTCACTTTAAAGTTTGAGGCAGAAGCTGATAAGAAAAATTACAATAAAGTCATGCAAGCATTTTCAAATCATTTTGTTGTAAAAACTAATGTTATTTATGAAAGGGCTAAATTTAATCTTAGAGAACAGTTAGAGGGAGAATTAATAGAGGATTTCATTACAGATTTATACAGCCTCTCTGAAAATTGTAATTATGGTAATCTGCGAGAAGAAATGATTCGTGATAAAATAGTTGTAGGGGTACGTGACCGGAGGCTATCAGAAAAGTTACAACTAGAAACGGGATTGACTTTGGAAAAAGCTATAACCGAGGTACGTCAACATCAAGCAGTGCGAATGCAACAGAAAGAGCTTTCTAGCTCATCGGTACATAAAATATCAGTGGGAAATTATCGTGGAAATAACAGATCGAAAACTGACAGAGAAAAAAATGATAACGTTAGACCAACAAACGAGCACGTACATAGAAACAGTTCACCTAAAAAAAAGACATGTATGTGGTGTGGATCAAACGAAGTACATAAACGGAATTTCTGTCCAGCTAAAAATGCACAATGCTTTAAATGTGGGAAGCGAAGTCATTTCGCTAAAGTATGCATGGCATTCAACCGTAATACCAATACCAATGTCAACCAAATTGACGTCATCGATAATGATGCTGATTCTAACCAAGATGAAGACGACACATTTTTCATTGGGAATTTGACAATCAATCAAATTAACAAAAATAGTTCTTGGTATGCGAATGTTAATGTTAATAATCATGAAGTAAAATTTATGATTGACACTGGGTCGCCAGTAGATGTAATATCAGAAGAGGTTTTTGGCATTAAATTTAAAAACATTGAGCTTAATTCACCGAACAAAACAATTAGTGGGCCAGACGGGTCTAATTTGAAAGTTGTTGGAATGTTCGACGCAGTTATTAAATACAAAAACAAAGAATGCAAAACTGTTGTTTATGTCATACGCAATTTTAGATCATCGCTACTTAGTTTACAAACAAGTGAAAATCTAGGTTTAATAGCCAAAGGAAAACTATTCTGTCTAAACGATCAATCCACATCCAGTGTGGTGGTAGAAGAGGAATTCCCAGATATTTTTGATGGACTTGGTTGTTTTAAGAATGTCGAGTACAATATAAAGCTAAAGAAAGATGCTGTCCCACATCAAATTTTTACAGCAAGACGAGTTCCAATAGCAGTGCACGAGAAGCTAAAGAAAAAAATTCACGAGATGATGGATCTCAAAGTCATTAGAAAAGTTAATGAACCAACAGCGTGGTGTTCCCCATTGGTAGTTGTGGTTAAGTCAGACGGTGACATAAGACCCTGTGTGGATTTAACAAAATTAAACCTAGCAGTGGAAAGGGAAATACTTTGTATGCCAACCGTAGACTACACTTTAGCTCAGCTGGCCGGGGCAAAATATTTTTCAAAGCTTGATGCAAACTCAGGGTTTTGGCAGGTGAGATTGGGGAAAGAGTCGCAATTGCTTACTACATTTCTTACTCCATTCGGAAGATATTGTTATTTGCGATTACCTTTCGGAATATCCTCAGCCCCTGAGATTTTTCAAAAACATATGCAATCCATTCTTACAAATATTGCTGGCGTTGCTTGTCAAATGGATGACATATTAACTTATGCATCAAGCATGGTTGAGCATGATCGGATTCTCCGCAAAGTGCTACAAAGATTGTAGGAAAATGGCGTTACTTTGAACAGGAACAAATGTGTGATTGGTGTAACATCTTTGAAATTTCTTGGGCACATAATTGATAGCCGCGGCATTCAACCATGCAATTCAAAAATAGAAGCTATTACAGATTACCCCCAACCAAGAAACGTTACTGAATTAAAAAGGTTCCTCGGCATGGTAAACTTTTTAGGTAAGTTTGTTCCATTTCTTTCTGACATTTGTTCACCACTCAACGAGCTATTAAAAAATAATACAAAGTTTCAATGGGAGTCAGTCCAAGAAAGTGCATTCAAAAAGTTAAAGGAAATGCTAACATGTGCCCCGATCTTGAAGTTGTATAATCCTCATCACAAAACCATAATTTCTTCGGATGCCTCATCGTATGGGCTTGGTTCTGTACTCTTGCAAGTAGATGAAAATCAAAACATACGACCAGTTGCTTATGCTTCCAGAACCCTCACCGATACTGAAAAAGGATATGCACCCATCGAAAAAGAAGCTTTGGCACTTACTTGGGCTGCAGTCAACAAATTTCCAGAGTTCCTTATTGGTATTCATTTCAGTATAGAGACAGATCATAAACCGTTGGTGTCGATTTTTTCAAAGAAGAATATAGATGATCTAACAGCTCGCCTCCAGAGCTTTCGCATGAAAATGATGAGGTATACCTATGATATTTACTATACAGCCGGGAAGTTTCTAGTAGCCGCCGATGCGCTTTCACGCCATCCCTTGAAAAATGATAACAACAACGATGAGTCATTAGAAGAAGAGACCAAAGCTTTTGTAAATTCAATTGTTGAGAATCTACCTGCAAACCCTGATAAACTTAAGGCGATAGTGGAGGCCCAGAAGGAAGATACCATTTTGAAACAAGTAAGGAATTTTTGTTTAAATGGCTGGCCAGACCGTTACAAAATTGAGTCAACTTTTCGTACATTTTTTAATGACCGACATTCTCTGTCTGTAAACAACGACATATTAATGCATGGGTGCAGAATGGTAATTCCAAATAGCCTACGAGAAGAAATTTTAGAAAAAATACACCTTGGCCATCTTGGTATTGTTAAATGTAAGGCAAGAGCAAAAGATTCGGTATGGTGGCCTAACTATACAAGAGACATTGAAAACTACATTAAACGATGCTCAATATGCATACAGCAAATAATCCCCCGACATGAGAGTATTGTTACAGGCGATTTACCAAACAGGCCATGGAAAATTGTTGGTATAGACTTATTTTTTCATAATTCTAATGCGTATCTAATTGTAAGCGATTATTTCTCGAGGTACCCTGAAATAGCACTTTTGGAAAATCAAACCTCCCTCTGTGTCATTAATCACATCAAATCAATTTTCAGCAGGCATGGTATTCCAGATGTTGTTAGATCGGACAACGGTGGACAATTTCAAACAATTAATCAGTCTAAGTTCGCAAAGTTCGCTCTCGAATGGGGGTTCCAGCATATAACTTCAACGCCAAGGTATCCCCAAAGCAATGGGTTCATCGAGTCATCGGTTAAAACAGTTAAATCACTCCTGAAGAAAAACAATGATCCCTATCTGGCCTTAATGGAATATCGATCCACCCCCTTATCAAATGGAATTTCGCCAGCGGAGATGTTAATGGGCAGGAAAATCCGAACAGTTCTGCCCATTGTTGAAAAACAACTTTGCCCCAATTATGATTTACGTGACGTCATAGCAAAAAATAAACACCAACAAGAAAAACGAGCTTTGGACTACAACAAACGACATGGTGTGATCAAACGCGACGATTTCAAACCGGGTGAAGTTGTATGGATTAGAGATTTGGGTTTATGGGGGCGTATTGAAAAATCAGCAGGTACTCCTCGATCTTATCACGTTGGTACTAACCGAGGAACTTTTCGCCGGAACTCATTTCAACTAACTCATGGCAGACGTAATGATATTCCATATGTTCCAGATGAAGTAAATTTAACACCAAAGGAATCCAAGATAAACGATTTTGGGACCTCGGGAGCTGAAAGTATTGATCACCAACAAATCAATCCAACAAAGCAAAGTGAACGGTTTGTAGGTATCACGAGATCAGGACGAATGGTACACAAACCAGATCGATATGTTCCATAGTCCTATTAATTTTTTTTTTATATTGAATTATCATGTTTATATTTCTTTATCAAAATTTCTTTACTTAAATTATGAATTTTGGAAAAATACTTTACTTGAATTATTCTAAGTAGTGTAAAAGAATCATATTTTATTTTCCTTTATAAAAAAAAAAAAAAAAAAAAAAAACAAAAAAAAAACTATTGAATTATATAATTTGTTGCTGTCTGTTGACAAAACTTAAGGGGGAGATGTAGTGTATGTGTACTTTACACCACAAGTGTTATTAAATCTTCAGTATTTATCACTCTCAGCATTTGTAAGCAGGTATGAATAAATCAGTTGTCATTCAGACTCACAGCAACCGGCGTGTTCCATTTAAACGATTTGTATCAAACACTACATGGTAGACCATGCTTGCGCTGGAGAGATGGCGTAGACCAGGACGCCCGAAGCCTTGGGGTGCGCAACTGGATGGCGTCGGATTTTGCCCCATGTATGGGGCAGTTTTGAACTTGGAAGGGGCACTTTTGAACAGTGATATTATTTTTTTTTACTGAATAAAAGAAGTTTTAAATTTAATTTTAATTTTAATTTTTTAATAAGAACTTATCAATAAAACTCAAAATTAAAACTTTTGTTATATTATATTCATGTATTTGTAGAAAAAAAATCTAAAACTTGGATTTTTAAGTAAAAGCTGGATTTTTAGTGAATGAGAATAAGCTTAAGCTAGCTGTGAATCACAAAAGTAAGTAAGCACATCTTAGCTTAAACATCATTTTCTTCAAACAATCGATAGTAATGTTAAAAAAAACTTAATATTTTTGTCTATAATTGATATGTATTTCGAACTAAAAAGTAACATTTCAAATAAAAATGTAAAGAAAACTTAAGAAATATTCGACTTAAACTTAAAATAATAAAATGCAGGACTGGTTCGCACGAACTTGCTCCTATGCAATAGACTAGGAATTTTAACGAATGTTATTGGAGAAAACTGTTCATAAGGATAAAATTAAGTTTTTAAATTCTTTTAGTAGTAAGAGACAAAAACAGAATGATGCAAATATGAATTTATGCAAGAACAAAAAAATTTTTAGGTAAAATAATTTTTTTTCTCACATCTTGCAGATTATATTGAGAAAATTTTATTTATCAAGTTTAAAAAAAATCTAGCTTGGGGTTTTCGAAATATAGAGTTTTAGAAAAAAATTTTGATTTTTTTTTAAAATCCAAACAATTTTTTTTTGAAAATTTGAATACACAATTCTATTAATGTGTTTGGGAAGCTTTAGCAAAAAAAAAAATAATCAAAATCGGTTGTAACGTTTTTGATAAAATCAAAAACAAAAAAATGGTTCCATGGGGGGTACCCTCAATAACCATTTTTCGGCATTTTTTTAACCATTACCTTGCTTTAACTAAACGAAAATTTTTTGTATTTTTGTTTTTAAAATCTTTCGAACAGTTTTTGAGAAAAAAAAATATTTATAAAATTTCGAAAAAAAATTCGTATGGCAGGTACCGTTATTTTTGGTCTTAAAAAAAAAAATAAAAAAACGTGTGGGGGGAAAAATCAAAACCCATATCTACCAAGTTTGAAAAAAATCGGCTGAGCCGTTTAGGCTTCAGTCGAACCGACAGACAGACAGACACACAGAATTGCGAGACCCACTTTTTTAGTCTTCGCTATCATCGTATTGTCAACTTTAATCAAAATCTCGAGTTCGATTTTTTTACGAATGCATAACTTGCCTTATATAGTACCTATAAGTCGCAAGTAATAAGAAATTTATATCACAAAAGTAAGTAAGTTCAAATAAACCTTGAATTTATTACAGTTATTTGTAAATCTTATCCATTATCTCATCCAAACACAGTCTATTTGGTTCATTGTTGCCAACGCTTCTAGCACTACGGACACGGAGACATTTGAATAAACTTCTCAAAAGAGAATGGACCTATTGCAGTTCTGTGGTTTTAGCAATTGAAAGTATGGTCAGTGAGAAATTCCAGAGTTTCTACAAATTCGAAACTGACGAAGCCGTTGAAGCGGCAATAGCAGCATTTTCACATCCAGAATTCAAAAATAGATGGCTTTCTTGTGTCGACCTGAATGTCCAGGTAAATATGCTAACTACAAGCATTCAAGGCAGCTGTACAAGAAGAACTTCCTAAAACACGACCATTAGACACAAAAGAAGGAATACTCAATGTTCAATCACGTTCTGATTTGTTTTTTGATTTCGGTTCGGAGAATGAAGTTGATACGCAAGTGTCAAATTATTTCAACTATACAAGCAGAAGTTTGGCTAGCTTAAAACCTTATCCAGAGATCTTAAAGGTTTTTATGAAATATAATTCCAAAGTGTCATCGTTTTCGATTAGGGAACAAATGTCCGAAAGTCAGATTGCCGAACATGTCTTGATTTCAGACAATAATCGAGATAAAAATTTTGAGAAAAAAATATGGCTAAAAACTATAAAAATTTATTTTAGTCTGACGATTTATGTATGTGATACAAACTATTGTTTAATTAATATGATTTAAATGTGATGTAAGATATTAAAAAATGATGTTTAAATGATGTTCTTATTTATTTATTACAAACTATTATCAGCACTAATCGGCTATCTGATCTGATCAGACGTTCTCACCTGTGCGGTACAAAAATAAAAGTAAAAATTCATAAAAAACATCGATCAACTTCTTCTGTTGAAGACATTTTGTCTTTCAACACGAAAACCCGTAAAATGAATTCTCAAGACGTTAATTCAAAAAAGTTTGGTTATTACACTCCCTTGCAGTGTATGCCAGAACCAGATGACATTGAATGTGAAGATGTGATTACCCAAACTGTGGAAAAAAAATTAAAATTCCTTCAATTTGTGTTCTACAAATAACTTGTGAATTAAAATCAAAA